>CAMRHE010000869.1:302500-383245 GCA_947044405.1 Leptodactylus fallax | reverse complement strand
ATATATACAGAGATGTCCTCCATACAGCGGTGTTATACATACAGAGATGTCCTCCATATAGAGGTGTTATACATATAGATGTCCTCCATACAGGGGTGTTATACATACAGAGATGTCCTCCATACAGGGGTGTTATACATACAGAGATGTCCTCCATACAGGGGTGTTATACATACAGAGATGCCTCCATACCGGGGTGTTATACATACAGAGATGTCCCCCCATACAGGGGTGTTATACATACAGAGATGTCCTCCATACAGGGGTGTTATACATACAGAGATGTCCTCCATACAGGGGTGTTATACATACACGAGATGTCCTCCATACAGGGGTGTTATACATACAGAGATGTCCTCCATACAGGGGTGTTATACATACAGAGATGTCCTCCATACAGGGGTGTTATACATACAGAGATGTCCTCCATACAGGGGTGTTATACATACAGAGATGTCCTCCATACAGGGGTGTTATACATACAGAGATGTCCTCCATACAGGGGTGTTATACATACAGAGATGTCCTCCATACAGGGGTGTTATACATACAGAGATGTCCTCCATACAGGGGTGTTATACATACAGAGATGTCCTCCATACAGGGGTGTTATACATATAGAGATGTCCTCCATACAGGGGTGTTATACATACAGAGATGTCCTCCATACAGGGGTGTTATACATACAGAGATGTCCTCCATACAGGGGTGTTATACATAGAGATGTCCTCCATACAGGGGTGTTATACATAGAGATGTCCTCCATACAGGGGTGTTATACATACAGAGATGTCCTCCATACAGGGGTGTTATACATACAGAGATGTCCTCCATACAGGGGTGTTATACATACAGAGATGTCCTCCATACAGGGGTGTTATACATACAGAGATGTCCTCCATACAGGGGTGTTATACATACAGAGATGTCCTCCATACAGGGGTGTTATACATACAGAGATGTCCTCCATACAGGGGTGTTATACATACAGAGATGTCCTCCATACAGGGGTGTTATACAACAGAGATGTCCTCCATACAGGGGTGTTATACATACAGAGATGTCCTCCATACAGGGGTGTTATACATACAGAGATGTCCTCCATACAGGGGTGTTATACATACAGAGATGTCCTCCATACAGGGGTGTTATACATAAGAGATGTCCTCCATACAGGGGTGGGGAGAGAGCCCCCGGGGTGTTATACATACAGAGATGTCCTCCATACAGGGGTGTTATACATACAGAGATGTCCTCCATACAGGGGTGTTATACATACAGAGATGTCCTCCATACAGGGGTGTTATACATACAGAGATGTCCTCCATACAGGGGTGTTATACATATAGAGATGTCCTCCATACAGAGGTGTTATACATACAGAGATGTCCTCCATACAGGGGTGTTATACATACAGAGATGTCCTCCATACAGGGGTGTTATACATACAGAGATGTCCTCCATACAGGGGTGTTATACATACAGAGATGTCCTCCATACAGGGGTGTTATACATACAGAGATGTCCTCCATACAGGGGTGTTATACATACAGAGATGTCCTCCATACAGGGGTGTTATACATATAGAGATGTCCTCCATACAGGGGTGTTATACATACAGAGATGTCCTCCATACAGGGGTGTTATACATACAGAGATGTCCTCCATACAGGGGTGTTATACATAAGAGATGTCCTCCATACAGGGGTGTTATACATACAGAGATGTCCTCCATACAGGGGTGTTATACATACAGAGATGTCCTCCATACAGGGGTGTTATACATACAGAGATGTCCTCCATACAGGGGTGTTATACATACAGAGATGTCCTCCATACAGGGGTGTTATACATACAGAGATGTCCTCCATACAGGGGTGTTATACATACAGAGATGTCCTCCATACAGGGGTGTTATACATACAGAGATGTCCTCCATACAGGGGTGTTATACATACAGAGATGTCCTCCATACAGGGGTGTTATACATACAGAGATGTCCTCCATACAGGGGTGTTATACATACAGAGATGTCCTCCATACAGGGGTGTTATACATACAGAGATGTCCTCCATACAGGGGTGTTATACATACAGAGATGTCCTCCATACAGGGGTGTTATACATACAGAGATGTCCCCCATACAGGGGTGTTATACATACAGAGATGTCCTCCATACAGGGGTGTTATACATACAGAGATGTCCTCCATACAGGGGTGTTATACATACAGAGATGTCCTCCATACAGGGGTGTTATACATACAGAGATGTCCTCCATACAGGGGTGTTATACATATAGAGATGTCCTCCATACAGGGGTGTTATACATACAGAGATGTCCTCCATACAGGGGTGTTATACATACAGAGATGTCCTCCATACAGGGGTGTTATACATACAGAGATGTCCTCCATACAGGGGTGTTATACATACAGAGATGTCCTCCATACAGGGGTGTTATACATACAGAGATGTCCTCCATACAGGGGTGTTATACATACAGAGATGTCCTCCATACAGGGGTGTTATACATACAGAGATGTCCTCCATACAGGGGTGTTATACATATAGAATGTCCTCCATACAGGGGTGTTATACATACAGAGATGTCCTCCATACAGGGGTGTTATACATACAGAGATGTCCTCCATACAGGGGTGTTATACATACAGAGATGTCCTCCATACAGGGGTGTTATACATACAGAGATGTCCTCCATACAGGGGTGTTATACATACAGAGATGTCCTCCATACAGGGGTGTTATACATACAGAGATGTCCTCCATACAGGGGTGTTATACATACAGAGATGTCCTCCACCTACAGGGGTGTTATACATAAGAGATGTCCTCCATACAGGGGTGTTATACATACAGAGATGTCCTCCATACAGGGGTGTTATACATATAGAGTGTCCTCCATACAGGGGTGTTATACATACAGAGATGTCCTCCATACAGGGGTGTTATACATATAGAGATGTCCTCCATACAGGGGTGTTATACATACAGAGATGTCCTCCATACAGGGGTGTTATACATACAGAGATGTCCTCCATACAGGGGTGTTATACATATAGAGTGTCCTCCATACAGGGGTGTTATACATACAGAGATGTCCTCCATACAGGGGTGTTATACATACAGAGATGTCCTCCATACAGGGGTGTTATACATACAGAGATGTCCTCCATACAGGGGTGTTATACATACAGAGATGTCCTCCATACAGGGGTGTTATACATACAGAGATGTCCTCCATACAGGGGTGTTATACATATAGAGATGTCCTCCATACAGGGGTGTTATACATACAGAGATGTCCTCCATACAGGGGTGTTATACATACAGAGATGTCCTCCATACAGGGGTGTTATACATACAGAGATGTCCTCCATACAGGGGTGTTATACATACAGAGATGTCCTCCATACAGGGGTGTTATACATATAGAGATGTCCTCCATACAGGGGTGTTATACATACAGAGATGTCCTCCATACAGGGGTGTTATACATACAGAGATGTCCTCCATACAGGGGGTGTTATACATATAGAGATGTCCTCCATACAGGGGTGTTATACATACAGAGATGTCCTCCATACAGGGGTGTTATACATACAGAGATGTCCTCCATACAGGGGTGTTATACATACAGAGATGTCCTCCATACAGGGGTGTTATACATACAGATGTCCTCCATACAGGGGTGTTATACATACAGAGATGTCCTCCATACAGGGGTGTTATACATACAGAGATGTCCTCCATACAGGGGTGTTATACATAAGAGATGTCCTCCATACAGGGGTGTTATACATATAGATCCCCAGGGGTGTTACATGATGTCCTCCATACAGGGGTGTTATACATACAGAGATGTCCTCCATACAGGGGTGTTATACATATAGAGATGTCCTCCATACAGGGGTGTTATACATATAGAGATGTCCTCCATACAGGGGTGTTATACATATAGAGATGTCCTCCATACAGGGGTGTTATACATACAGAGATGTCCTCCATACAGGGGTGTTATACATATAGATGTCCTCCATACAGGGGTGTTATACACAGAGATGTCCTCCATACAGGGGTGTTATACATACAGAGATGTCCTCCATACAGGGGTGTTATACATATCAGAGATGTCCTCCATACAGGGGTGTTATACATATAGAGTGTCCTCCATACAGGGGTGTTATACATACAGAGATGTCCTCCATACAGGGGTGTTATACATACAGAGATGTCCTCCATACAGGGGTGTTATACATATAGATGTCCTCCATACAGGGGTGTTATACATATAGATGTCCTCCATACAGGGGTGTTATACATACAGAGATGTCCTCCATACAGGGGTGTTATACATACAGAGATGTCCTCCATACAGGGGTGTTATACATATAGATGTCCTCCACAGGGGTGTTACTATAGATGTCCTCCATACAGGGGTGTTATACATACAGAGATGTCCTCCATACAGGGGTGTTATACATACAGAGATGTCCTCCATACAGGGGTGTTATACATACAGAGATGTCCTCCATACAGGGGTGTTATACATACAGAGATGTCCTCCATACAGGGGTGTTATACATACAGAGATGTCCTCCATACAGGGGTGTTATACATACAGAGATGTCCTCCATACAGGGGTGTTATACATACAGAGATGTCCTCCATACAGGGGTGTTATACATACAGAGATGTCCTCCATACAGGGGTGTTATACATACAGAGATGTCCTCCATACAGGGGTGTTATACATACAGAGATGTCCTCCATACAGGGGTGTTATACATATAGATGTCCTCCATACAGGGGTGTTATACATACAGAGATGTCCTCCATACAGGGGTGTTATACATATAGAGATGTCCTCCATACAGGGGTGTTATACATACAGAGATGTCCTCCATACAGGGGTGTTATACATAAGAGATGTCCTCCATACAGGGGTGTTATACATACAGAGCCCTCAGGGGTGTTACATGAGATGTCCTCCATACAGGGGTGTTATACATACAGAGATGTCCTCCATACAGGGGTGTTATACATACAGAGATGTCCTCCATACAGGGGTGTTATACATACAGAGATGTCCTCCATACAGGGGTGTTATACATACAGAGATGTCCTCCATACAGGGGTGTTATACATACAGAGATGTCCTCCATACAGGGGTGTTATACATACAGAGATGTCCTCCATACAGGGGTGTTATACATACAGAGATGTCCTCCATACAGGGGTGTTATACATACAGAGATGTCCTCCATACAGGGGTGTTATACATACAGAGATGTCCTCCATACAGGGGTGTTATACATACAGAGATGTCCTCCATACAGGGGTGTTATACATACAGAGATGTCCTCCATACAGGGGTGTTATACATACAGAGATGTCCTCCATACAGGGGTGTTATACATACAGAGATGTCCTCCATACAGGGGTGTTATACATATAGAGATGTCCTCCATACAGGGGTGTTATACATACAGAGATGTCCTCCATACAGGGGTGTTATACATACAGAGATGTCCTCCATACAGGGGTGTTATACATACAGAGATGTCCTCCATACAGGGGTGTTATACATACAGAGATGTCCTCCATACAGGGGTGTTATACATACAGAGATGTCCTCCATACAGGGGTGTTATACATACAGAGATGTCCTCCATACAGGGGTGTTATACATATAGAGATGTCCTCCATACAGGGGTGTTATACATACAGAGATGTCCTCCATACAGGGGTGTTATACATACAGAGATGTCCTCCATACAGGGGTGTTATACATATAGAGATGTCCTCCATACAGGGGTGTTATACATACAGAGATGTCCTCCATACAGGGGTGTTATACATACAGAGATGTCCTCCATACAGGGGTGTTATACATACAGAGATGTCCTCCATACAGGGGTGTTATACATACAGAGATGTCCTCCATACAGGGGTGTTATACATATAGAGATGTCCTCCATACAGGGGTGTTATACATACAGAGATGTCCTCCATACAGGGGTGTTATACATACAGAGATGTCCTCCATACAGGGGTGTTATACATACAGAGATGTCCTCCATACAGGGGTGTTATACATACAGAGATGTCCTCCATACAGGGGTGTTATACATACAGAGATGTCCTCCATACAGGGGTGTTATACATACAGAGATGTCCTCCATACAGGGGTGTTATACATACAGAGATGTCCTCCATACAGGGGTGTTATACATACAGAGATGTCCTCCATACAGGGGTGTTATACATACAGAGATGTCCTCCATACAGGGGTGTTATACATACAGAGATGTCCTCCATACAGGGGTGTTATACATACAGAGATGTCCTCCATACAGGGGTGTTATACATATAGATGTCCTCCATACAGGGGTGTTATACATACAGAGATGTCCTCCATACAGGGGTGTTATACATACAGAGATGTCCTCCATACAGGGGTGTTATACATACAGAGATGTCCTCCATACAGGGGTGTTATACATACAGAGATGTCCTCCATACAGGGGTGTTATACATACAGAGATGTCCTCCATACAGGGGTGTTATACATACAGAGATGTCCTCCATACAGGGGTGTTATACATATAGAGATGTCCTCCATACAGGGGTGTTATACATACAGAGATGTCCTCCATACAGGGGTGTTATACATACAGAGATGTCCTCCATACAGGGGTGTTATACATACAGAGATGTCCTCCATACAGGGGTGTTATACATACAGAGATGTCCTCCATACAGGGGTGTTATACATACAGAGATGTCCTCCATACAGGGGTGTTATACATACAGAGATGTCCTCCATACAGGGGTGTTATACATATAGAGATGTCCTCCATACAGGGGTGTTATACATACAGAGATGTCCTCCATACAGGGGTGTTATACATACAGAGGTGTCCTCCATACAGGGGTGTTATACATATAGATGTCCTCCATACAGGGGTGTTATACATACAGAGATGTCCTCCATACAGGGGTGTTATACATACAGAGATGTCCTCCATACAGGGGTGTTATACATATAGAGATGTCCTCCATACAGGGGTGTTATACATACAGAGATGTCCTCCATACAGGGGTGTTATACATACAGAGATGTCCTCCATACAGGGGTGTTATACATACAGAGATGTCCTCCATACAGGGGTGTTATACATACAGAGATGTCCTCCATACAGGGGTGTTATACATACAGAGATGTCCTCCATACAGGGGTGTTATACATACAGAGATGTCCTCCATACAGGGGTGTTATACATATAGAGATGTCCTCCATACAGGGGTGTTATACATACAGAGATGTCCTCCATACAGGGGTGTTATACATACAGAGATGTCCTCCATACAGGGGTGTTATACATACAGAGATGTCCTCCATACAGGGGTGTTATACATACAGAGATGTCCTCCATACAGGGGTGTTATACATACAGAGATGTCCTCCATACAGGGGTGTTATACATACAGAGATGTCCTCCATACAGGGGTGTTATACATACAGAGATGTCCTCCATACAGGGGTGTTATACATACAGAGATGTCCTCCATACAGGGGTGTTATACATATAGATGTCCTCCATACAGGGGTGTTATACATACAGAGATGTCCTCCATACAGGGGTGTTATACATACAGAGATGTCCTCCATACAGGGGTGTTATACATACAGAGATGTCCTCCATACAGGGGTGTTATACATACAGAGATGTCCTCCATACAGGGGTGTTATACATACAGAGATGTCCTCCATACAGGGGTGTTATACATACAGAGATGTCCTCCATACAGGGGTGTTATACATACAGAGATGTCCTCCATACAGGGGTGTTATACATACAGAGATGTCCTCCATACAGGGGTGTTATACATACAGAGATGTCCTCCATACAGGGGTGTTATACATACAGAGATGTCCTCCATACAGGGGTGTTATACATATAGAGATGTCCTCCATACAGGGGTGTTATACATACAGAGATGTCCTCCATACAGGGGTGTTATACATATAGATGTCCTCCATACAGGGGTGTTATACATATAGAGATGTCCTCCATACAGGGGTGTTATACATACAGAGATGTCCTCCATACAGGGGTGTTATACATATAGAGATGTCCTCCATACAGGGGTGTTATACATACAGAGATGTCCTCCATACAGGGGTGTTATACATACAGAGATGTCCTCCATACAGGGGTGTTATACATACAGAGATGTCCTCCATACAGGGGTGTTATACATATAGATGTCCTCCATACGGGGTGTTATATACAGAGATGTCCTCCATACAGGGGTGTTATACATACAGAGATGTCCTCCATACAGGGGTGTTATACATACAGAGATGTCCTCCATACAGGGGTGTTATACATACAGAGATGTCCTCCATACAGGGGTGTTATACATATAGAGATGTCCTCCATACAGGGGTGTTATACATACAGAGATGTCCTCCATACAGGGGTGTTATACATACAGAGATGTCCTCCATACAGGGGTGTTATACATACAGAGATGTCCTCCATACAGGGGTGTTATACATATAGAGATGTCCTCCATACAGGGGTGTTATACATATAGAGTGTCCTCCATACAGGGGTGTTATACATACAGAGATGTCCTCCATACAGGGGTGTTATACATACAGAGATGTCCTCCATACAGGGGTGTTATACATACAGAGATGTCCTCCATACAGGGGTGTTATACATACAGAGATGTCCTCCATACAGGGGTGTTATACATACAGAGATGTCCTCCATACAGGGGTGTTATACATACAGAGATGTCCTCCATACAGGGGTGTTATACATATAGATGTCCTCCATACAGGGGTGTTATACATACAGAGATGTCCTCCATACAGGGGTGTTATACATACAGAGATGTCCTCCATACAGGGGTGTTATACATATAGAGATGTCCTCCATACAGGGGTGTTATACATACAGAGATGTCCTCCATAGGGGGTGCAGGGGTGTTATACATACAGAGATGTCCTCCATACAGGGGTGTTATACATACAGAGATGTCCTCCATACAGGGGTGTTATACATACAGAGATGTCCTCCATACAGGGGTGTTATACATACAGAGATGTCCTCCATACAGGGGTGTTATACATATAGATGTCCTCCATACAGGGGTGTTATACATACAGAGATGTCCTCCATACAGGGGTGTTATACATACAGAGATGTCCTCCATACAGGGGTGTTATACATACAGAGATGTCCTCCATACAGGGGTGTTATACATACAGAGATGTCCTCCATACAGGGGTGTTATACATACAGAGATGTCCTCCATACAGGGGTGTTATACATACAGAGATGTCCTCCATACAGGGGTGTTATACATACAGAGATGTCCTCCATACAGGGGTGTTATACATATAGAGATGTCCTCCATACAGGGGTGTTATACATACAGAGATGTCCTCCATACAGGGGTGTTATACATACAGAGATGGGGGATGTCCTCCATACAGGGGTGTTATACATATAGAGATGTCCTCCATACAGGGGTGTTATACATACAGAGATGTCCTCCATACAGGGGTGTTATACATACAGAGATGTCCTCCATACAGGGGTGTTATACATACAGAGATGTCCTCCATACAGGGGTGTTATACATACAGAGATGTCCTCCATACAGGGGTGTTATACATACAGAGATGTCCTCCATACAGGGGTGTTATACATACAGAGATGTCCTCCATACAGGGGTGTTATACATATAGAGATGTCCTCCATACAGGGGTGTTATACATACAGAGATGTCCTCCATACAGGGGTGTTATACATACAGAGATGTCCTCCATACAGGGGTGTTATACATATAGATGTCCTCCATACAGGGGTGTTATACATACAGAGATGTCCTCCATACAGGGGTGTTATACATACAGAGATGTCCTCCATACAGGGGTGTTATACATATAGAGATGTCCTCCATACAGGGGTGTTATACATACAGAGATGTCCTCCATACAGGGGTGTTATACATACAGAGATGTCCTCCATACAGGGGTGTTATACATACAGAGATGTCCTCCATACAGGGGTGTTATACATACAGAGATGTCCTCCATACAGGGGTGTTATACATAGAGATGTCCTCCATACAGGGGTGTTATACATACAGAGATGTCCTCCATACAGGGGTGTTATACATACAGAGATGTCCTCCATACAGGGGTGTTATACATACAGAGATGTCCTCCATACAGGGGTGTTATACATATAGAGATGTCCTCCATACAGGGGTGTTATACATACAGAGATGTCCTCCATACAGGGGTGTTATACATACAGAGATGTCCTCCATACAGGGGTGTTATACATCAGAGATGTCCTCCATACAGGGGTGTTATACATACAGAGATGTCCTCCATACAGGGGTGTTATACATACAGAGATGTCCTCCATACAGGGGTGTTATACATACAGAGATGTCCTCCATACAGGGGTGTTATACATACAGAGATGTCCTCCATACAGGGGTGTTATACATACAGAGATGTCCTCCATACAGGGGTGTTATACATATAGAGATGTCCTCCATACAGGGGTGTTATACATATAGAGTGTCCTCCATACAGGGGTGTTATACATACAGAGATGTCCTCCATACAGGGGTGTTATACATACAGAGATGTCCTCCATACAGGGGTGTTATACATACAGAGATGTCCTCCATACAGGGGTGTTATACATACAGAGATGTCCTCCATACAGGGGTGTTATACATACAGAGATGTCCTCCATACAGGGGTGTTATACATACAGAGATGTCCTCCATACAGGGGTGTTATACATACAGAGATGTCCTCCATACAGGGGTGTTATACATACAGAGATGTCCTCCATACAGGGGTGTTATACATACAGAGATGTCCTCCATACAGGGGTGTTATACATATAGAGATGTCCTCCATACAGGGGTGTTATACATACAGAGATGTCCTCCATACAGGGGTGTTATACATATAGAGATGTCCTCCATACAGGGGTGTTATACATACAGAGATGTCCTCCATACAGGGGTGTTATACATACAGAGATGTCCTCCATACAGGGGTGTTATACATATAGATGTCCTCCATACAGGGGTGTTATACATACAGAGATGTCCTCCATACAGGGGTGTTATACATACAGAGATGTCCTCCATACAGGGGTGTTATACATAGAGATGTCCTCCATACAGGGGTGTTATACATACAGAGATGTCCTCCATACAGGGGTGTTATACATACAGAGATGTCCTCCATACAGGGGTGTTATACATATAGAGATGTCCTCCATACAGGGGTGTTATACATACAGAGATGTCCTCCATACAGGGGTGTTATACATACAGAGATGTCCTCCATACAGGGGTGTTATACATATAGAGATGTCCTCCATACAGGGGTGTTATACATACAGAGATGTCCTCCATACAGGGGTGTTATACATATAGAGATGTCCTCCATACAGGGGTGTTATACATACAGAGATGTCCTCCATACAGGGGTGTTATACATACAGAGATGTCCTCCATACAGGGGTGTTATACATACAGAGATGTCCTCCATACAGGGGTGTTATACATACAGAGATGTCCTCCATACAGGGGTGTTATACATATAGAGGTCCTCCATACAGGGGTGTTATACATACAGAGTGTCCTCCATACAGGGGTGTTATACATACAGAGATGTCCTCCATACAGGGGTGTTATACATACAGAGATGTCCTCCATACAGGGGTGTTATACATATAGAGTGTCCTCCATACAGGGGTGTTATACATACAGAGATGTCCTCCATACAGGGGTGTTATACATACAGAGATGTCCTCCATACAGGGGTGTTATACATACAGAGATGTCCTCCATACAGGGGTGTTATACATAGAGATGTCCTCCATACAGGGGTGTTTACATAGAGATGTCCTCCATACAGGGGTGTTATACATACAGAGATGTCCTCCATACAGGGGTGTTATACATACAGAGATGTCCTCCATACAGGGGTGTTATACATACAGAGATGTCCTCCATACAGGGGTGTTATACATATAGATGTCCTCCATACAGGGGTGTTATACATACAGAGATGTCCTCCATACAGGGGTGTTATACATACAGAGATGTCCTCCATACAGGGGTGTTATACATACAGAGATGTCCTCCATACAGGGGTGTTATACATACAGGGGGGAGATGTCCTCCATACAGGGGTGTTATACATATAGATGTCCTCCATACAGGGGTGTTATACATACAGAGATGTCCTCCATACAGGGGTGTTATACATATAGAGATGTCCTCCATACAGGGGTGTTATACATACAGAGATGTCCTCCATACAGGGGTGTTATACATACAGAGATGTCCCCTCGGGGGGGTCCTCCATACAGGGGTGTTATACATACAGAGATGTCCTCCATACAGGGGTGTTATACATACAGAGATGTCCTCCATACAGGGGTGTTATACATACAGAGATGTCCTCCATACAGGGGTGTTATACATACAGAGATGTCCTCCAGCCCCTACAGGGGTGTTATACATACAGAGATGTCCTCCATACAGGGGTGTTATACATACAGAGATGTCCTCCATACAGGGGTGTTATACATATAGAGATGTCCTCCATACAGGGGTGTTATACATACAGAGATGTCCTCCATACAGGGGTGTTATACATACAGAGATGTCCTCCATACAGGGGTGTTATACATACAGAGATGTCCTCCATACAGGGGTGTTATACATAGAGATGTCCCCCAGGAGATGTCCTCCAACAGGGGTGTTATACATACAGAGATGTCCTCCATACAGGGTGTTTCGTGTCCTCCATACAGGGGTGTTATACATATAGAGATGTCCTCCATACAGGGGTGTTATACATACAGAGATGTCCTCCATACAGGGGTGTTATACATACAGAGATGTCCTCCATACAGGGGTGTTATACATACAGAGATGTCCTCCATACAGGGGTGTTATACATACAGAGATGTCCTCCATACAGGGGTGTTATACATACAGAGATGTCCTCCATACAGGGGTGTTATACATACAGAGATGTCCTCCATACAGGGGTGTTATACATACAGAGATGTCCTCCATACAGGGGTGTTATACATACAGAGATGTCCTCCATACAGGGGTGTTATACATACAGAGATGTCCTCCATACAGGGGTGTTATACATACAGATGTCCTCCATACAGGGGTGTTATACATACAGAGATGTCCTCCATACAGGGGTGTTATACATATAGATGTCCTCCATACAGGGGTGTTATACATACAGAGATGTCCTCCATACAGGGGTGTTATACATACAGAGATGTCCTCCATACAGGGGTGTTATACATACAGAGATGTCCTCCATACAGGGGTGTTATACATACAGAGATGTCCTCCATACAGGGGTGTTATACATACAGAGATGTCCTCCATACAGGGGTGTTATACATACAGAGATGTCCTCCATACAGGGGTGTTATACATATAGAGATGTCCTCCATACAGGGGTGTTATACATACAGAGATGTCCTCCATACAGGGGTGTTAACATCACGGGGTGATACATAAGAGATGTCCTCCATACAGGGGTGTTATACATATAGAGATGTCCTCCATACAGGGGTGTTATACATACAGAATGTCCTCCATACAGGGGTGTCATACAGAGATGTCCTCCATACAGGGGTGTTATACATATAGAGATGTCCTCCATACAGGGGTGTTATACATACAGAGATGTCCTCCATACAGGGGTGTTATACATACAGAGATGTCCTCCATACAGGGGTGTTATACATACAGAGATGTCCTCCATACAGGGGTGTTATACATACAGAGATGTCCTCCATACAGGGGTGTTATACATACAGAGATGTCCTCCATACAGGGGTGTTATACATACAGAGATGTCCTCCATACAGGGGTGTTATACATACAGAGATGTCCTCCATACAGGGGTGTTATACATATAGAGATGTCCTCCATACAGGGGTGTTATACATACAGAGATGTCCTCCATACAGGGGTGTTATACATACAGAGAT
This sequence comes from Leptodactylus fallax, assembly GCA_947044405.1. NCBI lineage: Eukaryota > Metazoa > Chordata > Amphibia > Anura > Leptodactylidae > Leptodactylus > Leptodactylus fallax. Next base: position 369,127 of record CAMRHE010000869.1, on the reverse strand, counting down.
GTCCTCCATACAGGGGTGTTATACATATAGAGATGTCCTCCATACAGGGGTGTTATACATACAGAGATGTCCTCCATACAGGGGTGTTATACATACAGAGATGTCCTCCATACAGGGGTGTTATACATATACGAGATGTCCTCCATACAGGGGTGTTATACATACAGAGATGTCCTCCATACAGGGGTGTTATACATACAGAGATGTCCTCCATACAGGGGTGTTATACATACAGAGATGTCCTCCATACAGGGGTGTTATACATACAGAGATGTCCTCCATACAGGGGTGTTATACATATAGAGATGTCCTCCATACAGGGGTGTTATACATAGCCCCAACAGGGGGTATACATACAGAGATGTCCTCCATACAGGGGTGTTATACATACAGAGATGTCCTCCATACAGGGGTGTTATACATACAGAGATGTCCTCCATACAGGGGTGTTATACATACAGAGATGTCCTCCATACAGGGGTGTTATACATACAGAGATGTCCTCCATACAGGGGTGTTATACATATAGAGGATGTCCTCCATACAGGGGTGTTATACATACAGAGATGTCCTCCATACAGGGGTGTTATACATACAGAGGTGTCGAGATGTCCTCCATACAGGGGTGTTATACATACAGAGATGTCCTCCATACAGGGGTGTTATACATACAGAGATGTCCTCCATACAGGGGTGTTATACAGGTGTCCTCCATCGGGGTGTTATACATACAGAGATGTCCTCCATACAGGGGTGTTATACATACAGAGATGTCCTCCATACAGGGGTGTTATACATACAGAGATGTCCTCCATACAGGGGTGTTATACATACAGAGATGTCCTCCATACAGGGGTGTTATACATACAGAGATGTCCTCCATACAGGGGTGTTATACATACAGAGATGTCCTCCATACAGGGGTGTTATACATACAGAGATGTCCTCCATACAGGGGTGTTATACATATAGAGATGTCCTCCATACAGGGGTGTTATACATACAGAGATGTCCTCCATACAGGGGTGTTATACATATAGATGTCCTCCATACAGGGGTGTTATACATACAGAGATGTCCTCCATACAGGGGTGTTATACATACAGAGATGTCCTCCATACAGGGGTGTTATACATACAGAGATGTCCTCCATACAGGGGTGTTATACATACAGAGATGTCCTCCATACAGGGGTGTTATACATATAGAGATGTCCTCCATACAGGGGTGTTATACATACAGAGATGTCCTCCATACAGGGGTGTTATACATACAGAGATGTCCTCCATACAGGGGTGTTATACATACAGAGATGTCCTCCATACAGGGGTGTTATACATATAGAGTGTCCTCCATACAGGGGTGTTATACATACAGAGATGTCCTCCATACAGGGGTGTTATACATACAGAGATGTCCTCCATACAGGGGTGTTATACATAAGCCCCAGGGGTGTAGAGATGTCCTCCATACAGGGGTGTTATACATACAGAGATGTCCTCCATACAGGGGTGTTATACATACAGAGATGTCCTCCATACAGGGGTGTTATACATATAGAGATGTCCTCCATACAGGGGTGTTATACATATAGAGATGTCCTCCATACAGGGGTGTTATACATACAGAGATGTCCTCCCGGGGTGTCGTGTCCCCATACAGGGGTGTTATACATACAGAGATGTCCTCCATACAGGGGTGTTATACATACAGAGATGTCCTCCATACAGGGGTGTTATACATATAGAGTGTCCTCCATACAGGGGTGTTATACATACAGAGATGTCCTCCATACAGGGGTGTTATACAGGTACATATAGATGTCCTCCATACAGGGGTGTTATACATACAGAGATGTCCTCCATACAGGGGTGTTATACATACAGAGATGTCCTCCATACAGGGGTGTTATACATACAGAGATGTCCTCCATACAGGGGTGTTATACATACAGAGATGTCCTCCATACAGGGGTGTTATACATACAGAGATGTCCTCCATACAGGGGTGTTATACATATAGATGTCCTCCATACAGGGGTGTTATACATACAGAGATGTCCTCCATACAGGGGTGTTATACATACAGAGATGTCCTCCATACAGGGGTGTTATACATATAGATGTCCTCCATACAGGGGTGTTATACATACAGAGATGTCCTCCATACAGGGGTGTTATACATACAGAGATGTCCTCCATACAGGGGTGTTATACATACAGAGATGTCCTCCATACAGGGGTGTTATACATATAGAGATGTCCTCCATACAGGGGTGTTATACATATAGATGTCCTCCATACAGGGGTGTTATACATACAGAGATGTCCTCCATACAGGGGTGTTATACATACAGAGATGTCCTCCATACAGGGGTGTTATACATATAGATGTCCTCCATACAGGGGTGTTATACATACAGAGATGTCCTCCATACAGGGGTGTTATACATACAGAGATGTCCTCCATACAGGGGTGTTATACATACAGAGATGTCCTCCATACAGGGGTGTTATACATATAGAGATGTCCTCCATACAGGGGTGTTATACATATAGAGATGTCCTCCATACAGGGGTGTTATACATACAGAGATGTCCTCCATACAGGGGTGTTATACATACAGAGATGTCCTCCATACAGGGGTGTTATACATACAGAGATGTCCTCCATACAGGGGTGTTATACATACAGAGATGTCCTCCATACAGGGGTGTTATACATACAGAGATGTCCTCCATACAGGGGTGTTATACATACAGAGATGTCCTCCATACAGGGGTGTTATACATACAGAGATGTCCTCCATACAGGGGTGTTATACATATCGCCCCAACAGGGGGTTATACATACAGAGATGTCCTCCATACAGGGGTGTTATACATACAGAGATGTCCTCCATACAGGGGTGTTATACATACAGAGATGTCCTCCATACAGGGGTGTTATACATACAGAGATGTCCTCCATACAGGGGTGTTATACATATAGAGTGTCCTCCATACAGGGGTGTTATACATACAGAGATGTCCTCCATACAGGGGTGTTATACATATAGAGATGTCCTCCATACAGGGGTGTTATACATACAGAGATGTCCTCCATACAGGGGTGTTATACCATACAGAGATGTCCTCCATACAGGGGTGTTATACATATCCCCGGAGAGATGTCCTCCATACAGGGGTGTTATACATACAGAGATGTCCTCCATACAGGGGTGTTATACATATAGAGATGTCCTCCATACAGGGGTGTTATACATACAGAGATGTCCTCCATACAGGGGTGTTATACATACAGAGATGTCCTCCATACAGGGGTGTTATACATACAGAGATGTCCTCCATACAGGGGTGTTATACATACAGAGATGTCCTCCATACAGGGGTGTTATACATACAGAGATGTCCTCCATACAGGGGTGTTATACATACAGAGATGTCCTCCATACAGGGGTGTTATACATACAGAGATGTCCTCCATACAGGGGTGTTATACATATAGAGATGTCCTCCATACAGGGGTGTTATACATATAGAGATGTCCTCCATACAGGGGTGTTATACATACAGAGATGTCCTCCATACAGGGGTGTCGGGCCCGGGGTGTTATACATACAGAGATGTCCTCCATACAGGGGTGTTATACATACAGAGATGTCCTCCATACAGGGGTGTTATACATATAGAGATGTCCTCCATACAGGGGTGTTATACATATAGAGATGTCCTCCATACAGGGGTGTTATACATACAGAGATGTCCTCCATACAGGGGTGTTATACATACAGAGATGTCCTCCATACAGGGGTGTTATACATATAGAGATGTCCTCCATACAGGGGTGTTATACAAAGATGTCCTCCATACAGGGGTGTTATACATACAGAGATGTCCTCCATACAGGGGTGTTATACATACAGAGATGTCCTCCATACAGGGGTGTTATACATACAGAGATGTCCTCCATACAGGGGTGTTATACATATAGAGATGTCCTCCATACAGGGGTGTTATACATACAGAGATGTCCTCCATACAGGGGTGTTATACATACAGAGATGTCCTCCATACAGGGGTGTTATACATAAGGATGTCCTCCATACAGGGGTGTTATACATATAGAGATGTCCTCCATACAGGGGTGTTATACATACAGAGATGTCCTCCATACAGGGGTGTTATACATATAGATGTCCTCCATACAGGGGTGTTATACATACAGAGATGTCCTCCATACAGGGGTGTTATACATATAGAGATGTCCTCCATACAGGGGTGTTATACATATAGAGATGTCCTCCATACAGGGGTGTTATACATACAGAGATGTCCTCCATACAGGGGTGTTATACATACAGAGATGTCCTCCATACAGGGGTGTTATACATACAGAGATGTCCTCCATACAGGGGTGTTATACATACAGAGATGTCCTCCATACAGGGGTGTTATACATACAGAGATGTCCTCCATACAGGGGTGTTATACATACAGAGATGTCCTCCATACAGGGGTGTTATACATACAGAGATGTCCTCCATACAGGGGTGTTATACATACAGAGATGTCCTCCATACAGGGGTGTTATACATACAGAGATGTCCTCCATACAGGGTTATACAGAGATGTCCTCCATACAGGGGTGTTATACATATAGAGATGTCCTCCATACAGGGGTGTTATACATACAGAGTGTCCTCCATACAGGGGTGTTATACATACAGAGTGTTATACTATGATGTCCTCCATACAGGGGTGTTATACATACAGAGATGTCCTCCATACAGGGGTGTTATACATACAGAGATGTCCTCCATACAGGGGTGTTATACATACAGAGATGTCCTCCATACAGGGGTGTTATACATACAGAGATGTCCTCCATACAGGGGTGTTATACATATAGAGATGTCCTCCATACAGGGGTGTTATACATACAGAGATGTCCTCCATACAGGGGTGTTATACATACAGAGATGTCCTCCATACAGGGGTGTTATACATATAGATGTCCTCCATACAGGGGTGTTATACATATAGAGATGTCCTCCATACAGGGGTGTTATACATACAGAGATGTCCTCCATACAGGGGTGTTATACATACAGAGATGTCCTCCATACAGGGGTGTTATACATACAGAGATGTCCCCCTCAGGGGTGTTATACATACAGAGATGTCCTCCATACAGGGGTGTTATACATACAGAGATGTCCTCCATACAGGGGTGTTATACATACAGAGATGTCCTCCATACAGGGGTGTTATACATACAGAGATGTCCTCCATACAGGGGTGTTATACATACAGAGATGTCCTCCATACAGGGGTGTTATACATACAGAGATGTCCTCCATACAGGGGTGTTATACATATAGAGATGTCCTCCATACAGGGGTGTTATACATACAGAGATGTCCTCCATACAGGGGTGTTATACATATAGAGATGTCCTCCATACAGGGGTGTATACATAGATGTCCTCCATACAGGGGTGTTATACATACAGAGATGTCCTCCATACAGGGGTGTTATACATACAGAGATGTCCTCCATACAGGGGTGTTATACATACGAGGCCCCCGGGTGTCACAGAGTGTCCTCCATACAGGGGTGTTATACATACAGAGATGTCCTCCATACAGGGGTGTTATACATACAGAGATGTCCTCCATACAGGGGTGTTATACATACAGAGATGTCCTCCATACAGGGGTGTTATACATACAGAGATGTCCTCCATACAGGGGTGTTATACATATAGAGATGTCCTCCATACAGGGGTGTTATACATACAGAGATGTCCTCCATACAGGGGTGTTATACATACAGAGATGTCCTCCATACAGGGGTGTTATACATACAGAGATGTCCTCCATACAGGGGTGTTATACATACAGAGATGTCCTCCATACAGGGGTGTTATACATATAGAGATGTCCTCCATACAGGGGTGTTATACATACAGAGATGTCCTCCATACAGGGGTGTTATACATATAGAATGTCCTCCATACAGGGGTGTTATACATACAGAGATGTCCTCCATACAGGGGTGTTATACATATAGAGATGTCCTCCATACAGGGGTGTTATACATACAGAGATGTCCTCCATACAGGGGTGTTATACATACAGAGATGTCCTCCATACAGGGGTGTTATACATACAGAGATGTCCTCCATACAGGGGTGTTATACATATAGAGATGTCCTCCATACAGGGGTGTTATACATAAGAGATGTCCTCCATACAGGGGTGTTATACATAAGAGTGCCAGAGATGTCCTCCATACAGGGGTGTTATACATACAGAGATGTCCTCCATACAGGGGTGTTATACATACAGAGATGTCCTCCATACAGGGGTGTTATACATACAGAGATGTCCTCCATACAGGGGTGTTATACATACAGAGATGTCCTCCATACAGGGGTGTTATACATACAGAGATGTCCTCCATACAGGGGTGTTATACATACAGAGATGTCCTCCATACAGGGGTGTTATACATACAGAGATGTCCTCCATACAGGGGTGTTATACATATAGAGATGTCCTCCATACAGGGGTGTTATACATACAGAGATGTCCTCCATACAGGGGTGTTATACATATAGAGATGTCCTCCATACAGGGGTGTTATACATACAGAGATGTCCTCCATACAGGGGTGTTATACATATAGAGATGTCCTCCATACAGGGGTGTTATACATATAGAGATGTCCTCCATACAGGGGTGTTATACATACAGAGATGTCCTCCATACAGGGGTGTTATACATACAGAGATGTCCTCCATACAGGGGTGTTATACATACAGAGATGTCCTCCATACAGGGGTGTTATACATATAGAGATGTCCTCCATACAGGGGTGTTATACATACAGAGATGTCCTCCATACAGGGGTGTTATACATACAGAGATGTCCTCCATACAGGGGTGTTATACATATAGAGATGTCCTCCATACAGGGGTGTTATACATACAGAGATGTCCTCCATACAGGGGTGTTATACATACAGAGATGTCCTCCATACAGGGGTGTTATACATATAGAGTGTCCTCCATACAGGGGTGTTATACATATAGAGATGTCCTCCATACAGGGGTGTTATACATACAGAGATGTCCTCCATACAGGGGTGTTATACATACAGAGATGTCCTCCATACAGGGGTGTTATACATACAGAGATGTCCTCCATACAGGGGTGTTATACATATAGAGATGTCCTCCATACAGGGGTGTTATACATACAGAGATGTCCTCCATACAGGGGTGTTATACATATACAGAGATGTCCTCCATACAGGGGTGTTATACATACAGAGATGTCCTCCATACAGGGGTGTTATACATACAGAGATGTCCTCCATACAGGGGTGTTATACATATAGAGATGTCCTCCATACAGGGGTGTTATACATACAGAGATGTCCTCCATACAGGGGTGTTATACATACAGAGATGTCCTCCATACAGGGGGGTATACAGGTGTCCTCCATACAGGGGTGTTATACATATAGAGATGTCCTCCATACAGGGGTGTTATACATACAGAGATGTCCTCCATACAGGGGTGTTATACATACAGAGATGTCCTCCATACAGGGGTGTTATACATACAGAGATGTCCTCCATACAGGGGTGTTATACATACAGAGATGTCCTCCATACAGGGGTGTTATACATACAGAGATGTCCTCCATACAGGGGTGTTATACATACAGAGATGTCCTCCATACAGGGGTGTTATACATATAGAGATGTCCTCCATACAGGGGTGTTATACATACAGAGATGTCCTCCATACAGGGGTGTTATACATACAGAGATGTCCTCCATACAGGGGTGTTATACATACAGAGATGTCCTCCATACAGGGGTGTTATACATACAGAGATGTCCTCCATACAGGGGTGTTATACATACAGAGATGTCCTCCATACAGGGGTGTTATACATACAGAGATGTCCTCCATACAGGGGTGTTATACATATAGAGATGTCCTCCATACAGGGGTGTTATACATAAGAGATGTCCTCCATACAGGGGTGTTATACATACAGAGATGTCCTCCATACAGGGGTGTTATACATACAGAGATGTCCTCCATACAGGGGTGTTATACATACAGAGATGTCCTCCATACAGGGGTGTTATACATACAGAGATGTCCTCCATACAGGGGTGTTATACATACAGAGATGTCCTCCATACAGGGGTGTTATACATACAGAGATGTCCTCCATACAGGGGTGTTATACATACAGAGATGTCCTCCATACAGGGGTGTTATACATATAGATGTCCTCCATACAGGGGTGTTATACATACAGAGATGTCCTCCATACAGGGGTGTTATACATACAGAGATGTCCTCCATACAGGGGTGTTATACATACAGAGATGTCCTCCATACAGGGGTGTTATACATACAGAGATGTCCTCCATACAGGGGTGTTATACATACAGAGATGTCCTCCATACAGGGGTGTTATACATACAGAGATGTGACAAGGTGTCCTCCATACAGGGGTGTTATACATACAGAGATGTCCTCCATACAGGGGTGTTATACATATAGAGATGTCCTCCATACAGGGGTGTTATACATACAGAGATGTCCTCCATACAGGGGTGTTATACATACAGAGATGTCCTCCATACAGGGGTGTTATACATACAGAGATGTCCTCCATACAGGGGTGTTATACATATAGAGATGTCCTCCATACAGGGGTGTTATACATACAGAGATGTCCTCCATACAGGGGTGTTATACATACAGAGATGTCCTCCATACAGGGGTGTTATACATATAGAGATGTCCTCCATACAGGGGTGTTATACATACAGAGATGTCCTCCATACAGGGGTGTTATACATACAGAGATGTCCTCCATACAGGGGTGTTATACATATAGAGATGTCCTCCATACAGGGGTGTTATACATACAGAGATGTCCTCCATACAGGGGTGTTATACATACAGAGATGTCCTCCATACAGGGGTGTTATACATACAGAGATGTCCTCCATACAGGGGTGTTATACATACAGAGATGTCCTCCATACAGGGGTGTTATACATACAGAGATGTCCTCCATACAGGGGTGTTATACATACAGAGATGTCCTCCATACAGGGGTGTTATACATACAGAGATGTCCTCCATACAGGGGTGTTATACATACAGAGATGTCCTCCATACAGGGGTGTTATACATATAGAGATGTCCTCCATACAGGGGTGTTATACATACAGAGATGTCCTCCATACAGGGGTGTTATACATACAGAGATGTCCTCCATACAGGGGTGTTATACATACAGAGATGTCCTGATGTCCTCCATACAGGGGTGTTATACATACAGAGATGTCCTCCATACAGGGGTGTTATACATACAGAGATGTCCTCCATACAGGGGTGTTATACATATAGATGTCCTCCATACAGGGGTGTTATACATACAGAGATGTCCTCCATACAGGGGTGTTATACATACAGAGATGTCCTCCATACAGGGGTGTTATACATATAGAGATGTCCTCCATACAGGGGTGTTATACATATAGAGATGTCCTCCATACAGGGGTGTTATACATACAGAGATGTCCTCCATACAGGGGTGTTATACATATAGAGATGTCCTCCATACAGGGGTGTTATACATACAGAGATGTCCTCCATACAGGGGTGTTATACATACAGAGATGTCCTCCATACAGGGGTGTTATACATACAGAGATGTCCTCCATACAGGGGTGTTATACATACAGAGATGTCCTCCATACAGGGGTGTTATACATACAGAGATGTCCTCCATACAGGGGTGTTATACATACAGAGATGTCCTCCATACAGGGGTGTTATACATACAGAGATGTCCTCCATACAGGGGTGTTATACATACAGAGATGTCCTCCATACAGGGGTGTTATACATACAGAGATGTCCTCCATACAGGGGTGTTATACATACAGAGATGTCCTCCATACAGGGGTGTTATACATACAGAGATGTCCTCCATACAGGGGTGTTATACATACAGAGATGTCCTCCATACAGGGGTGTTATACATACAGAGATGTCCTCCATACAGGGGTGTTATACATACAGAGATGTCCTCCATACAGGGGTGTTATACATACAGAGATGTCCTCCATACAGGGGTGTTATACATACAGAGATGTCCTCCATACAGGGGTGTTATACATATAGAGATGTCCTCCATACAGGGGTGTTATACATACAGAGATGTCCTCCATACAGGGGTGTTATACATACAGAGATGTCCTCCATACAGGGGTGTTATACATATAGAGATGTCCTCCATACAGGGGTGTTATACATACAGAGATGTCCTCCATACAGGGGTGTTATACATACAGAGATGTCCTCCATACAGGGGTGTTATACATACAGAGATGTCCTCCATACAGGGGTGTTATACATACAGAGATGTCCTCCATACAGGGGTGTTATACATATAGAGATGTCCTCCATACAGGGGTGTTATACATACAGAGATGTCCTCCATACAGGGGTGTTATACATACAGAGATGTCCCCATACAGAGTGTCCTCCATACAGGGGTGTTATACATATAGAGATGTCCTCCATACAGGGGTGTTATACATACAGAGATGTCCTCCATACAGGGGTGTTATACATACAGAGATGTCCTCCATACAGGGGTGTTATACATACAGAGATGTCCTCCATACAGGGGTGTTATACATACAGAGATGTCCTCCATACAGGGGTGTTATACATACAGAGATGTCCTCCATACAGGGGTGTTATACATACAGAGATGTCCTCCATACAGGGGTGTTATACATAAGAGATCCCCCGGGGGAGATGTCCTCCATACAGGGGTGTTATACATACAGAGATGTCCTCCATACAGGGGTGTTATACATATAGAGATGTCCTCCATACAGGGGTGTTATACATACAGAGATGTCCTCCATACAGGGGTGTTATACATACAGAGTGTCCTCCATACAGGGGTGTTATACATACAGAGATGTCCTCCATACAGGGGTGTTATACATACAGAGATGTCCTCCATACAGGGGTGTTATACATATAGAGTGTCCTCCATACAGGGGTGTTATACATAGAGATGTCCTCCATACAGGGGTGTTATACATATAGAGATGTCCTCCATACAGGGGTGTTATACATACAGAGATGTCCTCCATACAGGGGTGTTATACATATAGAGATGTCCTCCATACAGGGGTGTTATACATACAGAGATGTCCTCCATACAGGGGTGTTATACATATAGAGATGTCCTCCATACAGGGGTGTTATACATACAGAGATGTCCTCCATACAGGGGTGTTATACATATAGAGATGTCCTCCATACAGGGGTGTTATACATACAGAGATGTCCTCCATACAGGGGTGTTATACATACAGAGATGTCCTCCATACAGGGGTGTTATACATATAGAGATGTCCTCCATACAGGGGTGTTATACATATAGAGATGTCCTCCATACAGGGGTGTTATACATACAGAGATGTCCTCCATACAGGGGTGTTATACATACAGAGATGTCCTCCATACAGGGGTGTTATACATACAGAGATGTCCTCCATACAGGGGTGTTATACATACAGAGATGTCCTCCATACAGGGGTGTTATACATACAGAGATGTCCTCCATACAGGGGTGTTATACATACAGAGATGTCCTCCATACAGGGGTGTTATACATACAGAGATGTCCTCCATACAGGGGTGTTATACATACAGAGATGTCCTCCATACAGGGGTGTTATACATACAGAGATGTCCTCCATACAGGGGTGTTATACATACAGAGATGTCCCCCATACAGGGGTGTTATACATACAGAGATGTCCTCCATACAGGGGTGTTATACATATAGAGATGTCCTCCATACAGGGGTGTTATACATAAGACCCCCCGGCCAGAGATGTCCTCCATACAGGGGTGTTATACATACAGAGATGTCCTCCATACCGGGGTGTTACCGTGTCCTCCATACAGGGGTGTTATACATATAGAGATGTCCCCCATACAGGGGTGTTATACATACAGAGATGTCCTCCATACAGAGGTGTTATACATAGAGAGATGTCCTCCATACAGGGGTGTTATACATATAGAGATGTCCTCCATACAGGGGTGTTATACATATAGAGATGTCCTCCATACAGGGGTGTTATACATATAGAGATGTCCTCCATACAGGGGTGTTATACATACAGAGATGTCCCCCATACAGAGCGTGTTATACATACAGAGATGTCCTCCATACAGGGGTGTTATACATACAGAGATGTCCTCCATACAGGGGTGTTATACATATAGAGATGTCCTCCATACAGGGGTGTTATACATATAGAGTGTCCTCCATACAGGGGTGTTATACATACAGAGATGTCCTCCATACAGGGGTGTTATACATACAGAGATGTCCTCCATACAGGGGTGTTATACATACAGAGATGTCCTCCATACAGGGGTGTTATACATACAGAGATGTCCTCCATACAGGGGTGTTATACATACAGAGATGTCCTCCATACAGGGTGGGTGTATACATACAGAGATGTCCCCCATACAGGGGTGTTATACATATAGAGATGTCCTCCATACAGGGGTGTTATACATACAGAGATGTCCTCCATAGGGTGTCAGGCCCGGGGTGTTATACATATAGATGCTCCATCAGAGGTGTTATACATAAGATGTCCTCCATACAGGGGTGTTATATATATAGAGATGTCCTCCATACAGGGGTGTTATATATATAGAGATGTCCTCCATACAGGGGTGTTATACATACAGAGTTGTCCTCCATACAGAGGTGTTATACATACAGAGATGTCCTCCATACAGAGGTGTTATACATATAGATGTCCTCCATACAGAGGTGTTATATATACAGAGATGCCCTCCATACCGGGGTGTTATACATTCAGAGATGTCCTCCATACAGGGGTGTTATACATACAGAGATGTCCTCCATACAGGAGTGTTATACATACAGAGATGTCCTCCATACAGAGGGGTTATACATACAGAGATGTCCTCCATACAGGGGTGTTATACATACAGAGATGTCCTCCATACAGGGGTGTTATACATACAGAGATGTCCTCCATACAGGGGTGTTATACATATAGATGATCTCCATACAGAGGTGTTATACATATAGATGTCCTCCATACAGGGGTGTTATATATATAGAGATGTCCTCCATACAGGGGTGTTATATATATAGAGATGTCCTCCATACAGGGGTGTTATACATACAGAGTTGTCCTCCATACAGAGGTGTTATACATACAGAGATGTCCTCCATACAGAGGTGTTATACATATAGATGTCCTCCATACAGAGGTGTTATACATACAGAGATGCCCTCCATACCGGGGTGTTATACATTCAGAGATGTCCTCCATACAGGGGTGTTATACATACAGAGATGTCCTCCATACAGGGGTGTTATACATACAGAGATGTCCTCCATACAGGGGTGTTATACATACAGAGATGTCCTCCATACAGGGGTGTTATACATATAGAGATGTCCCCCATACAGGGGTGTTATACATACAGAGATGTCCTCCATACAGGGGTGTTATACATACAGAGATGTCCTCCATACAGGGGTGTTATACATACAGAGATGTCCTCCATACAGGGGTGTTATATACATATAGAGATGTCCTCCATACAGGGGTGTTATATCATATAGAGATGTCCTCCATACAGGGGTGTTATACATATAGAGATGTCCTCCATACAGGGGTGTTATATATATAGAGATGTCCTCCATACAGGGGTGTTATACATACAGAGATGTCCTCCATACAGGGGTGTTATACATATAGAGATGTCCTCCATACAGGGGTGTTATACATATAGAATGTCTTCCATACAGGGGTGTTATACATACAGAGATGTCCTCCATACAGGGGTGTTATACATACAGAGATGTCCTCCATACAGGGGTGTTATACATACAGAGATGTCCTCCATACAGGGGTGTTATACATACAGAGAGATGTCCTCCATACAGGGGTGTTATACATACAGAGATGTCCTCCATACAGGGGTGTTATACATACAGAGATGTCCTCCATACAGGGGTGTTATACATACAGAGATGTCCTCCATACAGGGGTGTTATACATACAGAGATGTCCTCCATACAGGGGTGTTATACATACAGAGATGTCCTCCATACAGGGGTGTTATACATACAGAGATGTCCTCCATACAGGGGTGTTATACATACAGAGATGTCCTCCATACAGGGGTGTTATACATATAGAGATGTCCTCCATACAGGGGTGTTATACATACAGAGATGTCCTCCATACAGGGGTGTTATACATACAGAGATGTCCTCCATACAGGGGTGTTATACATATAGATGTCCTCCATACAGGGGTGTTATACATACAGAGATGTCCTCCATACAGGGGTGTTATACATATAGAGATGTCCTCCATACAGGGGTGTTATACATACAGAGATGTCCTCCATAGGGTGTTATACATACAGAGTGTCCTCCATACAGGGGTGTTATACATACAGAGATGTCCTCCATACAGGGGTGTTATACATAACAGAGATGTCCTCCATACAGGGGTGTTATACATATAGAGATGTCCTCCATACAGGGGTGTTATACATACAGAGATGTCCTCCATACAGGGGTGTTATACATACAGAGATGTCCTCCATACAGGGGTGTTATACATATAGAGATGTCCTCCATACAGGGGTGTTATACATACAGAGATGTCCTCCATACAGGGGTGTTATACATACAGAGATGTCCTCCATACAGGGGTGTTATACATACAGAGATGTCCTCCATACAGGGGTGTTATACATATAGAGATGTCCTCCATACAGGGGTGTTATACATACAGAGATGTCCTCCATACAGGGGTGTTATACATACAGAGATGTCCTCCATACAGGGGTGTTATACATACAGAGATGTCCTCCATACAGGGGTGTTATACATATAGAGATGTCCTCCATACAGGGGTGTTATACATACAGAGATGTCCTCCATACAGGGGTGTTATACATACAGAGATGTCCTCCATACAGGGGTGTTATACATACAGAGATGTCCTCCATACAGGGGTGTTATACATACAGAGATGTCCTCCATACAGGGGTGTTATACATACAGAGATGTCCTCCATACAGGGGTGTTATACATACAGAGATGTCCTCCATACAGGGGTGTTATACATACAGAGATGTCCTCCATACAGGGGTGTTATACATATAGAGATGTCCTCCATACAGGGGTGTTATACATATAGAGATGTCCTCCATACAGGGGTGTTATACATACAGAGATGTCCTCCATACAGGGGTGTTATACATACAGAGATGTCCTCCATACAGGGGTGTTATACATACAGAGATGTCCTCCATACAGGGGTGTTATACATACAGAGATGTCCTCCATACAGGGGTGTTATACATACAGAGATGTCCTCCATACAGGGGTGTTATACATATAGAGATGTCCTCCATACAGGGGTGTTATACATATAGAGATGTCCTCCATACAGGGGTGTTATACATACAGAGATGTCCTCCATACAGAGGTGTTATACATATAGAGATGTCCTCCATACAGGGGTGTTATACATACAGAGATGTCCTCCATACAGGGGTGTTATACATACAGAGATGTCCTCCATACAGGGGTGTTATACATATAGAGATGTCCTCCATACAGGGGTGTTATACATACAGAGATGTCCTCCATACAGGGGTGTTATACATACAGAGATGTCCTCCATACAGGGGTGTTATACATACAGAGATGTCCTCCATACAGGGGTGTTATACATACAGAGATGTCCTCCATACAGGGGTGTTATACATACAGAGATGTCCTCCATACAGGGGTGTTATACATACAGAGATGTCCTCCATACAGGGGTGTTATACATATAGATGTCCTCCATACAGGGGTGTTATACATATAGAGATGTCCTCCATACAGGGGTGTTATACATATAGAGATGTCCTCCATACAGGGGTGTTATACATATAGAGATGTCCTCCATACAGGGGTGTTATACATACAGAGATGTCCTCCATACAGGGGTGTTATACATACAGAGATGTCCTCCATACAGGGGTGTTATACATACAGAGATGTCCTCCATACAGAGGTGTTATACATACAGAGATGTCCTCCATACAGGGGTGTTATACATACAGAGATGTCCTCCATACAGGGGTGTTATACATACAGAGATGTCCTCCATACAGGGGTGTTATACATACAGAGATGTCCTCCATACAGGGGTGTTATACATATAGAGATGTCCTCCATACAGGGGTGTTATACATACAGAGATGTCCTCCATACAGGGGTGTTATACATACAGAGATGTCCTCCATACAGGGGTGTTATACATACAGAGATGTCCTCCATACAGGGGTGTTATACATACAGAGATGTCCTCCATACAGGGGTGTTATACATACAGAGATGTCCTCCATACAGGGGTGTTATACACTATAGAGATGTCCTCCATACAGGGGTGTTATATAACATATAGAGATGTCCTCCATACAGGGGTGTTATACATATAGAGATGTCCTCCATACAGGGGTGTTATACATATAGAGATGTCCTCCATACAGGGGTGTTATACATATAGAGATGTCCTCCATACAGGGGTGTTATACATATAGAGATGTCCTCCATACAGGGGTGTTATACATAGGTGTCCTCCAGTCAGGGGTGTTATACATACAGAGATGTCCTCCATACAGGGGTGTTATACATACAGAGATGTCCTCCATACAGGGGTGTTATACATACAGAGATGTCCTCCATACAGGGGTGTTATACATACAGAGTCGGGGGGTCCTCCATACAGGGGTGTTATACATAGAGATGCCCCATACAGGGGTGTTATCATCAGAGATGTCCCCCATACAGGGGTGTTATACATACAGAGATGTCCTCCATACAGGGGTGTTATACATACAGAGATGTCCTCCATACAGGGGTGTTATACATACAGAGATGTCCTCCATACAGGGGTGTTATACATATAGAGATGTCCTCCATACAGGGGTGTTATATATACAGAGATGTCCTCCATACAGAGGTGTTGTGTTATACATATAGAGATGTCCTCCATACAGGGTGTTATACATACAGAGATGTCCTCCATACAGGGGTGTTATACATAAGAGATGTCCTCCATACAGGGGTGTTATACATATAGATGTCCTCCATACAGAGGTGTTATACATAGAGATGTCCTCCATACAGGGGTGTTATACATATAGAGATGTCCTCCATACAGGGGTGTTATACATACAGAGATGTCCTCCATACAGGGGTGTTATACATATAGAGATGTCCTCCATACAGGGGTGTTATACATATAGAGATGTCCTCCATACAGGGGTGTTATACATACAGAGATGTCCTCCATACAGGGGTGTTATACATACAGAGATGTCCTCCATACAGGGGTGTTATACATATAGATGTCCTCCATACAGGGGTGTTATACATACAGAGATGTCCTCCATACAGGGGTGTTATACATACAGAGATGTCCCCCCATACAGGGGTGTTATACATACAGAGATGTCCCCCATACAGGGGTGTTATACATACAGAGATGTCCTCCATACAGGGGTGTTATACATACAGAGATGTCCTCCATACAGGGGTGTTATACATACAGAGATGTCCTCCATACAGGGGCGTTATATACATATAGAGATGTCCTCCATACAGGGGCGTTATATACATATAGAGATGTCCTCCATACAGGGGCGTTATATACATATAGAGATGTCCTCCATACAGGGGTGTTATATATATAGAGATGTCCTCCATACAGGGGTGTTATACATACAGAGATGTCCTCCATACAGGGGTGTTATACATATAGAGATGTCCTCCATACAGGGGTGTTATACATATAGAATGTCCTCCATACAGGGGTGTTATACATAGAGAGATGTCCTCCATACAGGGGTGTTATACATATAGATGTCCTCCATACAGGGGTGTTATACATACAGAGATGTCCTCCATACAGGGGTGTTATACATACAGAGATGTCCTCCATACAGGGGTGTTATACATACAGAGATGTCTCGCTCCATACAGGGGTGTTATAAATATAGAGATGTCCTCCATACAGGGGTGTTATACATATAGATGTCCTTCCATACAGGGGTGTTATACATAGAGATGTCCTCCATACAGGGGTGTTATACATATAGATGTCCTCCATACAGGGGTGTTATACATACAGAGATGTCCTCCATACAGGGGTGTTATACATACAGAGATGTCCTCCATACAGGGGTGTTATACATATAGAGATGTCCTCCATACAGGGGTGTTATACATACAGAGATGTCCTCCATACAGGGGTGTTATACATATAGATGTCCTCCATACAGGAGTGTTATACATATAGATGTCCTCCATACAGGGGTGTTATACATACAGAGATGTCCTCCATACAGGGGTGTTATACATACAGAGATGTCCTCCATACAGGGGTGTTATACATACAGAGATGTCCTCCATACAGGGGTGTTATACATACAGAGATGTCCTCCATACAGGGGTGTTATACATACAGAGATGTCCTCCATACAGGGGTGTTATACATAGAGAGATGTCCTCCATACAGGGGTGTTATACATATAGATGTCCTCCATACAGGGGTGTTATACATATAGAGATGTCCTCCATACAGGGGTGTTAACACAGAGATGTCCCCATAGGGGTGTTATACATACAGAGATGTCCTCCATACAGGGGTGTTATACATACAGAGATGTCCTCCATACAGGGGTGTTATACATACAGAGATGTCCTCCATACAGGGGTGTTATACATACAGAGATGTCCTCCATACAGGGGTGTTATACATACAGAGATGTCCTCCATACAGGGGTGTTATACATACAGAGGTGCCTCCATACGGGGTGTTATCATACAGGTGTCCCCCTACGGGGTGTTATACATACAGAGATGTCCTCCATACAGGGGTGTTATACATACAGAGATGTCCCCCATACAGGGGTGTTATACATACAGAGATGTCCTCCATACAGGGGTGTTATACATATAGATGTCCTCCATACAGGGGTGTTATACATACAGAGATGTCCTCCATACAGGGGTGTTATACATACAGAGATGTCCTCCATACAGGGGTGTTATACATACAGAGATGTCCTCCATACAGGGGTGTTATACATACAGAGATGTCCTCCATACAGGGGTGTTATACATACAGAGATGTCCTCCATACAGGGGTGTTATACATACAGAGATGTCCTCCATACAGGGGTGTTATACATACAGAGATGTCCTCCATACAGGGGTGTTATACATACAGAGATGTCCTCCATACAGGGGTGTTATACATACAGAGATGTCCTCCATACAGGGGTGTTATACATACAGAGATGTCCCCCATACAGGGGTGTTATACATACAGAGATGTCCTCCATACAGGGGTGTTATACATACAGAGATGTCCTCCATACAGGGGTGTTATACATACAGAGATGTCCTCCATACAGGGGTGTTATACATACAGAGATGTCCTCCATACAGGGGTGTTATACATATAGAGATGTCCTCCATACAGGGGTGTTATACATATAGATGTCCTCCATACAGGGGTGTTATACATACAGAGATGTCCTCCATACAGGGGTGTTATACATACAGAGATGTCCTCCATACAGGGGTGTTATACATATAGAGATGTCCTCCATACAGGGGTGTTATACATACAGAGATGTCCTCCATACAGGGGTGTTATACATACAGAGATGTCCTCCATACAGGGGTGTTATACATACAGAGATGTCCTCCATACAGGGGTGTTATATATACAGAGATGTCCTCCATACAGGGGTGTTATACATACAGAGATGTCCTCCATACAGGGGTGTTATACATATAGAGATGTCCTCCATACAGGGGTGTTATACATATAGAGATGTCCTCCATACAGGGGTGTTATACATATAGAGATGTCCTCCATACAGGGGTGTTATACATACAGAGATGTCCTCCATACAGGGGTGTTATACATACAGAGATGTCCTCCATACAGGGGTGTTATACATAGAGATGCCTCCATCAGGGGTGTAACACAGAGATGTCCTCCATACAGGGGTGTTATACATACAGAGATGTCCTCCATACAGGGGTGTTATACATACAGAGATGTCCTCCATACAGGGGTGTTATACATACAGAGATGTCCTCCATACAGGGGTGTTATACATACAGAGATGTCCTCCATACAGAGGGTGTTATACATACAGAGATGTCCTCCATACAGGGGTGTTATACATACAGAGATGTCCTCCATACAGGGGTGTTATACATATAGAGATGTCCTCCATACAGGGGTGTTATACATACAGAGATGTCCTCCATACAGGGGTGTTATACATACAGAGATGTCCCCCATACAGGGGTGTTATACATACAGAGATGTCCTCCATACAGGGGTGTTATACATATAGAGATGTCCTCCATACAGGGGTGTTATACATACAGAGATGTCCTCCATACAGGGGTGTTATACATATAGAGATGTCCTCCATACAGGGGTGTTATACATACAGAGATGTCCTCCATACAGGGGTGTTATACATACAGAGATGTCCTCCATACAGGGGTGTTATACATACAGAGATGTCCTCCATACAGGGGTGTTATACATATAGAGATGTCCTCCATACAGGGGTGTTATACATACAGAGATGTCCCCCATACAGGGGTGTTATACATACAGAGATGTCCTCCATACAGGGGTGTTATACATACAGAGATGTCCTCCATACAGGGGTGTTATACATACAGAGATGTCCTCCATACAGGGGTGTTATACATATAGATGTCCTCCATACAGGGGTGTTATACATACAGAGATGTCCTCCATACAGGGGTGTTATACATACAGAGATGTCCTCCATACAGGGGTGTTATACATATAGATGTCCTCCATACAGGGGTGTTATACATATAGAGATGTCCTCCATACAGGGGTGTTATACATACAGAGATGTCCTCCATACAGGGGTGTTATACATACAGAGATGTCCTCCATACAGGGGTGTTATACATATAGATGTCCTCCATACAGGGGTGTTATACATACAGAGATGTCCTCCATACAGGGGTGTTATACATATAGAGATGTCCTCCATACAGGGGTGTTATACATATAGATGTCCTCCATACAGAGGTGTTATACATACAGAGATGTCCTCCATACAGGGGTGTTATACATAGAGAGATGTCCTCCATACAGGGGTGTTATACATACAGAGATGTCCTCCATACAGGGGTGTTATACATACAGAGATGTCCTCCATACAGGGGTGTTATACATACAGAGATGTCCTCCATACAGGGGTGTTATACATACAGAGATGTCCTCCATACAGGGGTGTTATACATACAGAGATGTCCTCCATACAGGGGTGTTATACATATAGATGTCCTCCATACAGGGGTGTTATACATACAGAGATGTCCTCCATACAGGGGTGTTATACATACAGAGATGTCCTCCATACAGGGGTGTTTTACATACAGAGATGTCCTCCATACAGGGGTGTTATACATAGAGATGTCCTCCATACAGGGGTGTTATACATACAGAGATGTCCTCCATACAGGGGTGTTATACATATAGAGTGTCCTCCATACAGGGGTGTTATACATACAGAGATGTCCTCCATACAGGGGTGTTATACATATAGAGATGTCCTCCATACAGGGGTGTTATACATACAGAGATGTCCTCCATACAGGGGTGTTATACATACAGAGATGTCCTCCATACAGGGGTGTTATACATATAGAGATGTCCTCCATACAGGGGTGTTATACATACAGAGATGTCCTCCATACAGGGGTGTTATACATATAGAGATGTCCTCCATACAGGGGTGTTATACATACAGAGATGTCCTCCATACAGGGGTGTTATACATATAGATGTCCTCCATGGGGTGTTTTAGTGTCCTCCATACAGGGGTGTTATATATATAGGCCCCATACAGAGGTGTTATTTAGATGTCCTCCATACAGGGGTGTTATACATACAGAGATGTCCTCCATACAGGGGTGTTATACATACAGAGATGTCCTCCATACAGGGGTGTTATACATATAGATGTCCTCCATACAGGGGTGCTATACATACAGGGATGTCCTCCATACAGGGGTGTTATACATACAGAGATGTCCTCCATACAGGGGTGTTATACATATAGATGTCCTCCATACAGGGGTGTTATACATACAGAGATGTCCTCCATACAGGGGTGTTATACATACAGAGATGTCCTCCATACAGGGGGGTTAACAAGTGTCCCATACGGGGTGTATACATAGAGATGTCCTCCATACAGGGGTGTTATACATATAGAGTGTCCTCCATACAGGGGTGTTATACATACAGAGATGTCCTCCATACAGGGGTGTTATACATATAGATGTCCTCCATACAGGGGTGTTATACATACAGAGAGCCCACAGAGGTGTTTCTCAGAATGTCCTCCATACAGGGGTGTTATACATATAGATGTCCTCCATACAGGGGTGTTATACATATAGAGATGTCCTCCATACAGGGGTGTTATACATACAGAGATGTCCTCCATACAGGGGTGTTAACAGAGATGTCCTCCATACAGAGGTGTTATACATATAGAGTGTCCTCCATACAGGGGTGTTATACATACAGAGATGTCCTCCATACAGGGGTGTTATACATACAGAGATGTCCTCCATACAGGGGTGTTATACATATAGATGTCCTCCATACAGGGGTGTTATACATATAGAGATGTCCTCCATACAGGGGTGTTATACATACAGAGATGTCCTCCATACAGGGGTGTTATACATATAGATGTCCTCCATACAGGGGTGTTATACATACAGAGATGTCCTCCATACAGGGGTGTTATACATACAGAGATGTCCTCCATACAGGGGTGTTATACCTATAGAGCCCCATACAGGGGTGTTATACAACGAGATGTCCTCCATACAGGGGTGTTATAGCATACAGAGATGTCCTCCATACAGGGGTGTTATACATATAGATGTCCTCCATACAGGGGTGTTATACATATAGATGTCCTCCATACAGGGGTGTTATATATATAGATGTCCTCCATACAGGGGTGTTATACATATAGATGTCCTCCATACAGGGGTGTTATACATACAGAGATGTCCTCCATACAGGGGTGTTATACATACAGAGATGTCCTCCATACAGGGGTGTTATACATATAGAGATGTCCTCCATACAGGGGTGTTATACATACAGAGATGTCCTCCATACAGGGGTGTTATACATACAGAGATGTCCTCCATACAGGGGTGTTATACATATAGATGTCCTCCATACAGGGGTGTTATACATACAGAGATGTCCTCCATACAGGGGTGTTATACATACAGAGATGTCCTCCATACAGGGGTGTTATACATATAGATGTCCTCCATACAGGGGTGTTATACATATAGATGTCCTCCATACAGGGGTGTTATACATACAGAGATGTCCTCCATACAGGGGTGTTATACATATAGAGATGTCCTCCATACAGGGGTGTTATACATACAGAGATGTCCTCCATACAGGGGTGTTATACATACAGAGATGTCCTCCATACAGGGGTGTTATACATATAGAGATGTCCTCCATACAGGGGTGTTATACATATAGATGTCCTCCATACAGGGGTGTTATACATACAGAGATGTCCTCCATACAGGGGTGTTATACATATAGATGTCCTCCATACAGGGGTGTTATACATACAGAGATGTCCTCCATACAGGGGTGTTATACATACAGAGATGTCCTCCATACAGGGGTGTTATACATACAGAGATGTCCTCCATACAGGGGTGTTATACATACAGAGATGTCCTCCATACAGGGGTGTTATACATAACAGAGAGATGTCCTCCATACAGGGGTGTTATACATATAGAGATGTCCTCCATACAGAGGTGTTATACATACAGAGATGTCCTCCATACAGGGGTGTTATACATATAGAGATGTCCTCCATACAGGGGTGTTATACATATAGATGTCCTCCATACAGGGGTGTTATACATATAGAGATGTCCTCCATACAGGGGTGTTATACATAGAGATGTCCTCCATACAGAGATGTTAACAATAGATGTCCTCCATACAGGGGTGTTATACATACAGAGATGTCCTCCATACAGGGGTGTTATACATACAGAGATGTCCTCCATACAGGGGTGTTATACATATAGATGTCCTCCATACAGGGGTGTTATACATAGAGATGTCCTCCATACAGGGGTGTATACATATAGATGTCCTCCATACAGGGGTGTTATACATACAGAGATGTCCTCCATACAGGGGTGTTATACATATAGAGATGTCCTCCATACAGGGGTGTTATACATACAGAGATGTCCTCCATACAGGGGTGTTATACATATAGAGATGTCCTCCATACAGGGGTGTTATACATACAGAGATGTCCTCCATACAGGGGTGTTATACATATAGAGATGTCCTCCATACAGGGGTGTTATACATACAGAGATGTCCCCCATACAGGGGTGTTATACATACAGAGATGTCCTCCATACAGGGGTGTTATACATACAGAGATGTCCCCCATACAGGGGTGTTATACATACAGAGATGTCCCCCATACAGGGGTGTTATACATACAGAGATGTCCCCCAAGGGGTGTCACGGATGTCCTCCATACAGGGGTGTTATACATACAGAGATGTCCCCCATACAGGGGTGTTATACATACAGAGATGTCCTCCATACAGGGGTGTTATACATATAGAGATGTCCTCCATACAGGGGTGTTATACATACAGAGATGTCCCCCATACAGGGGTGTTATACATACAGAGATGTCCTCCATACAGGGGTGTTATACATATAGAGATGTCCTCCATACAGGGGTGTTATACATATAGATGTCCTCCATACAGGGGTGTTATACATACAGAGTTGTCCTCCATACAGGGGTGTTATACATACAGAGATGTCCTCCATACAGGGGTGTTATACATATAGATGTCCTCCATACAGGGGTGTTATATATACAGAGATGTCCTCCATACAGGGGTGTTATACATACAGAGATGCCCTCCATACAGGGGTGTTATACATAGAGATGTCCTCCATACAGGGGTGTTATACATACAGAGATGTCCTCCATACAGGGGTGTTATACATACAGAGATGTCCTCCATACAGGGGTGTTATACATATAGAGATGTCCTCCATACAGGGGTGTTATACATACAGAGATGTCCTCCATACAGGGGTGTTATACATAGAGATGTCCTCCATACAGGGGTGTTATACATAGAGATGTCCTCCATACAGGGGTGTTATACACAGAGATGGTCCTCCATACAGGGGTGTTATACATACAGAGATGTCCTCCATACAGGGGTGTTATACATACAGAGATGTCCTCCATACAGGGGTGTTATACATAGAGATGTCCTCCATACAGGGGTGTTATACATAGAGATGTCCTCCATACAGGGGTGTTATACACAGAGATGTCCTCCATACAGGAGTGTTATACATACAGAGATGTCCTCCATACAGGGGTGTTATATATACAGAGATGTCCTCCATACAGGGGTGTTATACATACAGAGATGTCCTCCATACAGAGGTGTTATACATATAGATGTCCTCCATACAGGGGTGTTTTACATATAGATGTCCTCCATACAGAGGTGTTATACATACAGAGATGTCCCCCATACAGGGGTGTTATACATACAGAGATGTCCTCCATACAGGGGTGTTATACATACAGAGATGTCCTCCATACAGGGGTGTTATACATACAGAGATGTCCTCCATACAGGGGTGTTATATATACAGAGATGTCCTCCATACAGGGGTGTTATACATACAGAGATGTCCCCCATACAGGGGTGTTATACATATAGATGTCCTCCATACAGGGGTGTTATACATATAGAGATGTCCCCCATACAGGGGTGTTATACATACAGAGATGTCCTCCATACAGGGGTGCTATACATAGAGAGATGTCCTCCATACAGGGGTGTTATACATACAGAGATGTCCTCCATACAGGGGTGTTATACATACAGAGATGTCCTCCATACAGGGGTGTTATACATACAGAGATGTCCTCCATACAGGGGTGTTATACATATAGATGTCCTCCATACAGGGGTGTTATACATACAGAGATGTCCTCCATACAGGGGTGTTATACATACAGAGATGTCCTCCATACAGGGGTGTTATACATATAGAGATGTCCTCCATACAGGGGTGTTATACATATAGAGATGTCCTCCATACAGGGGTGTTATACATACAGAGATGTCCTCCATACAGGGGTGTTATACATACAGAGATGTCCTCCATACAGGGGTGTTATACATACTAGAGATGTCCTCCATACAGGGGTGTTATACATACAGAGATGTCCTCCATACAGGGGTGTTATACATACAGAGATGTCCTCCATACAGGGGTGTTATACATACAGAGATGTCCTCCATACAGGGGTGTTATACATATAGAGATGTCCTCCATACAGGGGTGTTATACATAGAGATGGTCTCCATACAGGGGTGTTTACATACAGAGTGTCCTCCATACAGGGGTGTTATACATACAGAGATGTCCTCCATACAGAGGGTGTTATACATATAGATGTCCTCCATACAGGGGTGTTATACATATAGATGTCCTCCATACAGGGGTGTTATACATACAGAGATGTCCTCCATACAGGGGTGTTATACATAGAGATGTCCTCCATACAGGGGTGTTATACATATAGAGATGTCCTCCATACAGGGGTGTTATACATACAGAGATGTCCTCCATACAGGGGTGTTATACATACAGAGATGTCCTCCATACAGGGGTGTTATACATACAGAGATGTCCTCCATACAGGGGTGTTATACATACAGAGATGTCCTCCATACAGGGGTGTTATACATATAGATGTCCTCCATACAGGGGTGTTATACATACAGAGATGTCCTCCATACAGGGGTGTTATACATACAGAGATGTCCTCCATACAGGGGTGTTATACATATAGTGTCCTCCATCGGGTGTCAGAGATGTCCTCCATACAGGGGTGTTATACATACAGAGATGTCCTCCATACAGGGGTGTTATACATACAGAGATGTCCTCCATACAGGGGTGTTATACATACAGAGATGTCCTCCATACAGGGGTGTTATACATATAGAGATGTCCTCCATACAGGGGTGTTATACATACAGAGACGTCCTCCATACAGGGGTGTTATACATACAGAGATGTCCTCCATACAGGGGTGTTATACATATAGAGATGTCCTCCATACAGGGGTGTTATACATACAGAGATGTCCTCCATACAGGGGTGTTATACATACAGAGATGTCCTCCATACAGGGGTGTTATACATACAGAGATGTCCTCCATACAGAGGTGTTATACATACAGAGATGTCCTCCATACAGGGGTGTTATACATACAGAGATGTCCTCCATACAGGGGTGTTATACATACAGATGTCCTCCATACGGGGTGATACAGAGATGTCCTCCATACAGGGGTGTTATACATACAGAGATGTCCTCCATACAGGGGTGTTATACATATAGAGATGTCCTCCATACAGGGGTGTTATACATACAGAGATGTCCTCCATACAGGGGTGTTATACATACAGAGATGTCCTCCATACAGGGGTGTTATACATATAGAGATGTCCTCCATACAGGGGTGTTATACATACAGAGATGTCCTCCATACAGGGGTGTTATACATATAGAGATGTCCTCCATACAGGGGTGTTATACATACAGAGATGTCCTCCATACAGGGGTGTTATACATACAGAGATGTCCTCCATACAGGGGTGTTATACATATAGAGATGTCCTCCATACAGGGGTGTTATACATACAGAGATGTCCTCCATACAGGGGTGTTATACATACAGAGATGTCCTCCATACAGGGGTGTTATACATATAGAGATGTCCTCCATACAGGGGTGTTATACATACAGAGATGTCCTCCATACAGGGGTGTTATACATACAGAGATGTCCTCCATACAGGGGTGTTATACATATAGATGTCCTCCATACAGGGGTGTTATACATACAGAGATGTCCTCCATACAGGGGTGTTATATATACAGAGATGTCCTCCATACAGGGGTGTTATACATACAGAGATGTCCTCCATACAGAGGTGTTATACATACAGAGATGTCCTCCATACAGGGGTGTTATACATACAGAGATGTCCTCCATACAGGGGTGTTATACATATAGATGTCCTCCATACAGGGGTGTTATACATATAGATGTCCTCCATACAGGAGGTGTTAACAACAGAGATGTCCTCCATACAGGGGTGTTATACATATAGATGTCCTCCATACAGGGGTGTTATACATACAGAGATGTCCTCCATACAGGGGTGTTATACATACAGAGATGTCCTCCATACAGGGGTGTTATACATATAGAGATGTCCCCCATACAGGGGTGTTATACATATAGAGATGCCCTCCATACAGGGGTGTTATACATATAGATGTCCTCCATACAGAGGTGTTATACATACAGAGATGTCCTCCATACAGGGGTGTTATACATACAGAGATGTCCTCCATACAGGGGTGTTATACATACAGAGATGTCCTCCATACAGGGGTGTTATACATACAGAGATGTCCTCCATACAGGGGTGTTATACATACAGAGATGTCCTCCATACAGGGGTGTTATACATACAGAGATGTCCTCCATACAGGGGTGTTATACATATAGAGATGTCCTCCATACAGGGGTGTTATACATATAGATCCTGGGTCAGATGTCCTCCATACAGGGGTGTTATACATACAGAGATGTCCTCCATACAGAGGTGTTATACATATAGATGTCCTCCATACAGGGGTGTTATATACATATAGATGTCCTCCATACAGGGGTGTTATACATACAGAGATGTCCTCCATACAGGGGTGTTATACATACAGAGATGTCCTCCATACAGGGGTGTTATACATATAGATGTCCTCCATACAGAGGTGTTATATACATATAGATGTCCTCCATACAGGGGTGTTATACATACAGAGATGTCCTCCATACAGGGGTGTTATACATACAGAGATGTCCTCCATACAGGGGTGTTATACATAGAGATATCCTCCATACAGGGGTGTTATACATACAGAGATGTCCTCCATACAGGGGTGTTATACATACAGAGATGTCCTCCATACAGGGGTGTTATACATACAGAGATGTCCTCCATACAGGGGTGTTATACATACAGAGATGTCCTCCATACAGGGGTGTTATACATACAGAGATGTCCTCCATACAGAGGGTGTTATACATATAGAGATGTCCTCCATACAGGGGTGTTATACATACAGAGATGTCCTCCATACAGGGGTGTTATACATACAGAGATGTCCTCCATACAGGAGGTGTTATACATACAGAGATGTCCTCCATACAGGGGTGTTATACATACAGAGATGTCCTCCATACAGGGGTGTTATACATATAGAGATGTCCTCCATACAGGGGTGTTATACATATAGATGTCCTCCATACAGGGGTGTTATACATACAGAGATGTCCTCCATACAGGGGTGTTATACATACAGAGATGTCCTCCATACAGGGGTGTTATACATACAGAGATGTCCTCCATACAGGGGTGTTATACATACAGAGATGTCCTCCATACAGGGGTGTTATACATATAGAGATGTCCTCCATACAGGGGTGTTATACATACAGAGATGTCCTCCATACAGGGGTGTTATACATACAGAGATGTCCTCCATACAGGGGTGTTATACATATAGATGTCCTCCATACAGGGGTGTTATACATACAGAGATGTCCTCCATACAGGGGTGTTATACATACAGAGATGTCCTCCATACAGGGGTGTTATACATATAGATGTCCTCCATACAGGGGTGTTATACATACAGAGATGTCCTCCATACAGGGGTGTTATACATACAGAGATGTCCTCCATACAGGGGTGTTATACATATAGAGATGTCCTCCATACAGGGGTGTTATACATACAGAGATGTCCTCCATACAGGGGTGTTATACATATAGAGATGTCCTCCATACAGGGGTGTTATACATACAGAGATGTCCTCCATACAGGGGTGTTATACATACAGAGATGTCCTCCATACCCCAGGGGTGTTATACATACAGAGATGTCCTCCATACAGGGGTGTTATACATACAGAGATGTCCTCCATACAGGGGTGTTATACATAAGATGTCCTCCATACAGGGGTGTTATACATACAGAGATGTCCTCCATACAGGGGTGTTATACATACAGAGATGTCCTCCATACAGGGGTGTTATACATACAGAGATGTCCTCCATACAGGGGTGTTATACATATAGAGATGTCCTCCATACAGGGGTGTTATACATACAGAGATGTCCTCCATACAGGGGTGTTATACATAGAGATGTCCTCCATACAGGGGTGTTATACATATAGAGATGTCCTCCATACAGGGGTGTTATACATACAGAGATGTCCTCCATACAGGGGTGTTATACATATAGAGATGTCCTCCATACAGGGGTGTTATACATACAGAGATGTCCTCCATACAGGGGTGTTATACATACAGAGATGTCCTCCATACAGGGGTGTTATACATATAGAGATGTCCTCCATACAGGGGTGTTATACATATAGATGTCCTCCATACAGGGGTGTTATCTTAGATGTCCTCCATACAGGGGTGTTATACATACAGAGATGTCCTCCATACAGGGGTGTTATACATATAGAGATGTCCTCCATACAGGGGTGTTATATATATATAGATGTCCTCCATACAGGGGTGTTATACATACAGAGATGTCCTCCATACAGGGGTGTTATACATACAGAGATGTCCTCCATACAGGGGTGTTATACATATAGATGTCCTCCATACAGGGGTGTTATACATATAGAGATGTCCTCCATACAGGGGTGTTATACATACAGAGATGTCCTCCATACAGGGGTGTTATACATACAGAGATGTCCTCCATACAGGGGTGTTATACATACAGAGATGTCCTCCATACAGGGGTGTTATACATACAGAGATGTCCTCCATACAGGGGTGTTATACATACAGAGATGTCCTCCATACAGGGGTGTTATACATACAGAGATGTCCTCCATACAGGGGTGTTATACATACAGAGATGTCCTCCATACAGGGGTGTTATACATATAGAGATGTCCTCCATACAGGGGTGTTATACATACAGAGATGTCCTCCATACAGGGGTGTTATACATACAGAGATGTCCTCCATACAGGGGTGTTATACATACAGAGATGTCCTCCATACAGGGGTGTTATACATATAGAGATGTCCTCCATACAGGGGTGTTATACATACAGAGATGTCCTCCATACAGGGGTGTTATACATATAGATGTCCTCCATACAGGGGTGTTATACATACAGAGATGTCCCCCATACAGGGGTGTTATACATACAGAGATGTCCTCCATACAGGGGTGTTATACATATAGAGATGTCCTCCATACAGGGGTGTTATACATAGAGATGTCCCCCATACAGGGGTGTTATACATATAGAGATGCCCTCCATACAGGAGGTGTTATACATATAGAGATGTCCTCCATACAGGGGTGTTATACATACAGAGATGTCCTCCATACAGGGGTGTTATACATAGAGATGTCCTCCATACAGGGGTGTTATACATACAGAGATGTCCTCCATACAGGGGTGTTATACATACAGAGATGTCCTCCATACAGGGGTGTTATACATACAGAGATGTCCTCCATACAGGGGTGTTATACATACAGAGATGTCCTCCATACAGGGGTGTTATACATATAGATGTCCTCCATACAGGGGTGTTATACATACAGAGATGTCCTCCATACAGGGGTGTTATACATACAGAGATGTCCTCCATACAGAGGTGTTATACATATAGATGTCCTCCATACAGGGGTGTTATACATACAGAGATGTCCTCCATACAGGGGTGTTATACATACAGAGATGTCCTCCATACAGGGGTGTTATACATACAGAGATGTCCTCCATACAGGGGTGTTATACATACAGAGATGTCCTCCATACAGGGGTGTTATACATATAGAGATGTCCTCCATACAGAGGTGTTATACATACAGAGATGTCCTCCATACAGGGGTGTTATACATACAGAGATGTCCTCCATACAGGGGTGTTATACATATAGATGTCCTCCATGGGGGTCCGGGCCCCAACAGGGGTGTTATACATACAGAGATGTCCTCCATACAGGGGTGTTATACATACAGAGATGTCCTCCATACAGGGGTGTTATACATACAGAGATGTCCTCCATACAGGGGTGTTATACATACAGAGATGTCCTCCATACAGGGGTGTTATACATACAGAGATGTCCTCCATACAGGGGTGTTATACATACAGAGATGTCCTCCATACAGGGGTGTTATACATACAGAGATGTCCTCCATACAGGGGTGTTATACATACAGAGATGTCCTCCATACAGGGGTGTTATACATACAGAGATGTCCTCCATACAGGGGTGTTATACATACAGAGATGTCCTCCATACAGGGGTGTTATACATACAGAGATGTCCTCCATACAGGGGTGTTATACATACAGAGATGTCCTCCATACAGGGGTGTTATACATACAGAGATGTCCTCCATACAGGGGTGTTATACATACAGAGGTGTCCTCCATACAGGGGTGTTATACATACAGAGATGTCCTCCATACAGGGGTGTTATACATACAGAGATGTCCTCCATACAGGGGTGTTATACATACAGAGATGTCCTCCATACAGGGGTGTTATACATACAGAGATGTCCTCCATACAGGGGTGTTATACATACAGAGATGTCCTCCATACAGGGGTGTTATACATATAGAGATGTCCTCCATACAGGGGTGTTATACATACAGAGATGTCCTCCATACAGGGGTGTTATACATATAGAGATGTCCTCCATACAGGGGTGTTATACATACAGAGATGTCCTCCATACAGGGGTGTTATACATAACGAGATGTCCTCCATACAGGGGGTGTTATACATACAGAGATGTCCTCCATACAGGGGTGTTATACATACAGAGATGTCCTCCATACAGGGGTGTTATACATACAGAGATGTCCTCCATACAGGGGTGTTATACATACAGAGATGTCCTCCATACAGGGGTGTTATACATAGAGAGATGTCCTCCATACAGGGGTGTTATACATACAGAGATGTCCTCCATACAGGGGTGTTATACATATAGATGTCCTCCATACAGGGGTGTTATACATACAGAGATGTCCTCCATACAGGGGTGTTATACATATAGAGATGTCCTCCATACAGGGGTGTTATACATATAGAGATGTCCTCCATACAGGGGTGTTATACATACAGAGATGTCCTCCATACAGGGGTGTTATACATAGGGCCCCCGGGGGCAGAGATGTCCTCCATACAGGGGTGTTATACATACAGAGATGTCCTCCATACAGGGGTGTTATACATACAGAGATGTCCTCCATACAGGGGTGTTATACATACAGAGATGTCCTCCATACAGGGGTGTTATACATACAGAGATGTCCTCCATACAGGGGTGTTATACATACAGAGATGTCCTCCATACAGGGGTGTTATACATACAGAGATGTCCTCCATACAGGGGTGTTATACATATAGAGATGTCCTCCATACAGGGGTGTTATACATACAGAGATGTCCTCCATACAGGGGTGTTATACATACAGAGATGTCCTCCATACAGGGGTGTTATACATACAGAGATGTCCTCCATACAGGGGTGTTATACATACAGAGATGTCCTCCATACAGGGGTGTTATACATACAGAGATGTCCTCCATACAGGGGTGTTATACATACAGAGATGTCCTCCATACAGGGGTGTTATACATACAGAGATGTCCTCCATACAGGGGTGTTATACATACAGAGATGTCCTCCATACAGGGGTGTTATACATACAGAGATGTCCTCCATACAGGGGTGTTATACATACAGAGATGTCCTCCATACAGGGGTGTTATACATATAGAGATGTCCTCCATACAGGGGTGTTATACATATAGAGATGTCCTCCATACAGGGGTGTTATACATACAGAGATGTCCTCCATACAGGGGTGTTATACATATAGAGTGTCCTCCACACAGGGGTGTTATACATACAGAGATGTCCTCCATACAGGGGTGTTATACATACAGAGATGTCCTCCATACAGGGGTGTTATACATATAGAGATGTCCTCCATACAGGGGTGTTATACATATAGAGATGTCCTCCATACAGGGGTGTTATACATACAGAGATGTCCTCCATACAGGGGTGTTATACATACAGAGATGTCCTCCATACAGGGGTGTTATACATACAGAGATGTCCTCCATACAGGGGTGTTATACATAGAGATGTCCTCCATACAGGGGTGTTATACATACAGAGATGTCCTCCATACAGGGGTGTTATACATACAGAGATGTCCTCCATACAGGGGTGTTATACATACAGAGATGTCCTCCATACAGGGGTGTTATACATATAGAGATGTCCTCCATACAGGGGTGTTATACATACAGAGATGTCCTCCATACAGGGGTGTTATACATACAGAGATGTCCTCCATACAGGGGTGTTATACATACATAGAGATGTCCTCCATACAGGGGTGTTATACATACAGAGATGTCCTCCATACAGGGGTGTTATACATATAGAGATGTCCCCCATACAGGGGTGTTATACATATAGAGATGTCCTCCATACAGGGGTGTTATACATACAGAGATGTCCTCCATACAGGGGTGTTATACATACAGAGATGTCCTCCATACAGGGGTGTTATACATACAGAGATGTCCTCCATACAGGGGTGTTATACATACAGAGATGTCCTCCATACAGGGGTGTTATACATATAGATGTCCTCCATACAGGGGTGTTATACATACAGAGATGTCCTCCATACAGGGGTGTTATACATACAGAGATGTCCTCCATACAGGGGTGTTATACATATAGATGCCCCCGAGCAGAGATGTCCTCCATACAGGGGTGTTATACATACAGAGATGTCCTCCATACAGGGGTGTTATACATATAGATGTCCTCCATACAGGGGTGTTATACATACAGAGATGTCCTCCATACAGGGGTGTTATACATACAGAGATGTCCTCCATACAGGGGTGTTATACATATAGAGATGTCCTCCATACAGGGGTGTTATACATACAGAGATGTCCTCCATACAGGGGTGTTATACATATAGATGTCCTCCATACAGGGGTGTTATACATACAGAGATGTCCTCCATACAGGGGTGTTATACATACAGAGATGTCCTCCATACAGGGGTGTTATACATCAGAGATGTCCTCCATACAGGGGTGTTATACATACAGAGATGTCCTCCATACAGGGGTGTTATACATACAGAGATGTCCTCCATACAGGGGTGTTATACATACAGAGATGTCCTCCATACAGGGGTGTTATACATACAGAGATGTCCTCCATACAGGGGTGTTATACATATAGATGTCCTCCATACAGGGGTGTTATACATACAGAGATGTCCTCCATACAGGGGTGTTATACATACAGAGATGTCCCCCATACAGGGGTGTTATACATATAGAGATGCCCTCCATACAGGGGTGTTATACATATAGAGTGTCCTCCATACAGGGGTGTTGTATATACAGAGATGTCCTCCATACAGGGGTGTTATACATAGAGATGTCCTCCATACAGGGGTGTTATACATACAGAGATGTCCTCCATACAGGGGTGTTATACATATAGAGATGTCCTCCATACAGGGGTGTTATACATACAGAGATGTCCTCCATACAGGGGTGTTATACATAGAGAGATGTCCTCCATACAGGGGTGTTATACATATAGAGATGTCCTCCATACAGGGGTGTTATACATATAGATACCCACGGGGTGTTTCAAAGATGTCCTCCATACAGGGGTGTTATACATACAGAGATGTCCTCCATACAGAGGGTGTTATACATATAGATGTCCTCCATACAGGGGTGTTATATACATATAGATGTCCTCCATACAGGGGTGTTATACATACAGAGATGTCCTCCATACAGGGGTGTTATACATACAGAGATGTCCTCCATACAGGGGTGTTATACATATAGATGTCCTCCATACAGAGGTGTTATACACATATAGATGTCCTCCATACAGGGGTGTTATACATACAGAGATGTCCTCCATACAGGGGTGTTATACATACAGAGATGTCCTCCATACAGGGGTGTTATACATAAGAGATGTCCTCCATACAGGGGTGTTATACATACAGAGATGTCCTCCATACAGGGGTGTTATACATACAGAGATGTCCTCCATACAGGGGTGTTATACATACAGAGATGTCCTCCATACAGGGGTGTTATACATACAGAGATGTCCTCCATACAGGGGTGTTATACATACAGAGATGTCCTCCATACAGGGGTGTTATACATATAGATGTCCTCCATACAGGGGTGTTATACATACAGAGATGTCCTCCATACAGGGGTGTTATACATACAGAGATGTCCTCCATACAGGGGTGTTATACATACAGAGATGTCCTCCATACAGGGGTGTTATACATACAGAGATGTCCTCCATACAGGGGTGTTATACATATAGAGATGTCCCCCATACAGGGGTGTTATACATACAGAGATGTCCTCCATACAGGGGTGTTATACATATAGATGTCCTCCATACAGGGGTGTTATACATACAGAGATGTCCCCCTCGGGTTTCATACAGCCCCATCGGGTGTTATACATATAGAGATGTCCTCCATACAGGGGTGTTATACATATAGAGATGTCCTCCATACAGGGGTGTTATACATACAGAGATGTCCTCCATACAGGGGTGTTATACATAGAGATGTCCTCCATACAGGGGTGTTATACATACAGAGATGTCCTCCATACAGGGGTGTTATACATACAGAGATGTCCTCCATACAGGGGTGTTATACATACAGAGATGTCCTCCATACAGGGGTGTTATACATACAGAGATGTCCTCCATACAGGGGTGTTATACATATAGATGTCCTCCATACAGGGGTGTTATACATACAGAGATGTCCTCCATACAGGGGTGTTATACATACAGAGATGTCCTCCATACAGAGGTGTTATACATATAGATGTCCTCCATACAGGGGTGTTATACATACAGAGATGTCCTCCATACAGGGGTGTTATACATACAGAGATGTCCTCCATACAGGGGTGTTATACATACAGAGATGTCCTCCATACAGGGGTGTTATACATACAGAGATGTCCTCCATACAGGGGTGTTATACATATAGAGATGTCCTCCATACAGGGGTGTTATACATACAGAGATGTCCTCCATACAGGGGTGTTATACATACAGAGATGTCCTCCATACAGGGGTGTTATACATATAGATGTCCTCCATACAGGGGTGTTATACATACAGAGATGTCCCCCATACAGGGGTGTTATACATACAGAGATGTCCTCCATACAGGGGTGTTATACATATAGAGATGTCCTCCATACAGGGGTGTTATACATACAGAGATGTCCTCCATACAGGGGTGTTATACATATAGAGATGTCCTCCATACAGGGGTGTTATACATACAGAGATGTCCTCCATACAGGGGTGTTATACATACAGAGATGTCCTCCATACAGGGGTGTTATACATATAGAGATGTCCCCCATACAGGGGTGTTATACATACAGAGATGTCCTCCATACAGGGGTGTTATACATACAGGCAGATGTCCTCCATACAGGGGTGTTATACATATACAGAGATGTCCTCCATACAGGGGTGTTATACATACAGAGATGTCCTCCATACAGGGGTGTTATACATACAGAGATGTCCTCCATACAGGGGTGTTATACATACAGAGATGTCCTCCATACAGGGGTGTTATACATACAGAGATGTCCTCCATACAGGGGTGTTATACATACAGAGATGTCCTCCATACAGGGGTGTTATACATATAGAGATGTCCTCCATACAGGGGTGTTATACATACAGAGATGTCCTCCATACAGGGGTGTTATACATACAGAGATGTCCTCCATACAGGGGTGTTATACATATAGATGTCCTCCATACAGGGGGTAGGGTACATAGAGATGTCCTCCATACAGGGGTGTTATACATACAGAGATGTCCTCCATACAGGGGTGTTATACATACAGAGATGTCCTCCATACAGGGGTGTTATACATACAGAGATGTCCTCCATACAGGGGTGTTATACATATAGAGATGTCCTCCATACAGGGGTGTTATACATACAGAGATGTCCTCCATACAGGGGTGTTATACATACAGAGATGTCCTCCATACAGGGGTGTTATACATATAGATGTCCTCCATACAGGGGTGTTATACATACAGAGATGTCCTCCATACAGGGGTGTTATACATACAGAGATGTCCTCCATACAGGGGTGTTATACATATAGAGATGTCCTCCATACAGGGGTGTTATACATACAGAGATGTCCTCCATACAGGGGTGTTATACATATAGAGATGTCCTCCATACAGGGGTGTTATACATACAGAGATGTCCTCCATACAGGGGTGTTATACATACAGAGATGTCCTCCATACAGGGGTGTTATACATATAGATGTCCTCCATACAGGGGTGTTATACATACAGAGATGTCCTCCATACAGGGGTGTTATACATATAGAGATGTCCTCCATACAGGGGTGTTATACATACAGAGATGTCCTCCATACAGGGGTGTTATACATACAGAGATGTCCTCCATACAGGGGTGTTATACATATAGAGATGTCCTCCATACAGGGGTGTTATACATACAGAGATGTCCTCCATACAGGGGTGTTATACATACAGAGATGTCCTCCATACAGGGGTGTTATACATATAGAGTGTCCTCCATACAGGGGTGTTATACATACAGAGATGTCCTCCATACAGGGGTGTTATACATACAGAGATGTCCTCCATACAGGGGTGTTATACATACAGAGATGTCCTCCATACAGGGGTGTTATACATACAGAGATGTCCTCCATACAGGGGTGTTATACATACAGAGATGTCCTCCATACAGGGGTGTTATACATATAGATGTCCTCCATACAGGGGTGTTATACATACAGAGATGTCCTCCATACAGGGGTGTTATACATAAGAGATGTCCTCCATACAGGGGTGTTATACATACAGAGATGTCCTCCATACAGGGGTGTTATACATACAGAGATGTCCTCCATACAGGGGTGTTATACATACAGAGATGTCCTCCATACAGGGGTGTTATACATACAGAGATGTCCTCCATACAGGGGTGTTATACATATAGAGTGTCCTCCATACAGGGGTGTTATACATACAGAGATGTCCTCCATACAGGGGTGTTATACATACAGAGATGTCCTCCATACAGGGGTGTTATACATACAGAGATGTCCTCCATACAGGGGTGTTATACATACAGAGATGTCCTCCATACAGGGGTGTTATACATACAGAGATGTCCTCCATACAGGGGTGTTATACATACAGAGATGTCCTCCATACAGGGGTGTTATACATACAGAGATGTCCTCCATACAGGGGTGTTATACATACAGAGATGTCCTCCATACAGGGGTGTTATACATACAGAGATGTCCTCCATACAGGGGTGTTATACATACAGAGATGTCCTCCATACAGGGGTGTTATACATATAGAGATGTCCTCCATACAGGGGTGTTATACATACAGAGATGTCCTCCATACAGGGGTGTTATACATATAGAGATGTCCTCCATACAGGGGTGTTATACATACAGAGATGTCCTCCATACAGGGGTGTTATACATACAGAGATGTCCTCCATACAGGGGTGTTATACATACAGAGATGTCCTCCATACAGGGGTGTTATACATACAGAGATGCCCCCTCGGGGGCGAGATGTCCTCCATACAGGGGTGTTATACATATAGATGTCCTCCATACAGGGGTGTTATACATACAGAGATGTCCTCCATACAGGGGTGTTATACATACAGAGATGTCCTCCATACAGGGGTGTTATACATACAGAGATGTCCTCCATACAGGGGTGTTATACATACAGAGATGTCCTCCATACAGGGGTGTTATACATACAGAGATGTCCTCCATACAGGGGTGTTATACATATAGAGATGTCCTCCATACAGGGGTGTTATACATACAGAGATGTCCTCCATACAGGGGTGTTATACATATAGAGTGTCCTCCATACAGGGGTGTTATACATACAGAGATGTCCTCCATACAGGGGTGTTATACATACAGAGATGTCCTCCATACAGGGGTGTTATACATATAGATGTCCTCCATACAGGGGTGTTATACATACAGAGATGTCCTCCATACAGGGGTGTTATACATACAGAGATGTCCTCCATACAGGGGTGTTATACATACAGAGATGTCCCCCATACAGGGGTGTTATACATATAGAGATGCCCTCCATACAGGGGTGTTATACATATAGATGTCCTCCATACAGAGGTGTTATATATACAGAGATGTCCTCCATACAGGGGTGTTATACATAGAGATGTCCTCCATACAGGGGTGTTATACATACAGAGATGTCCTCCATACAGGGGTGTTATACATATAGAGATGTCCTCCATACAGGGGTGTTATACATACAGAGATGTCCTCCATACAGGGGTGTTATACATAGAGAGATGTCCTCCATACAGGGGTGTTATACATATAGAGATGTCCTCCATACAGGGGTGTTATACATATAGATATCCTCCATACAGGGGTGTTATACATATAGATGTCCTCCATACAGGGGTGTTATACATACAGAGATGTCCTCCATACAGAGGTGTTATACATATAGAGTGTCCTCCATACAGGGGTGTTATATACATATAGATGTCCTCCATACAGGGGTGTTATACATACAGAGATGTCCTCCATACAGGGGTGTTATACATACAGAGATGTCCTCCATACAGGGGTGTTATACATATAGATGTCCTCCATACAGAGGTGTTATATACATATAGATGTCCTCCATACAGGGGTGTTATACATACAGAGATGTCCTCCATACAGGGGTGTTATACATACAGAGATGTCCTCCATACAGGGGTGTTATACATAGAGATGTCCTCCATACAGGGGTGTTATACATACAGAGATGTCCTCCATACAGGGGTGTTATACATACAGAGATGTCCTCCATACAGGGGTGTTATACATACAGAGATGTCCTCCATACAGGGGTGTTATACATACAGAGATGTCCTCCATACAGGGGTGTTATACATACAGAGATGTCCTCCATACAGGGGTGTTATACATATAGAGATGTCCTCCATACAGGGGTGTTATACATACAGAGATGTCCTCCATACAGGGGTGTTATACATATAGAGATGTCCTCCATACAGGGGTGTTATACATATAGAGATGTCCTCCATACAGGGGGTTAGGTGTTATACATAGAGATGTCCCCCATACAGGGGTGTTATACATATAGAGATGCCCTCCATACAGGGGTGTTATACATATAGATGTCCTCCATACAGGGGTGTTATACATACAGAGATGTCCTCCATACAGGGGTGTTATACATACAGAGATGTCCTCCATACAGGGGTGTTATACATACAGAGATGTCCTCCATACAGGGGTGTTATACATACAGAGATGTCCTCCATACAGAGGGTGTTATACATATAGATGTCCTCCATACAGGGGTGTTATACATACAGAGATGTCCCCCATACAGGGGTGTTATACATACAGAGATGTCCTCCATACAGGGGTGTTATACATACAGAGATGTCCTCCATACAGGGGTGTTATACATACAGAGATGTCCTCCATACAGGGGTGTTATACATACAGAGATGTCCTCCATACAGGGGTGTTATACATATAGATGTCCTCCATACAGGGGTGTTATACATACAGAGATGTCCTCCATACAGGGGTGTTATACATATAGATGTCCTCCATACAGAGGTGTTATACATAGAGATGTCCTCCATACAGGGGTGTTATACATACAGAGATGTCCTCCATACAGGGGTGTTATATATACAGAGATGTCCTCCATACAGGGGTGTTATACATACAGAGATGTCCTCCATACAGGGGTGTTATACATATAGAGATGTCCTCCATACAGGGGTGTTATACATACAGAGATGTCCTCCATACAGGGGTGTTATACATATAGAGATGTCCTCCATACAGGGGTGTTATACATATAGAGATGTCCTCCATACAGGGGTGTTATACATACAGAGATGTCCTCCATACAGGGGTGTTATACATATAGATGTCCTCCATACAGGGGTGTTATACATACAGAGATGTCCCCCATACAGGGGTGTTATACATACAGAGATGTCCTCCATACAGGGGTGTTATACATATAGAGATGTCCTCCATACAGAGGTGTTATACATACAGAGATGTCCTCCATACAGGGGTGTTATACATATAGAGATGTCCTCCATACAGGGGTGTTATACATATAGAGATGTCCTCCATACAGGGGTGTTATACATACAGAGATGTCCTCCATACAGGGGTGTTATACATATAGATGTCCTCCATACAGGGGTGTTATACATACAGAGATGTCCCCCATACAGGGGTGTTATACATACAGAGATGTCCTCCATACAGGGGTGTTATACATATAGAGATGTCCTCCATACAGGGGTGTTATACATACAGAGATGTCCTCCATACAGGGGTGTTATACATATAGAGATGTCCTCCATACAGGGGTGTTATACATACAGAGATGTCCTCCATACAGAGGTGTTATACATACAGAGATGTCCTCCATACAGGGGTGTTATACATATAGTGATGTCCTCCATACAGGGGTGTTATACATACAGAGATGTCCTCCATACAGGGGTGTTATACATATAGAGATGTCCTCCATACAGAGGTGTTATACATAGAGATGTCCTCCATACAGGGGTGTTATACATACAGAGATGTCCTCCATACAGAGGTGTTATACATAAGAGATGTCCTCCATACAGGGGTGTTATACATACAGAGATGTCCTCCATACAGGGGTGTTATACATATAGATGTCCTCCATACAGGGGTGTTATACATACAGAGATGTCCTCCATACAGGGGTGTTATACATACAGAGATGTCCTCCATACAGGGGTGTTATACATATAGATGTCCTCCATACAGGGGTGTTATACATATAGAGATGTCCTCCATACAGGGGTGTTATACATAAGAGATGTCCTCC
The DNA here is from genome assembly GCA_947044405.1 of Leptodactylus fallax. Lineage (NCBI taxonomy): Eukaryota > Metazoa > Chordata > Amphibia > Anura > Leptodactylidae > Leptodactylus > Leptodactylus fallax. The sequence continues at coordinate 325,529 of CAMRHE010000869.1, read as the reverse complement.
ATACAGGGGTGTTATACATACAGAGATGTCCTCCATACAGGGGTGTTATACATATAGAGATGTCCTCCATACAGGGGTGTTATACATAAGATATGTCCTCCATACAGGGGTGTTATACATACGATATGTCCTCCATACAGGGGTGTTATACATATAGAGATGTCCTCCATACAGGGGTGTTATACATAGAGATGTCCTCCATACAGGGGTGTTATACATACAGAGATGTCCTCCATACAGGGGTGTTATACATATAGATGTCCTCCATACAGGGGTGTTATATATACAGAGATGTCCTCCATACAGGGGTGTTATACATATAGATGTCCTCCATGCAGGGGTGTTATACATAGAGATGTCCTCCATACAGGGGTGTTATACATACAGAGATGTCCTCCATACAGGGGTGTTATACATATAGATGTCCTCCATACAGGGGTGTTATACATATAGATGTCCTCCATACAGGGGTGTTATACATACAGAGATGTCCTCCATACAGGGGTGTTATACATATAGATGTCCTCCATACAGGGGTGTTATACATACAGAGATGTCCTCCATACAGGGGTGTTATACATATAGAGATGTCCTCCATACAGGGGTGTTATACATACAGAGATGTCCTCCATACAGGGGTGTTATACATACAGAGATGTCCTCCATACAGGGGTGTTATACCTATAGATGTCCTCCATACAGGGGTGTTATACATACAGAGATGTCCTCCATACAGAGGTTTTATACATATAGAGATGTCCTCCATACAGAGGTGTTATACATACAGAGATGTCCTCCATACAGGGGTGTTATACATATAGATGTCCTCCATACAGGGGTGTTATACATATAGAGATGTCCTCCATACAGGGGTGTTATACATACAGAGATGTCCTCCATACAGAGGTGTTATACATATAGAGATGTCCTCCATACAGAGGTGTTATACATACAGAGATGTCCTCCATACAGGAGTGTTATACATATAGATGTCCTCCATACAGGGGTGTTATACATACAGAGATGTTCTCCATACAGGGGTGTTATACATACAGAGATGTTCTCCATACAGGGGTGTTATACATACAGAGATGTCCTCCATACAGGGGTGTTATACATAGAGATGTCCTCCATACAGGGGTGTTATACATACAGAGATGTCCTCCATACAGGGGTGTTATACATACAGAGATGTCCTCCATACAGGGGTGTTATACATATAGATGTCCTCCATACAGGGGTGTTATACATACAGAGATGTCCTCCATACAGGGGTGTTATACATAGAGATGTCCTCCATACAGGGGTGTTATACATAGAGATGTCCTCCATACAGGGGTGTTATACATAGAGATGTCCTCCATACAGGAGTGTTATACATACAGAGATGTCCTCCATACAGAGGTGTTATACATATAGATGTCCTCCATACAGAGGTGTTATATATACAGAGATGTCCTCCATACAGGGGTGTTATACATACAGAGATGTCCTCCATACAGGGGTGTTATATATACAGAGATGTCCTCCATACAGGGGTGTTATACATATAGATGTCCTCCATACAGGGGTGTTATACATACAGAGATGTCCTCCATACAGAAGAAAACTGGATTTCTCTATAGATAGTTATTTTATAATCTTATAATAAAACAAAATGTTGGGCTTACGGTTTGCACATAATATAAGGTACTGTAGTGACTACTTATAGCTAGATGTTTGCAGCCACTGTCACAGTGACTTCGTCATACTGCAGCTCCTTTCTCTATGTGTGCAAGTGTCATTATTTGGGTTACTTATATTTGAAGGGTCAAGGGGGGATTTCCTGAGTATAAACTCATTACTATGGAATATACTAGGGGTCAGCAACCTTCGGCCCGCCAGCTGCTGTGAAACTACAACTCCCAACATGCTACATTCGCTTCCATGGGAGTTCCAAGAACTGCAGAGCAAGTATGCATGCTGGGAGTTGTAGTTTGACAACAGCTGGAGTGCTTCAATGTATATACCACTGGTATATACATTGAGGCTGAGGATGATGAAGGTGGATGATGAGGGAGGTGCAGGACGCTGCATGTGACTGCTGGGACACGAGACATCTGGAATCACTATATATGTTTACAATATACTGAGACATGGCATGTACCAAGTGTAAACAGGAACATATGACGTGTGTAGCGTGACCAGGAGCCAGGCATGTGTGATTTCTGGACTGCAAGCTAAACTGATTTTGCATTAAAGAGATTATAATAAGGAGGAGGCAACAAAGAGTCTACAGGATGATGAGAGGACTAGATATGAGAGGACTAGATATGAGAGGATTAGATGTCACATGAGAGAACTAGATGTCACATGAGAGGACTAGATATGAGAGGACAAGATATGAGAGGACTAGATATGAGAGGACTAGATATGAGAGGATTAGATGTCACATGAGAGAACAAGATGTCACATGAGAGGACTAGATATGAGAGAACAAGATGTCACATGAGAGGACTAGATATGAGAGGACTAGATATGAGAGGACTAGATATGAGAGGACTAGATATGAGAGGACTAGATATGAGAGGACTACATGTCACATGAGAGAACTAGATGTCACATGAGAGGACTAGATATGAGAGGACTAGATATGAGAGGACTAGATGTCACATGAGAGGACTAGATATGAGAGGACTAGATATGAGAGCACTAGATATGAGAGGACTAGATATCACATGAGAGGACTAGATATGAGAGGACTAGATATGAGAGCACTAGATATGAGAGGACTAGATATCACATGAGAGGACTAGATATGAGAGGACTAGATGTCACATGAGAGGACTAGATATGAGAGGACTAGATGGCACATGAGAGCACTAGATATGAGAGGACTAGATGTCACATGAGAGGACTAGATATGAGAGGACTAGATATGAGAGGACTAGATGTCACATGAGAGCAGTAGATATGAGAGGACTAGATATGAGAGCACTACATATGAGAGGACTAGATATGAGAGGACTACATGTCACATGAGAGCACTAGATATGAGAGGACTAGATATGAGAGGACTAGATGTCACATGAGAGCACTAGATATGAGAGCACTAGATATGAGAGGACTAGATATGAGAGGACTAGATATGAGAGCACTAGATATGAGAGGACTAGATGTCACATGAGAGCACTAGATATGAGAGCACTAGATATGAGAGGACTAGATATGAGAGGACTAGATATGAGAGGCCTACATGTCACATGAGAGAACTAGATGTCACATGAGAGGACTAGATATGAGAGGACTAGATATGAGAGCACTAGATATGAAAGGACTAGATGTCACATGAGAGAACTAGATATGAGAGGACTAGATATGAGAGGACTAGATATGAGAGCACTAGATATGAGAGGACTACATGTCACATGAGAGAACTAGATGTCACATGAGAGGACTAGATATGAGAGGACTAGATGTCACATGAGAGGACTAGATATGAAAGGACTAGATGTCACATGAGAGGACTAGATATGAGAGGACTAGATATGAGAGCACTAGATATGAGAGGACTAGATATGAGAGGACTAGATATGAGAGGACTACATGTCACATGAGAGAACTAGATATGAGAGGACTAGATATGAGAGGACTAGATATGAGAGGACTAGATATGAGAGGACTAGATGTCACATGAGAGGACTAGATAGGAGAGGACTAGATATGAGAGGACTAGATATGAGAGCACTAGATATGAGAGGACTACATGTCACATGAGAGAACTAGATATGAGAGGACTAGATATGAGAGGACTAGATGTCACATGAGAGGACTAGATATGAGAGGACTAGATGTCACTTGAGAGCACTAGATATGAGAGCACTAGATATGAGAGGACTAGATATGAGAGGACTAGATATGAGAGGACTAGATGTCACATGAGAGCACTAGATATAAGAGCACTAGATATGAGAGGACTAGATATGAGAGGACTAGATATGAGAGGCCTACATGTCACATGAGAGAACTAGATGTCGCATGAGAGGACTAGATATGAGAGGACTAGATATGAGAGGACTAGATATGAGAGGACTAGATGTCACATGAGAGGACTAGATATGAGAGGACTAGATATGAGAGGACTAGATGTCGCATGAGAGGACTAGATATGAGAGGACTAGATGTCGCATGAGAGCACTAGATATGAGAGGACTAGATGTCACATGAGAGAACTAGATGTCACATGAGAGGACTAGATATGAGAGGACTAGATATGAGAGGACTAGATGTCACATGAGAGTACTAGATATGAGAGGACTAGATGTCGCATGAGAGCACTAGATATGAGAGGACTAGATGTCACATGAGAGAACTAGATGTCACATGAGAGGACTAGATATGAGAGCACTAGATATGAGAGGACTAGATGTCACATGAGAGGACTAGATATGAGAGGACTAGATATGAGAGCACTAGATATGAGAGGACTAGATATGAAAGGACTAGATATGGGAGGACTAGATATGAGAGGACTAGATATGAGAGGACTAGATGTCGCATGAGAGCACTAGATATGAGAGGACTAGATATGAGAGGACTAGATGTCACATGAGAGGACTAGATATGAGAGGACTAGATATGAGAGCACTAGATATGAGAGGACTAGATATGAAAGGACTAGATATGAGAGGACTAGATATGAGAGCACTAGATATGAAAGGACTAGATATGAGAGGACTAGATATGAGAGGACTAGATGTCACATGAGAGCACTAGATATGAGAGGACTAGATATGAGAGCACTAGATATGAGAGCACTAGATATGAGAGGACTACATGTCACATGAGAGAACTAGATGTCACATGAGAGCACTAGATATGAGAGCACTAGATATGAGAGGACTAGATGTCGCATGTGAGGACTAGATATGAGAGCACTAGATATGAGAGGACTAGATGTCACATGAGAGCACTAGATATGAGAGGACTAGATATGAGAGTACTAGTTATGAGAGCACTAGATATGAGAGGACTAGATATGAGAGGACTAGATATGAGAGGACTAGATATGAGAGGACTAGATGTCACATGAGAGAACTAGATATGAGAGGACTAGATATGAGAGGACTAGATATGAGAGGACTAGATGTCACATGAGAGCACTAGATATGAGAGGACTAGATATGAGAGCACTAGATATGAGAGGACTAGATATGAAAGGACTAGATATGAGAGGACTAGATGTCACATGAGTGGACTAGATATGAGAGGACTAGATGTCACATGAGAGCACTAGATATGAGAGCACTAGATATGAGAGGACTACATGTCACATGAGAGAACTAGATGTCACATGAGAGCACTAGATATGAGAGGACTAGATATGAGAGGACTAGATATGAGAGGACTAGATATGAGAGGCCTACATGTCACATGAGAGAACTAGATGTCACATGAGAGGACTAGATATGAGAGGACTAGATGTCACATGAGAGGACTAGATATGAAAGGACTAGATGTCAAATGAGAGGACTAGATATGAGAGGACTAGATATGAGAGCACTAGATATGAGAGGACTAGATATGAGAGGACTAGATATGAGAGGACTAGATATGAGAGGACTACATGTCACATGAGAGAACTAGATATGAGAGGACTAGATATGAGAGGACTAGATATGAGAGGACTAGATATGAGAGGACTAGATGTCACATGAGAGGACTAGATAGGAGAGGACTAGATATGAGAGGACTAGATATGAGAGTACTAGATATGAGAGCACTAGATATGAGAGGACTACATGTCACATGAGAGAACTAGATATGAGAGGACTAGATATGAGAGGACTAGATGTCACATGAGAGGACTAGATATGAGAGGACTAGATGTCACATGAGAGCACTAGATATGAGAGCACTAGATATGAGAGGACTAGATATGAGAGGACTAGATATGAGAGGACTAGATGTCACATGAGAGCACTAGATATAAGAGCACTAGATATGAGAGGACTAGATATGAGAGGACTAGATATGAGAGGCCTACATGTCACATGAGAGAACTAGATGTCGCATGAGAGGACTAGATATGAGAGGACTAGATATGAGAGGACTAGATATGAGAGGACTAGATGTCACATGAGAGGACTAGATATGAGAGGACTAGATATGAGAGGACTAGATGTCGCATGAGAGGACTAGATATGAGAGGACTAGATGTCGCATGAGAGCACTAGATATGAGAGGACTAGATGTCACATGAGAGAACTAGATGTCACATGAGAGGACTAGATATGAGAGCACTAGATATGAGAGGACTAGATGTCACATGAGAGGACTAGATATGAGATTACTAGATATGAGAGCACTAGATATGAGAGGACTAGATATGAAAGGACTAGATATGGGAGGACTAGATATGAGAGGACTAGATATGAGAGGACTAGATGTCGCATGAGAGCACTAGATATGAGAGGACTAGATATGAGAGGACTAGATGTCACATGAGAGGACTAGATATGAGAGGACTAGATATGAGAGCACTAGATATGAGAGGACTAGATATGAAAGGACTAGATATGAGAGGACTAGATATGAGAGCACTAGATATGAAAGGACTAGATATGAGAGGACTAGATATGAGAGGACTAGATGTCACATGAGAGCACTAGATATGAGAGGACTAGATATGAGAGCACTAGATATGAGAGCACTAGATATGAGAGGACTACATGTCACATGAGAGAACTAGATGTCGCATGAGAGGACTAGATATGAGAGCACTAGATATGAGAGCACTAGATGTCACATGAGAGCACTAGATATGAGAGGACTAGATATGAGAGCACTAGTTATGAGAGCACTAGATATGAGAGGACTAGATATGAGAGGACTAGATATGAGAGGACTAGATATGAGAGGACTAGATGTCACATGAGAGAACTAGATATGAGAGGACTAGATATGAGAGGACTAGATATGAGAGGACTAGATGTCACATGAGAGCACTAGATATGAGAGGACTAGATATGAGAGCACTAGATATGAGAGGACTAGATATGAAAGGACTAGATATGAGAGGACTAGATGTCACATGAGAGGACTAGATATGAGAGGACTAGATGTCACATGAGAGCACTAGATATGAGAGGACTAGATATGAGAGGACTACATGTCACATGAGAGAACTAGATGTCACATGAGAGCACTAGATATGAGAGGACTAGATATGAGAGCACTAGATATGAGAGGACTAGATATGAAAGGACTAGATATGAGAGGACTAGATGTCACATGAGAGGACTAGATATGAGAGAACTAGATGTCACATGAGAGCACTAGATATGAGAGGACTAGATATGAGAGCACTAGATATGAGAGCACTAGATATGAGAGGACTAGATGTGAGAGGACTAGATATGAGAGGACTAGATATGAGAGCACTAGATATGAGAGGACTAGATATGAGAGCACTAGATATGAGAGCACTAGATATGAGAGCACTAGATATGAGAGGACTAGATGTGAGAGGACTAGATATGAGAGGACTAGATATGAGAGCACTAGATATGAGAGGACTAGATATGAGAGGACTAGGTATGAGAGCTCTAGATATGAGAGCACTAGATGTCACATTAGAGGACTAGATATGAGAGGACTAGGTATGAGAGCTCTAGATATGAGAGCACTAGATGTCACATTGGAGTAGTAGAATAGGTAGTAGAGTAGTAATATAGCACAGCAGACCATTGGAGATACGGGACCGGAACAATAAATCACTGCATGGCAATGGCAGGGACACAAGATCTAACATACTACCTGCACAGGAGACGCGGGAACACTGAGGGGGTATGCATTTTGCCAGTTCTTTTGTGGGTGCTCACGGGGCTTATCCTACCATTATGTGCATGCAGGGTATATTGAATGTGTCTTTTATAGTCTGTGCAGATCAGTTATGTAAAAGGGCTAATCCAATAAGGACCATTACCCTCTAATGTGAAAAGCCCCAGCAATCAGCTGTAATCTGCAGGGTACCCATTAGCGCCACCACTGGCCATATGAATCATTGCTCAGTGGCCCCTGAAATCACCATGGTCCTCCGTCATGAGAGCACTCTTTGTAGCCTGTGACTGCCCTGCCTTTACTGGACCTGACATTCCCTTTAAGACCAGGCTTGGACAGTTGTGTCTCTACACCAGCCAGTACAGCATTGGGAATTATACGTTATACTAATATTATACTTTAGTACATAGGTGCACTATCTGCTTCCAGTGAGGATTTCAGAGGTTTTTGTATTTTTGCCATGTGACAAGGATCCGCTATAATGCAGGTTTTTGCTAGGTGTGTACGACGCCCTCCGCACTCTCCTTATAACCCAGGAGGCAAAGTTCACTGTTCCAAAAGGTTATTCCACTTCTATAAGAAGCCTGTCCCTATAACACGGAATCCTGTTAATAAACACTTATTATGGGGTAAAGTATTGCGCAAAACACCTGCCCAGACCTGCAGAGACCTGCCCTTCTCCTGAGCCATTCACTAGGACAATCCTACAGTACATGGTGCTCGTGGGATGTTACGACACAGTATGTCGGTAGTAAATGATGAGTGACTCAAATGAGACTGGCTCATAGAAGTGTAGGCAAGGAAATTTTATTGTGAAGTCAAATTCTGACCGAAAGCAATAAGTGAACAGCAAGTTGTCTCTGTCACCAGCATGAAATCCCTTTGTTGGTGGATTTCCAGGAACCGTTCCACCACCTGTCCACCCCCGCCCTCCTCTGGTATTTTGTCAGAGCTCAGAGTAGTAGAACCTGCCACACTGTACCTGCTGTGAAGCTACAACTCCCAATATGTCTTGTCTTCATGGATGTATGTCATGGCCATACTTGCTGCAGCAGCAGCCGCCTGACATCGCTCACTGCGGGTCATTATGTAATCCATGAACATCCCCGAGTCCTTGTCATGTCAAGTAGACGATTCTGTGCCGATTAAACAGCTGGAGAGTTGCAGGGCGAAGACCAGAGGCCTCAGAGGAGAGGTGGCCGTACACTCCATAATAACAGCAGCTAATGTAGTCTAATGTTTATGGGCAACTCCCAACTCTCTCGCAACGACACATGTCAATGACAGAATGGTTGGGCTGCTCTAGTTCACCATGACTTGTTGTTTGGTTCCCTAGGGAAAAATCCACCAACAAAGAGGTATGGAAAAGGACAGAAAAGTCTGGGAAGGGGACAGAGAAGTGAGGGAAGAGGACAGATTGGTCCACAGGAGGATAAAGGAGCCAGAGAAGAGGATAGAAGGGTCTAAAGGAGGATAAAGGAGCCAGAGAAGAGGACAGAAGGGTCTAAAGGAGGATAAATGAACCAGGGAAGAGGATAGAAGGGTCTAAAGGAGGATAAAGGAGCCAGGGAAGATGACAGAAGGGTCCACAGGAGGATAAAGGAGCCAAGGAAGAGGATAGAAGGGTCTAAAGGAGGATAAATGAACTAGGGAAGATGACAGAAGGGTCCACAGGAGGATAAAGGAGCCGGAGAAGAGGATAGAAGGGTCTAAAGGAGGATAAATGAACCAGGGAAGATGACAGAAGGGTCCACAGGAGGAGAAAGGAGCCAGAGAAGAGGACAGAAGGTTCTAAAGGAGGATAAATGAGCCAAGGAAGAGGATAGAAGGGTCCACAGGAGGATAAAGGAGCCAAGGAAGAGGATAGAAGGGTCCACAGGAGGATAAAGGAGCCAGAGAAGAGGATAGAAGGGTCCACAGGAGGATAAAGGAGCCAGAGAAGATGACAGAAGGGTCTAAAGGAGAATAAATGAACCAGGGAAGAGGATAGAAGGGTCTAAAGGAGGATAAAGGAGCCAGGGAAGATGACAGAAGGGTCCACAGGAGGAGAAAGGAGCCAAGGAAGAGGATAGAAGGGTCCACAGGAAGATAAAGGAGCCAGAGAAGAGGATAGAAGGGTCCACAGGAGGATAAAGGAGCCAGAGAAGAGGATAGAAGGGTCCACAGGAGGATAAAGGAGCCAAGGAAGAGGATAGAAGGGTCCACAGGAGGATAAAGGAGCCAGAGAAGAGGATAGAAGGGTCCACAGGAAGATAAAGGAGCCAAGGAAGAGGATAGACGGGTCTAAAGGAGGATAAATGAACCAGGGAAGAGGGGCTGGGACTGTCCCCTTCTCTAAGTCTGGTGAGACCGTTCAGGTGCTATTTTGTTATCGTGTGGCTGGTAGCAAGCCACACGTATATGTAGGTGTTGCTTTGTATTAGTGCTTGGACGAGCAGGTTTTTGTTTGTGTCTGCATGAAGTTAAGGCTGTGTTTACTTTGCTTGTTTTTTATACCTGACGTAAGGTTTATTTATTTTGCCATTTTTTCAAATAAACCTGTTTGCACCAGACATTGTGTCCCTGTCTCTGACTGGTTGGGTCCGCACCATTGCTGCTACCAAGCAACTTCCCCCACAGGGGGTACAGTATCACTATATGATGTAACATGTGAATATTGTAGAGGTGCGGTGGTCGGGGGGTACATTATCACTATATGATGTAACATGAATATTGTTCTCAGTGGTCACATGTACAGTACCAGTGAAGGGACATCTCTATTCACCGCTTCCGATGGGGTCACAATGTAGCCTATCCTTGTATCCGATAATCTGTTACCTTAGGACACAGCCAAACTGCACGCCAGAGATATAAGAAACGGGCGCCCAGCATCAAGGCATGCAGCGGGATTATCAGGGCACCATCTCCATTACTTCTTTATGACCTGTCTTTATCTGACTTCATACCACGGAGTTAATGATTATCCAGAAGTTTCAGTATTCCGACTTACTATCTACTATATGGCCGCTATCTACTATATGGTGATGACCTGTGGCGTAATCCTGCCTGATAACAGACAAATCAGTCAGAATTATAGATCAGATCCAGTGAATCCTGCCTCATCGTGAAGGCCATGTACAGGGAGAGAATTGTTTGTACGTATTATGGGGCAAAATGTCTAACAGATCAGTCTCCAGCCCCTCTCTGACAACTCTGGCTCATTCTCCAAGCCAACCCCTCTCTGACAACTCCATCTTCAGTTCTGTCTGTTGGCTTGTTCTTCAGCCCCCTCTGATGGCTCGGTCTCTAGTCCAGCCCCTCCCTGACAACTCCATCTCCAGCTTGGCTCTGACATCTCAGTCTCCATTTCCTCTCTGACAGCTCAGTCTCTAGCTCCTTTCTGACGACATAGTCTCTAGTCCCTCTCTGACAGCTCATTCTCTACTCTAGTCCCTCTTTGATGGCTCAGTATCTACTCCAATCCCTTTCTGATGGCTTGGTCTCTAGCCCCTCTCTGATGGCTTGGTCTCTAGCCCCTCTCTGATGGCTCAGTATCTACTCTAGTCCCTTTCTGATATCTCGTACTCCATCCCATCTCTGATGGATCGGTCTCTCTCTGATGACTTGGTCCCTAGCCCCTCTGTTGGCTCAGTCTCTAATCCCTCTCTGAAGGCTTGGTCTCTAGCTCCACTGACGGCTCGGTCTCTAGCCCCTCTGAAAGCTCGGTCTTTAGCCCCTCTTTGACGGCTCGGTCTCTAGCTCCTCTCTGATGGCTTGGTCTCTAGCTCCTCTCTGACGGCTCGGTCTCTAGCTCCTCTCTGATGGCTCGGTCTCTAGCTCCTCTCTGACGGCTCAGTCTCTAGCTCCTCTCTGACGGCTCAGTCTCTAGCTCCGCTCTGACGGCTCAGTCTCTAGCTCCTCTCTGACAGCTCGGTCTCTAGCTCCTCTCTGACAGCTCGGTTTCTAGCCCCTCTCTCTCAGCCTCTGTGACAGATAGATCTATAGCCTTTTCCTAGCAGAATCCCCGTGAAGTTCAATACAAAAGTGATTTGCTTCACCATTCATTGGCCTTGGATCCCGAGAGAGGAAAGTCCAGCCCTTGTTTCCTCACCCCCATGTCCCCCTAGACAGGTCATTGTCTCCCTCATTCTGTTTTGGCACCTGAGTAGAGGAGACTTACACGGCTTACACTACTCACAGAGAAATGGGGTCAGCTCATTCCTCTCAATAAGCTATTTTTATGTACCTTGACTCAACAAGCTCGGTGTTCTCCCAAGGTGCGGCCGCTCAGTGTGTGTAGTGGGCTGGTCATAGGTCCTATTACCATGAATGAGCCGTTCATTGTACACAACAGTTCTCATTCTGTGTAAACCTAAGTCTATTGTTGTTTCTTGTAGCACACATAGCGGTGTTGTGTCATGGTGGGTGAGGCTGATAATAGGCATCCCTCCCTCCAGGTCATTGTATTGGGGGGTGTCTTTATAGTTCTTATAGAATCTCAATGGTATCTATGACCAAAACCAAATCTCAGACTATACATACCCAGCGTGGTCAGGGGTGATGTGGTCACACACCTTCAACATTTGGCTTGTAGTATCCTACCAGGGCTAAACTCGTGCCCCATCTGTGCATGCAGTCATGGTTAGAGAGCAGTGTTAGTAGGGTTTAGTGCACCAACTTGGCGTTGCATGGTATGGTTGTGGTATGATGTACTATGTTATATGCTCAGGTCACTCTTATTGGTCATCGCATGGTCAGTGTTTTTGTGCTTTTTGGGAGCAGTAGTGTGAGTTGACTCCTCACCTTAGAGTTGCACTGCAGGAGACAATGTTTGCTGCTCCCCTGTGGTTTGACTCATTGACATCAAGTGTAGCCCGTGTTACCCCAAACAGGAAGGACCCTAATGTATTTAGAGTGAGTGGGGTGGCTTGGCAGACAACCTGCAAAGAGGACTATGGAGGATAGCTTCTAGGGTCACCAGCTTGGACAGCTCGAGAAGGGAGGTTTCCTTTTAGCCAAAGACGTCATCTCAGTTCCAAAAACTGAACACCCAAGACAGTGGCAAACCTTCCATAAAGCGACCTAAGGGGATGGCGCCTCATGGAATAAAGCGGGTGTGGGGTGTGTGGGTGGGCATTTCTTTTTATAGCTGGCCACTACTTATTGTATTATTGCATTAAGTAACGGCCGATACTTTTTACTCACCTGTCCATGCTCCTGTGCAGGCCGGCTACACTGCTTCCTCTGGGCGGTGAGGCACTTACATCACATTGCCATGGCCTGCGATTGTACGATCTTGGCTGTTTATTGGACTGTTTCTTCATTCCGGCCCCCGTCATCAGCCACTGCCCCAGAATCATGGTGGGCCTAGGGAACCTCAGTCTGACCCTGCTTCTACGAGCACTGCATTGTGGATGAAACCATTACATACATGGCCTGTGGCGTTACCAGGGTGCAGAAGGGCAGAATGTGGGCCAGGTGTCATCTTGTGGGACTCGTTCAGGGGTGTAATGCACATCTAGACTTGGATTTATAGGTGTAGCGTCCATGATTTAGACTCCTTAGATGGATTATACAGTAATAGATTATGGTTGCCTTTTTGCACAAGTTGCGCCCCTCTTGTCCATAGGTTAGGTCTGGTATAGCATCATTCACTTAAATATGGCTTGAAAAGCAGACCTCCAACCCCGGACAGATTCTTTACGGGACAGATCCTATAAGCAGGCACGACGCCGCCATAGGTGGTCAGTATTGTGTGTGAATGGCGCCCGGGGGATTCTGGAATCACTCGCCAGCCATGATTCTTTGTGTTCCTTACGTCGCAGAACAATCGAGTCTCCGTAAATCAGAGTCTGTGATATCTGAGACTTCTGACTTCTCGGATACAATGAGGCTTTGCTGCACCTTGGCTCATTGTTACTAGAAATGGGAAACCGCAGCGTGTAATATAATCCATGAGAGTAAATAGATTATCATAGCTCGCCGGATTACACGGGCCACCGGCCGGGATATGGGCTCAGAACTGCTACTGTATAGATGAGATGACTTCAACCATCAGAACGAAAGAGACACCAAAAGGGGAGAAGTGACGGGTCTGTGGGTGTCAAAGCCTTGTACAAATGAGTGGCTCCCAGACCTTATCTGTGGCTTTAAGAGCAGATGGTAATGCAGGTCTTATGTGAACAAGTCCAAAGGATGAGTCCAGAAAGTGGTCAGCAGAGGTCATGATGTGCTGCTCCTGATGCCAAGGCTACATTCAGTCCTTGCACACAAGGCAGGGCAAAGAGTAGGCAGAAGAAGACGTCTCTGTAGAGACATCTGACGTCCCTGACTAGGGGCATCCTAATGATGCCAAACCTGACCAGCAGTCACATCTTTATTGGGGGTACTACGGCTGAGACACTATACTAGACATTTATATTGTCTCACTGATATTATTCATGGGGCATTGTGTCTGCCATTAGGGTTACACAATGTATCAAACTTTCAAAGCTTTTTAGATACATTTAAGGGACAAATGATACATCACCATGAATTCCTGTGTTTCGCTGCTCCAGGTCTCACCCGGATTCTTACACAGCAGAGACCTCACCCCATCAATTTCACTCTTTTGCTGCCTGTTTTTTCATTACCTCTGTCAGTTCCTGGAGCTTCTGTGTGGGAGGCAGAAACCCCCGGGAGGATTTTCTTAGACTAAAAGCCTCAATAGTCTTCCCTTCCTCATGTCATGTCACAAAACCTAGTAGATTCAGTGGACACTTGTATCAGTACTGAAGTCACCAATCTGGTATCTGACAACTCTAGGGGACACACTGTGGGGTTATTAATGGGGCATTGGGACTGGTGTTTATGGGAGGTAATAAAACTGGTCCTCACAGTCAGGCCAAGAGCCCAGTTCAGACTGGTTGTCATGGCTTCTGTATGGGAGAATTGAAATTGTAGAGCTGAAGGATTTCCTCCATGATCTTGCTACACATGTAGGACTATCCTCTCTGCGTGTAATGTTCCCCACATGGTTGAGTATCCTTTGACGAAATTCTCTCTTTGTCTTGCCTACGTAGTTGAGGAGACATGGACAGGAGGCAACATATATGACACGCATGGTGTGGCAGTGGATGAAATCCCTGATTGCATAACGGGCCCCCGTGGAGGCAGATGTTACCTCTTTGCCGTTGCGAATAAATTCTCAGGCCCTACAGGAGCTGCACTTAAACATGCCACAGGGTCAAGAACTGCTGAGCCAAGTCCACCGGAGTCCTGTCTCACAGTTCCCCAGTAGGACCAAAGTGTGTTTTGGCTCCCTGATCAAAATTACCGATCAGGAAAATGGGGTTGCTTGGATACTCCCGTTTTCTAGCTGTTAGTAAATCCATTTGATCACACGAAAATTTTGCGAATTGAAGGGCATCTCTTAGGACCAATGTAGGATACCCCACTTAGTACATTGATGTTTGGGCAACAGGGATTGTGTTTGCAATTCCTGCATCATCAAACAATTCCTGCAGCCCTGCAGGAATTGGCCTGTTTTAGGGGGAGGGGGTAGTGACGGTCCCACTTTAAGAGACTGTTGGTGGCCTTCTCTTTCCGGAAGAGGGTAGTGACAATTCTCCCGTCCTCCCCAATTGAAATGGATAAGTCCAAACGTAATTATACAAGTGTGAAGGATGAAGGTTGTAAATATGTGATTCACAAAAAAACATTGTTATCCTTAAAACTGAATATAATGCTACGTGACAAGATGGCGCCTGCATTCCAAAGTGACATCCTTTGTGTGCAAGAAGACACGTGCTTGGCTTGCTGCCAGAAGACGCCTCCCTAGAGGCATAGCGCAAGACCGGGAATAGCTGGCTATATATGGAACTGCTTATGCTTCCCTTCTATATAATCAAGATATACTACACCAATTGGGATTGAACATGAGGACTTACGTTGCTATGTTAACCCTTTCCTATGCTTGCTGCTATATGTACTTAAACTGCCTTAATAAAGTGCGTCAGTGCGCTCCTGAATTCGGCTAAGAGAGGAGTTCATACCAACATTCTGTGTCTTGATTCAATGCCTTGCCGCTAGCACTTAGCTCATATCAATCGGGACAACGACAGTTTTATATATATATATATATATATATATATATATATATACTGTATAAAAATATATTCCTGTATATATATTCAAAGGTGACCCCACCTGTGAGCACATTTAGGAGGTTTCTGCACATATATACAACCTCTATACATCCCTTAATAATAATAATAATAATAATAATAGTCCTTTAATAGTCCCACAATGGGGAAATTCAGTGTGTTACAGCAGCAAAGATAAGATAAGCAGATACAAATACAAATACAACATGTACAGGAATGTTCCAAGGTGAGAGGCATTACATTAATAGCAGACAGACAGATAGGGCGTAGCAGAGGAGGGGGGGGGGGGATATAACAGGCAGAGAGATATTTCAGTTCTCTGTGTGTAATGATCTCCGCTTAGGTCGGTGTTGGTTGTACAGCCTAACCGCGGTGGGGAGGAAAGACTTCCGATAGCGCTCCTTCTCACACCTAGGGTGGAGCAGTCGGTCACTGACAGTACTGCTCAGCGCGATCACAGTCTCATGCATGGGATGGGAGTTATTCTCCCGCATGGAGCTCACCACGGACAGTATCCTTCTGTCACCCACCACCTGCACTGGGTCCAGTGGGCTCCCCAGGACAGAGCTGGCCCTTCTAATCAGCTTGCCAAGTTTATTTCTGTCCCTGGTTGATATACGGCTCCCCCAGCAGGCCACTCCAAAGAAGATGGCTGATGCCACTACCGAGTTGAAGAAAGTTCTAAGAAGTGCCCCCCGGATTCCAAAGGCTCTCAGCTTCCTAAGCAGGTAGAGCCTGCTGTGGCCCCTTCCTGTACAGGGCCTCCATATGATCTGCCCAGTCCAGCTTATTATTAAGGAGCAAACCCAGGTACTTATAGGTGTTCACAATCTCGATGCCCGTCCCCAGGATGTCCACTGGTTTAGGAGGGCTTCTGCCTTTACGGAAGTCCACCACCATCTCCTTGGTCTTCCCCGCGTTAATCTTCAGGTGGTTCCGGTGGCACCAGTCCACAAAATGCTGGTTCAGTTCTCTGTACTCCCTGTCATCATCGTCTGTGATGAGACCCACTATTGCAGAGTCGTCAGAATACTTCTGTAGGTAGCAGCTGGATGAGAGCACCTAAAATCTGCAGTGTACAGTGTGAAGAGGAAAGGGGCGAGAACCGTACCCTGAGGTGCCCCCGTATTACAGATCACGGTACCTGACACACAGTCTTGGGCTCTCACGTATTGAGGTCGATTTGTGAGGTAGTCTAGGATCCAGTTGGAGAGGTGGTGGTCCACTCCAGCAAGGCCCAGCTTCTCTCTCAGTAACCTGGGCTGTATGGTGTTAAAAGCACTGGAGAAATCAAAGAACATTATTCTCACTGTGTTCCCTGGTTTCTCCAGGTGAGACAGAGCCCTGTGCAGAAGGTGGATGATGGCATCATCTACCCCAATGCCCGGTCGATAAGCAAACTGGAGAGGGTCCATAGCGGGGCTCACTAGAGGGCGGAGATGTGTGAGAACCAATCTCTCCAAGATCTTCATCAAGTGGGATGTCAGTGCTACAGGTCTGTAGTCGTTGAGGTCCATAGGGTGAGGTTTCTTTGGAACTGGTGCCACACAAGAAGATTTCCATAATTCAGGGACTATTTCCTGCCTCAGGCTCATATTATACATATATGTAATTATACCACACAGCTGGTCCCCGCAAGTCTTAATTAGCCTTGCACTGATGTCATCTGGCCCTGCGGCTTTCCTCGCCTTGATCTTTTTCATCTCCTTCCTCACCTGGGCCCCTTTGAAGGTCAGACTGTGGCCAGATAAAGACGGATTTCTGGATTTACTGGTCTGTTGGGAAGTGGCCGCATGGGGAGAAGTCATTGTGGTGGGGGAAGCTGAAGGACATACTGGGGTGGGAGGAGCTGGTGTGTGATCAAATCTGTTGAAGAATAGGTTTAATTCATTAAGCCAATTAACATCTGCCTCAATCTGGCAGACAGACTGTTTATGACCCGAAATTGACTTAAGCCCCTCCCAGACCCCCCCTTATGTCTTTTCTTTCCATTTGCTTTTCCATTTTTTCTTTATAACTGGCTTTTCCCTGCCTGATTAGATGCCTCAGCTCCTTTTGTACTTCCCCCAACCCCTCCTTATCTCTTGTCCTAAATGCCATCTTTTTCTCCTTAAGTAGTGTTTTTATATCAGAGTTAATCCATGGTTTGTTGTTGGAGAAGCACCTCACCACTTTTGTGGGTACTGTGTTGTATATACCGCCTCTATACATTCCTCACATATATACTGCCTCTTTAAATATCTCACATATATACCACCTCTATATATATCTCACATATATACCACCTCTATGCATTCCTCACATATATACCGTATCTATAGATTCCTCACATATATACCGCCTCTATACATTCCTCACATATATACCGTATCTATAGATTCCTCACATATATACCACCTCTATGCATTCCTCACATATATACTGCCTCTATACATTCTCACATATATACCACCCCTATACATATCTCACATACTGTATTTACCACTTATATACATTCCTCACATATATACTGTCTCTATACATTCCTCATATATATACCATCTCTATACATATCTCACATATATACCACCTCTCTCTCTCTCTCTCTCTCTCTCTATATATATATATATATACCTCTATACATATCTCACATATATAACACCTCTCTCTCTCTCTCTCTCTCTCTCTCTCTCTCTCTCCATATATATATATATACCTCTATACATATCTCACATATATAACACCTCTCTCTCTCTCTCTCTCTCTCTCGTATATATATATATATATATATATATATATCACATATATATACTGCCTCTATACATATCTCACATATATACCAACTCCATACATTCCTCACTATATTGTATTCCTAGAAGTTATTGTCTTTGTAGTTTCGGTGCGCCCTGCAGATCAGACACTCGAAAAACCTTCTGAGGCTAAATATAACTACTCTATAAACATCCCTCACATTGCTCCTCAGGGTAAAAGACAGATTTCTATTCTTTTTACATAGAAGACACTGTGCTCATCAGCGCCCCCATGGTATACTCCATAACATTGTAATTGCACCACCAAGAAGGAGACGTCTTGTACTCTGGAGACCCCAGGATGAATTGACAAGTTACTGATACGTAAATGGTATAACATTCAGTATGGAGTGTGAGCGCCCCCCGCAGGAATCTTGATGTTCTCCTGGTGAAATACATCCCCTTGGTCTCTTTAAAGAAAGCAACGCACCACTGGATCCATCACCAAATGAATGTAACGCCGAGCTGTTAGTGCACCTGAAATGTAGACTACAGGGGATCGACATCTGTATATTATATCACCCCACACCATAATCCAGGGAGTAGGAGCAGTGGGGTGTTCCTTTGTGAAGGCCTCTTCATGGCGTTGCCCACGTGATCTCCAGACCAATCTCCAGATATAACTGCATCTGAGACAAAAGTGGGACTGAAGAGGATAGACCTCCATTCCAGGACTCATCACTATAGAGGATAGACCTCCATTCCAGGACTCATCACTATAGAGGATAGACCTCCATTCCTGGACTCCTCACTATAGAGGATAGACCTCCATTCCAGGACTCCTCACTATAGAGGATAGACCTCCATTCCAGGACCCATCACTATAGAGGATAGACCTCCATTCCAGGACCCATCACTATAGAGGATAGACCTCCATTCCAGGACACATCACTATAGAGGATAGACCTCCATTCCAGGACACATCACTATAGAGGATAGACCTCCATTCCAGGACACATCACTATAGAGGATAGACCTCCATTCCAGGACTCCTCACTATAGAGGATAGACCTCCATTCCAGGACACATCACTATAGAGGATAGACCTCCATTCCAGGACTCCTCACTATAGAGGATAGACCTCCATTCCAGGACACATCACTATAGAGGATAGACCTCCATTCCAGGACACATCACTATAGAGGATAGACATCCATTCCAGGACACATCACTATAGAGGATAGACCTCCATTCCAGGACACATCACTATAGAGGATAGACCTCCATTCCAGGACTCCTCACTATAGAGGATAGACCTCCATTCCAGGACACATCACTATAGAGGATAGACCTCCATTCCAGGACCCATCACTATAGAGGATAGACCTCCATTCCAGGACTCCTCACTATAGAGGATAGACCTCCATTCCAGGACCCATCACTATAGAGGATAGACCTCCATTCCAGGACTCATCACTATAGAGGATAGACCTCCATTCCAGGACACATCACTATAGAGGATAGACCTCCATTCCAGGACTCCTCACTATAGAGGATAGACCTCCATTCCAGGACACATCACTATAGAGGATAGACCTCCATTCCAGGACTCCTCACTATAGAGGATAGACCTCCATTCCAGGACACGTTACTATAGAGGATAGACCTCCATTCCAGGACACATCACTATAGAGGATAGACCTCCATTCCAGGACACATCACTATAGAGGATAGACATCCATTCCAGGACACATCACTATAGAGGATAGACCTCCATTCCAGGACACATCACTATAGAGGATAGACCTCCATTCCAGGACTCCTCACTATAGAGGATAGACCTCCATTCCAGGACACATCACTATAGAGGATAGACCTCCATTCCAGGACCCATCACTATAGAGGATAGACCTCCATTCCAGGACTCCTCACTATAGAGGATAGACCTCCATTCCAGGACCCATCACTATAGAGGATAGACCTCCATTCCAGGACTCATCACTATAGAGGATAGACCTCCATTCCAGGACACATCACTATAGAGGATAGACCTCCATTCCAGGACTCCTCACTATAGAGGATAGACCTCCATTCCAGGACACATCACTATAGAGGATAGACCTCCATTCCAGGACTCCTCACTATAGAGGATAGACCTCCATTCCAGGACACGTTACTATAGAGGATAGACCTCCATTCCAGGACACATCACTATAGAGGATAGACCTCCATTCCAGGACACATCACTATAGAGGATAGACCTCCATTCCAGGACCCATCACTATAGAGGATAGACCTCCATTCCAGGACTCCTCACTATAGAGGATAGACCTCCATTCCAGGACACATCACTATAGAGGATAGACCTCCATTCCAGGACACATCACTATAGAGGATAGACCTCCATTCCAGGACTCCTCACTATAGAGGATAGACCTCCAATCCAGGACACATCACTATAGAGGATAGACCTCCATTCCAGGACACATCACTATAGAGGATAGACCTCCATTCCAGGACACATCACTATAGAGGATAGACCTCCATTCCAGGCTCATCACTATAGAGGATAGACCTCCATTCCAGGCTCATCACTATAGAGGATAGACCTCCATTCCAGGACACATCACTATAGAGGATAGACCTCCATTCCAGGACTCCTCACTATAGAGGATAGACCTCCATTCCAGGACACATCACTATAGAGGATAGACCTCCATTCCAGGACACATCACTATAGAGGATAGACCTCCATTCCAGGACTCCTCACTATAGAGGATAGACCTCCATTCCAGGACACATCACTATAGAGGATAGACCTCCATTCCAGGACTCATCACTATAGAGGATAGACCTCCATTCCAGGACACATCACTGTAGAGGATAGACCTCCATTCCAGGACACATCACTATAGAGGATAGACCTCCATTCCAGGAGTCATCACTATAGAGGATAGACCTCCATTCCAGGACACATCACTGTAGAGGATAGACCTCCATTCCAGGACTCCTCACTGTAGAGGATAGATCTCCATTCCAGGACACATCACTATAGAGGATAGACCTCCATTCCAGGACTCATCACTATAGAGGATAGACCTCCATTCCAGGAGACATCACTATAGAGGATAGACCTCCATTCCAGGACACATCACTATAGAGGATAGACCTCCATTCCAGGACACATCACTATAGAGGATAGACCTCCATTCCAGGACTCCTCACTATAGAGGATAGACCTCCATTCCAGGACACATCACTATAGAGGATAGACCTCCATTCCAGGACACATCACTATAGAGGATAGACCTCCATTCCAGGACTCCTCACTATAGAGGATAGACCTCCATTCCAGGACACATCACTATAGAGGATAGACCTCCATTCCAGGACTCATCACTATAGAGGATAGACCTCCATTCCAGGACACATCACTGTAGAGGATAGACCTCCATTCCAGGACACATCACTATAGAGGATAGACCTCCATTCCAGGAGTCATCACTATAGAGGATAGACCTCCATTCCAGGACACATCACTGTAGAGGATAGACCTCCATTCCAGGACTCCTCACTATAGAGGATAGATCTCCATTCCAGGACACATCACTATAGAGGATAGACCTCCATTCCAGGACTCCTCACTATAGAGGATAGACCTCCATTCCTGGAGACATCACTATAGAGGATAGACCTCCATTCCAGGACACATCACTATAGAGGATAGACCTCCATTCCAGTACACATCACTATAGAGGACAGACCTCCATTCCAGGACTCCTCACTATAGAGGATAGACCTCCATTCCAGGACTCCTCACTATAGAGAATAGACCTCCATTCCAGGACTCCTCACTATAGAGGATAGACCTCCATTCCAGGACTCCTCACTATAGAGGATAGACCTCCATTCCAGGACTCCTCACTATAGAGGATAGACCTCCATTCCAGGACACGTTACTATAGAGGATAGACCTCCATTCCAGGACACATCACTATAGAGGATAGACCTCCATTCCAGGACTCATCACTATAGAGGATAGACCTCCATTCCAGGACTCCTCACTATAGAGGATAGACCTCCATTCCAGGACACATCACTATAGAGGATAGACCTCCATTCCAGGACACATCACTATAGAGGATAGACCTCCATTCCAGGACACATCACTATAGAGGATAGACCTCCATTCCAGGACTCCTCACTATAGAGGATAGACCTCCATTCCAGGACACATCACTATAGAGGATAGACCTCCATTCCAGGACACATCACTATAGAGGATAGACATCCATTCCAGGACTCATCACTATAGAGGATAGACCTCCATTCCAGGACACATCACTATAGAGGATA
>CAMRHE010000869.1:265000-297500 GCA_947044405.1 Leptodactylus fallax | reverse complement strand
CTGCAATTGCTTTCAGTGATATAAAGAGCCCTGACACAATCACCATCAATGAGTTTAACTGACAAACAAAAAAAATTCTTACCTTATCACTCCTAAACACTTTTTGCATAATAATTTGGAACACAGTGTATATATTCCCCACTGTAATGGCCGCTGTATACATAAAGGAGTTTTCTTCACTATTGTTGCTGTGTTTGTCTTTTCTTATCGCACAGTCCACCTTGGTAAATGTCACACGTAGCGGGGAGTAGACGCTGATAATGGAGGCCTGTGAGGTCAGATCCGGTGTGTACAGTATGAGGAGGTGATACTTCTATTACCTGCTCTGCTGTGTTCAGCTTCTGTTAGGGGCTGCACTGTTCAGTCAACTTCAGGGGCTGCACTGTTCAGTCTGTGTCAGGGGCTCCTCTGTTCAGTCTGTGTCAGGCGCTGCACTGTTCATCCTATATCAGGAACTGCTCTGTTCAGCCTGTGACAGGGGCTGCACTGTTCAGTCTGTGTCAGAGGCCGCACTGTTCATCCTATAGCTGCACTGTTTACCCTGTGTCAGGGGCTGCTCTGCTCATCCTATATCAGGAGCTGCACTGTTTACACTGTGTCAGAGGCCGCACTGTTCATCCTATATCAGGAGCTGCACTGTTCATCCTGTGTCAGGGGCTGCTCTGTTTATCCTATATCAGGAGCTGCACTGTTCAGCCTGTGTCAGGAGCTGCACTTTTCATTCTGTATCAGGGGCTGCTCTGTTTATCCTATATCAGGAGCTGCACTGTTCAGCCTGTGTCAGGAGCTGCACTTTTCATTCTGTATCAGGGGCTGCTCTGTTTATCCTCTATCAGGAGCTGCACTGTTCAGCCTGTGTCAGGGGCTGCTCTGTTTATCCTATATCAGGAGCTGCACTGTTCAGCCTGTGTCAGGGGCTGCTCTGCTCATCCTATATCAGGAGCTGCACTGTTTACACTGTGTCAGGGGCTGCTCTGTTTATCCTATATCAGGAGCTGCACTGTTCAGCCTGTGTCAGGGGCTGCTCTGCTCATCCTATATCAGGAGCTGCACTGTTTACACTGTGTCAGAGGCCGCACTGTTCATCCTATATCAGGAGCTGCACTGTTCAGCCTGTGTCAGGGGTTGCACTGTTTAACCTATGTCAGGGGCTGCTCTGTTTATCCTCTATCAGGAGCTGCACTGTTCATCCTGTGTCAGAATCCGCTCAGTAAGTTGAATTCTATAGATGTTTATATATGTAATAAATACACCAAGCACTGTGGAGCATGACTCAGCTATTGTAGCCTCCATTTTGGATTCCAGGGCCATGTGGACCATGTCTGTAGCCATTTTACATTCCTCCTTTGTTCAGAGAGCTCATCCCCCACCAGATGGCATAATGGGATGCGGCCCCTCTTTTGTTTCTTATCCAATAGCCATGTGCCAGAACTATTTTACAACTTTGCCACCAATCATGTTATGCTAATTATAGTAACCCGACCTGTTCTTTGTCCACACTGTAGTTAAAAACTACATTTTTCCCTCCATTAGAGCAGAACCCACTATATACACAATAGCTGTGTGTGTGTCTCTCTAAGCTATAGCTTATACACCATCTTTATGAATTTGAACTTCAGTACGGTGATACTTAGAGCGGATTGTGCTCACAGCACTTTGTATAAAAATAAGACAACTTGGCCTAGGTCAACCGATCCTGAGATTTCCTCCATCCCTCTTCCTGTCATTTTCCTCTGAAGAGATGTTTGATAAGTTGATTTTTCCCCCATTGCCCTCCATGATTCCTGCGATTTTACTTTTACCTGTATTCTTTCTATAGAAAGTGTTTGGCTATTTTTCTTATTATTTTCCTCTTCTCAGTTTCTCGTTGTTTGGCGGTTTTTACAGGTTTCTCATCTATATAACTTTTAATGGTTACTTGACTGTCTTCCTGTTTTTGTCATTTCTTGTCACCTTACTTTTTATCACATTGGTTTTCCGCTGTTTCCTTCCTGGTATATTCAGACATCTCGCTGTCATGTGTGGTTATTGTCCTATAAACATTCAGTAGTTTCACGGACACAAATCCACTGTATGCCATATGTACGTGATGTAGTCACAAGGTATACAGGTTACACATCATGCCAGAACCAAACCTTAAAGGGACGGGCACCCAGAACCAAACCTAAAATGGACGGGCACCCAGAACCAAACCTTAAAGGGACAGTCACCCAGAACCAAACCTTAAAGGGACAGTCACCCAGAACAAAACCTTAAAGGGACAGTCATCCAGAACCAAACCTTAAAGGGATGGGCACCCAGAACTAAACCTTAAAGGGACGATCACCCAGAACCAAACCTTAAATAGATGGCCACCCAGAACCAAACATTAAAGGGGCAATCACCTAGAACCAAACCTTAAAGGGACGATCACCCTTCATCTTCACCATTTAATGATAATTATCCAGAATCCTCCATTGATTGGATGAGGGATACAATGATAAAATGCCCCCCTGTACAAACAGCACATTGTTACAGAAGGAGGTTTACTTTACAGCTGCTGTGTCATAGGTAATTTGATGGTCCCCTCCTCAGGTCCCCCAAATAATGGGCCTGCTATCTTACATCAGATTTCTGAAGTCTCGAGTTTACAACTTTCAAACACTAAAAATAATTGTCGCAACTGAAAAGTGTCGCGGGCGGTGACTACAACTATCATACAGTATACAAATCTTACCGTATATGACTCTTTATAGGCACTGAAATCTACACCAGCTATAAGTACAGCAGAGGTGCACACGGCAGAGGAACCGCAGCATTCACGAAGAGCCACGAGTCATCTCTGCCACCGGCGCCAGGGATGTGAGGGCGGACGCTCAATACGCCAATCTCCATAAATATCCCCCATGAGTCTTTGAGGGCGACCCATGGGTTTGTGTTTACATATAACCAATTATTGTTGATCATTCCGAATTTGAGGCTCTGTCACTGGGGTGTACAGGATTTGCAGTCAGTGTCTCACCCTTTTCTGGGCGTTACCAATATCTGCTCTGTGATGTCAAGAGCTGCGCCCATCGTAATGTAATGTCTCAAGCTGGACACTAGGTGAGATCTGTGTGACGTCCAACTCCACAAACACCACAAAAAGGGAAAGGGGGATACAGGAAAGAGGGGGGTAAATGGTCTGCCCCATGGTGACATCACTGTGTGTATTATCCTGTACTGTGACATCACTGTGTGTATTATCTCTGTACTGTGACATCACTGTGTGTATTATCTCTGTACTGTGACATCACTGTGTGTATTATCCTGTACTGTGACATCACTGTGTGTAATATCTCTGTACTGTGACATCACTGTGTGTATTATCCTGTACTGTGACATCACTGTGTGTAATATCTCTGTACTGTCGCATCACTGTGTGTATTATCCTGTACTGTGACATCACTGTATTATCTCTGTACTGTGACATCACTGTGTGTATTATCCCTGTACTGTGACATCACTGTGTGCATTATCCCTGTACTGTGACATCACTGTGTGTATTATCCTGTACTGTGACATCACTGTGTGTATTATCCTGTACTGTGACACCACTGTGTGTATTATCCCGTACTGTGACATCACTGTGTGTATTATCCCGTACTGTGACATCACTGTGTGTATTATCCCGTACTGTGACATCACTGTGTGTATTATCCCGTACTGTGACATCACTGTGTGTATTATCCCGTACTGTGACATCACTGTGTGTATTATCTCTGTACTGTGACATCACTGTGTGTATTATCTCTGTACTGTCACTTCACTGTGTGTATTATCCTGTACTGTGACATCACTGTGTGTATTATCCCTGTACTGTGACATCACTGTGTGTATTATTTTTGTACTGTGACATCACTGTGTGTATTATCCCTGTACTGTGACATCACTGTGTGTATTATCCTGTACTGTGACATCACTGTGTGTAATATCTCTGTACTGTCGCATCACTGTGTGTATTATCCTTGTACTGTGACATCACTGTGTGTATTATCCTGTACTGTGACATCACTGTGTGTATTATCTCTGTACTGTGACATCACTGTGTGTATTATCCCTGTACTGTGACATCACTGTGTGCATTATCCCTGTACTGTGACATCACTGTGTGTATTATCCTGTACTGTGACATCACTGTGTGTATTATCCTGTACTGTGACATCACTGTGTGTATTATCCCGTACTGTGACATCACTGTGTGTATTATCCCGTACTGTGACATCACTGTGTGTATTATCCCGTACTGTGACATCACTGTGTGTATTATCCCGTACTGTGACATCACTGTGTGTATTATCCCGTACTGTGACATCACTGTGTGTATTATCCCGTACTGTGACATCACTGTGTGTATTATCCCGTACTGTGACATCACTGTGTGTATTATCCCGTACTGTGACATCACTGTGTGTATTATCCCGTACTGTGACATCACTGTGTGTATTATCCCGTACTGTGACATCACTGTGTGTATTATCCCGTACTGTGACATCACTGTGTGTATTATCCTGTACTTTGACATCACTGTGTGTATTATCCCGTACTGTGACAACACTGTGCGTATTATCTTTTTATGGTGTGAAATCGTTGTACAGAGTGGGCCCCCTATATTGCTTTGGCCCCCCTGTGTCACTTATTACGTCCCTGTTGTAGTTTGTCACATAACTTGGTGAATCCTTTGATGTTCTCCTTCGGTGACATTCACACTGTGGTCAGACACAGGATATCTTTGTATGTAGGACATGGTGCGGAGGAGGTGTGTATGTGTGTATGTGTGTGGTCTGTCCTGTGTTACTTTCTATATGACTGATGGTTTGTTCTCAGGACATTGTGGGAATCTTCACATCTTATAATCAGATTTCTGTGATTTTCTGTATCTGCCCCCCTGTGTGGCCGATGATCAGGAGCGGAGCTGTTGAGGGGCACGTGCCCTTCCCCCCACAGGTCTGTAACATTAGGAACACGTGTGCCATATAAGCAGACCATGCAGGAAAGAGGGGGCCCAGCACAGGTAGGTGCACCCCGACATTAATGGTTCATGTGCAGGGATTTCATCTACATGAACCAACAATTAACCCAAGGATCAGGCCAAGATGATGGGGCAAACACGTGTCCAGTCCTCCTGGGCTGGGGTTTGAAGCAGCTCCACATGGGCCCCATTTTATTCCTTGCTATGGGACCCCTCACATCTATGTAACCTCATCTGCCTTTCAGGAACAGCGCCCCTCGCCTCCATGGTGGTGTCTGGTATTACAGCTTATGACCCATAATGACTAATAAGAGCAGGAATGTGATTGGCTCCTGACGGATGACGTCATCTGTGTACCCAGGAGGGGGATGGTCGCCTACCCGCAGTGTCAATATGGTGCGCTGATACATGGCAGTTTCTGGTGGGAATTCTTTTGTGCGCCGGTTTCTGATGTGGCGAAGGGGGCGTGGCTAGAATATTTACTTAAAAGGGACCTGCGGGATTGTTTCCTGGTTATGCCCTGTGTCTTGTTACTGTGTAAATAAAGTTTAGAACATTTGACACAGCTGAGGAGTTAACTCTTTAGTTTGGATTCAGACACCGCTTTATGGCTGAGAATGGACACGTTGTGTGAATAAGGCCTAAGTGTATACACTATATACTGCAGATAGTTACAGGCTCTTGTCTGGGCTCATTTACATCTGCTGGACCGGACGCCTTTCGTTACAAACTCCTTGCAGTGAGAAGAGATCAGAGGACTCGGAACGGTGAAGAACAAGGAGATAAAGTCTATTAGAAAGTTCTAGAAACAGACTAAATAAATCACTGTAAACTACAACGCGGCGTCAGACCGGAAGATTCCCCAAAAGCCCCAGCTCTAATACAGTAAGAGAACAGCAGAAGACTGTAGTGGGGGTTGTTGGCGGGCCCCAGAATCACTTTATCAGGTGGGCCCAAGGACCCCAATGTGACACGGCGCGGCACATAACCGCCATATACTACAGGGAGGGACCACTGCAGCACCCACAGAGGGATGAATAGGCAGATCAGATAAGACATGGTGGCCCCTGAGGTCTCTTTCCCAGCAGGGCCGCTACATTCTAAACCATGATGTAAATGTGATCCTGAGAATGACCCCCAGAAGGGTCCACAATCTCCCTGTGACGTCCCGCAGGTCCTGACTACCTTATTGAGTACTCTGAGGTCACAGGTGTCGGGATGTCTTCAGCCGACCCACCCAAGGTTCAATGCAGACAAAAATCTTGTGGGTATTCCTTCAGGATTAACCATCCCAAACAGTGTCACTAACCCCCTGCAACTCAGCCACATGTGGCCCCGGACTCCAATGGGCTTTACCACAAAGGACATTGATCAGCGATCGACAGAATTCACTGGATCTAGAAAAAGACACAGCAATACATCACGTAGGCAACAAGATGTTCTGCAGCAGTTGTGTTTTGTAATGTGGCGCCAATTATAGGGCACTTATGTACATACATGTCAGTGGATAATCTCTACCACCGTATTTGCCCGGTCCACAGGGTCATCTATACGCCCGTCCTCCCCCTCACCCCACCTTGTAATATTTTCTTCAGACTATAAAATGTTTTTCTTCCTCTTGGCTCAGAAGGACAGTAAAATCTTTATAGATCCGTCATTGTAAACAATCCATGGGAATTAGGAATATCGGGGATTATAGAGGGACCAGCAGGGGGTACATGGAGGGTGATATAGGGCGCTGGTCACACAGGGGGCTCAAGATGCATCAGATATCCTTGAGGTTGGGCAGTAGCGCGTGATGTGGAAAATGTCACTTCCTAATGGACGGGCAATAAAACCCACAGTGTGAATACGTGACAGCGAAACTTCAGGAGGTGTCGTAGGGTAATAAAGGCTCAAAATAGGGCAATAAACAACGAGTCCGGATATTTCTACACACAAACCAAAAATCTGGTAAATTGAAGAGAATAAGAAGTCAATGACAAAGAAGACAATAAACGGGTCATCTGAGATTAGAAGAAGGGTCTGATGCCCCCTCCAGAAGTAGCGCCACCCTCCTCTATGGGCTGTGCCTGGTACTGCAGAATTTATAGGGCTTCCCACAATTTAGGACACTGATCTAACTCTGTGCGATTTGGGGGGCACAGTCTAAAACCTCTGCCATGGGCACTAAGAAAGTTGGTCCTCTGTGTCATCAGTATGACAAGTTCTTCTACGCCCAACACCCCAAGACATGTCTTTCTGGACCTTGTGCACTGGGGCACAGTCAAACTGGAAAAGAAAATAAGCCCCAAACTGTCCCCACAAAGATGGGAGCGACAACTGTCCAAAATGGCTTAGTCTGCTGAAGCATTATGTTTTCCTTTCACTGGAATTTAGGGGCCGAAGTCATGAAAAACACCCCCATAGCATCACCCCTGCTCCACGAAACTGTACAGATGGCACAATGTAGTCAGAAAGGTAATGTTCTCCTGGTGTACATCAAACTCAAGGTATTGTACATTACACCCCTCCATCTGACACTTGGCATTGTACATTACACCTCTCCATCTGACACTCAGCATTGTACATTACACCCCTCCATCTGACACTCGGCATTGTACATTACACCCCTCCATCTGACACTCGGCATTGTACATTACACCTCTCCATCTGACACTCGGCATTGTACATTACACCCCTCCATCTGACACTCTGCATTGTACATTACACCCCTCCATCTGACACTTGGCATTGTACATTACACCCCTCCATCTGACACTTGGCATTGTACATTACACCTCTCCATCTGACACTCGGCATTGTACATTACTCCCCTCCATCTGACACTCGGCATTGTACATTACACCTCTCCATCTGACACTCAGCATTGTACATTACACCTCTCCATCTGACACTCGGCAATGTACATTACTCCCCTCCATCTGACACTCGGCATTGTACATTACACCTCTCCATCTGACACTTGGCATTGTACATTACACCCCTCCATCTGACACTCGGCATTGTACATTACACCCTCCATCTGACACTCGGCATTGTACATTACACCCTCCATCTGACACTCGGCATTGTACATTACACCTCTCCATCTGACACTCGGCATTGTACATTACACCTCTCCATCTGACACTCAGCATTGTACATTACACCTCTCCATCTGACACTCGGCATTGTACATTACTCCCCTCCATCTGACACTCGGCATTGTACATTACACCTCTCCATCTGACACTTGGCATTGTACATTACACCCCTCCATCTGACACTTGGCATTGTACATTACACCCCTCCATCTGACACATGGCATTGTACATTACTCCCCTCCATCTGACACTCGGCATTGTACATTACACCCCTCCATCTGACACATGGCATTGTACATTACACCCCTCCATCTGACACTCGGCATTGTACATTACACCCTCCATCTGACACTTGGAATTGTACCTTACACCCCTCCATCTGACACATGGCATTGTACATTACTCCCCTCCATCTGACACTCGGCATTGTACATTACACCGCTCCATCTGACACTCAGCATTGTACATTACACCTCTCCATCTGACACTCGGCATTGTACATTACACCTCTCCATCTGACACTCGGCATTGTACATTACACCCCTCCATCTGACACTCGGCATTGTACATTACTCCCCTCCATCTGACACTCGGCATTGTACATTACACCCCTCCATCTGACACTCGGCATTGTACATTACTCCCTCCATCTGACACTCGGCATTGTACATTACACCGCTCCATCTGACACTTGGCATTGTACATTACATCCCTCCATCTGACACTTGGCATTGTACATTACTCCCCTCCATCTGACACTCGGCATTGTACATTACACCTCTCCATCTGACACTCAGCATTGTACATTACACCTCTCCATCTGACACTCGGCAATGTACATTACTCCCCTCCATCTGACACTCGGCATTGTACATTACTCCCTCCATCTGACACTCGGCATTGTACATTACACCCATCCATCTGACACTCGGCATTGTACATTACACACCTCCATCTGACACATGGCATTGTACATTACTCCCCTCCATCTGACACTCGGCATTGTACATTACACCCCTCCATCTGACACATGGCATTGTACATTACACCCCTCCATCTGACACTCGGCATTGTACATTACACCCTCCATCTGACACTTGGAATTGTACATTACACCTCTCCATCTGACACTCGGCATTGTACATTACACCTCTCCATCTGACACTCGGCATTGTACATTACTCCCCTCCATCTGACACTCGGCATTGTACATTACACCTCTCCATCTGACACTTGGCATTGTACATTACACCCCTCCATCTGACACTCGGCATTGTACATTACACCCTCCATCTGACACTTGGCATTGTACATTACACCCCTCCATCTGACAAATGGCATTGTACATTACTCCCCTCCATCTGACACTCGGCATTGTACATTACACCCCTCCATCTGACACATAGCATTGTACATTACACCCCTCCATCTGACACTCGGCATTGTACATTACACCCTCCATCTGACACTTGGAATTGTACATTACGCCCCTCCATCTGACACATGGCATTGTACATTACACCGCTCCATCTGACACTCAGCATTGTACATTACACCTCTCCATCTGACACTCGGCATTGTACATTACACCTCTCCATCTGACACTTGGCATTGTACATTACACCCCTCCATCTGACACTCGGCATTGTACATTACTCCCCTCCATCTGACACTCGGCATTGTACATTACACCCCTCCATCTGACACTCGGCATTGTACATTACTCCCTCCATCTGACACTCGGCATTGTACATTACACCGCTCCATCTGACACTTGGCATTGTACATTACATCCCTCCATCTGACACTTGGCATTGTACATTACTCCCCTCCATCTGACACTTGGCATTGTACATTACACCCCTCCATCTGACATTCGGCATTGTACATTACACCCTCCATCTGACACTTGGCATTGTACATTACACCCCTCCATCTGACACATGGCATTGTACATTACTCCCCTCCATCTGACACTCGGCATTGTACATTACACCCATCCATCTGACACTCAGCATTGTACATTACACCTCTCCATCTGACACTCGGCATTGTACATTACACCCCTCCATCTGACACTCGGCATTGTACATTACACCCATCCATCTGACACTCGGCATTGTACATTACACACCTCCATCTGACACTTGGCATTGTACATTACACCTCTCCATCTGACACTCGGCATTGTACATTACTCCCCTCCATCTGACACTCGGCATTGTACATTACTCCTCTCCATCTGACACTTAGCATTGTACATTACTCCCCTCCATCTGACACTCGGCATTGTACATTACACCTCTCCATCTGACACTCGGCATTGTACATTACTCCCCTCCATCTGACACTCGGCATTGTACATTACACCCCTCCATCTGACACTTAGCATTGTACATTACTCCCCTCCATCTGACACTCGGCATTGTACATTACACCCCTCCATCTGACACTCGGCATTGTACATTACTCCCCTCCATCTGACACTCGGCATTGTACATTACACCCCTCCATCTGACACTTAGCATTGTACATTACACCCCTCCATCTGACACATGGCATTGTACATTACACCTCTCCATCTGACACTCAGCATTGTACATTACACCCCTCCATCTGACACTTGGCATTGTACATTACACCTCTCCATCTGACACTCGGCATTGTACATTACACCCCTCCATCTGACACCTGGCATTGTACATTACACCTCTCCATCTGACACTTGGCATTGTACATTACACCTCTCCATCTGACACTCAGCATTGTACATTACACCCCTCCATCTGACACTTGGCATTGTACATTACACCCCTCCATCTGACACTCGGCATTGTACATTACACCCCTCCATCTGACACATGGCATTGTACATTACTCCCCTCCATCTGACACTCGGCATTGTACATTACTCCCCTCCATCTGACACTCGGCATTGTACATTACTCCCCTCCATCTGACACTTGGCATTGTACATTACACCCCTCCATCTGACACTTGGCATTGTACATTACACCCCTCCATCTGACACTCGGCATTGTACATTACACACCTCCATCTGACACTTGGCATTGTACATTACACCGCTCCATCTGACACTTGGCATTGTACATTACACCCCTCCATCTGACACTCGGCATTGTACATTACACACCTCCATCTGACACTTGGCATTGTACATTACACCTCTCCATCTGACACTTGGCATTGTACATTACACCCCTCCATCTGACACTCGGCATTGTACATTACACCCCTCCATCTGACACTCGGCATTGTACATTACTCCCCCTCCATCTGACACTCGGCATTGTACATTACACCCCTCCATCTGACACTCAGCATTGTACATTACACCTCTCCATCTGACACTCGGCATTGTACATTACTCCCCTCCATCTGACACTCGGCATTGTACATTACACCCCTCCATCTGACACATGGCATTGTACATTACTCCCCTCCATCTGACACTCGGCATTGTACATTACTCCCCTCCATCTGACACTCGGCATTGTACATTACACCCATCCATCTGACACTCGGCATTGTACATTACACACCTCCATCTGACACTTGGCATTGTACATTACACCTCTCCATCTGACACTCGGCATTGTACATTACTCCCCTCCATCTGACACTCGGCATTGTACATTACACCCATCCATCTGACACTCGGCATTGTACATTACACACCTCCATCTGACACATGGCATTGTACATTACTCCCCTCCATCTGACACTCGGCATTGTACATTACACCCCTCCATCTGACACATGGCATTGTACATTACACCCCTCCATCTGACACTCGGCATTGTACATTACACCCTCCATCTGACACTTGGAATTGTACATTACACCTCTCCATCTGACACTCGGCATTGTACATTACACCTCTCCATCTGACACTCGGCATTGTACATTACACCTCTCCATCTGACACTCGGCATTGTACATTACTCCCCTCCATCTGACACTCGGCATTGTACATTACACCTCTCCATCTGACACTTGGCATTGTACATTACACCCCTCCATCTGACACTCGGCATTGTACATTACACCCTCCATCTGACACTTGGCATTGTACATTACACCCCTCCATCTGACAAATGGCATTGTACATTACTCCCCTCCATCTGACACTCGGCATTGTACATTACACCCCTCCATCTGACACATAGCATTGTACATTACACCCCTCCATCTGACACTCGGCATTGTACATTACACCCTCCATCTGACACTTGGAATTGTACATTACACCCCTCCATCTGACACATGGCATTGTACATTACACCGCTCCATCTGACACTCAGCATTGTACATTACACCTCTCCATCTGACACTCGGCATTGTACATTACACCTCTCCATCTGACACTTGGCATTGTACATTACACCCCTCCATCTGACACTCGGCATTGTACATTACTCCCCTCCATCTGACACTCGGCATTGTACATTACACCCCTCCATCTGACACTCGGCATTGTACATTACTCCCTCCATCTGACACTCGGCATTGTACATTACACCCCTCCATCTGACACATGGCATTGTACATTACACCCTCCATCTGACACTTGGCATTGTACATTACATCCCTCCATCTGACACTTGGCATTGTACATTACTCCCCTCCATCTGACACTTGGCATTGTACATTACACCCCTCCATCTGACATTCGGCATTGTACATTACACCCTCCATCTGACACTTGGCATTGTACATTACACCCCTCCATCTGACACATGGCATTGTACATTACTCCCCTCCATCTGACACTCGGCATTGTACATTACACCCATCCATCTGACACTCAGCATTGTACATTACACCTCTCCATCTGACACTCGGCATTGTACATTACTCCCCTCCATCTGACACTCGGCATTGTACATTACACCCATCCATCTGACACTCGGCATTGTACATTACACACCTCCATCTGACACTTGGCATTGTACATTACACCTCTCCATCTGACACTCGGCATTGTACATTACTCCCCTCCATCTGACACTCGGCATTGTACATTACTCCTCTCCATCTGACACTTAGCATTGTACATTACTCCCCTCCATCTGACACTCGGCATTGTACATTACACCTCTCCATCTGACACTCGGCATTGTACATTACTCCCCTCCATCTGACACTCGGCATTGTACATTACACCCCTCCATCTGACACTTAGCATTGTACATTACTCCCCTCCATCTGACACTCGGCATTGTACATTACACCCCTCCATCTGACACTCGGCATTGTACATTACTCCCCTCCATCTGACACTCGGCATTGTACATTACACCCCTCCATCTGACACTTAGCATTGTACATTACACCCCTCCATCTGACACATGGCATTGTACATTACACCTCTCCATCTGACACTCAGCATTGTACTTTACACCCCTCCATCTGACACTTGGCATTGTACATTACACCTCTCCATCTGACACTCGGCATTGTATATTACACCCCTCCATCTGACACCTGGCATTGTACATTACACCTCTCCATCTGACACCTGGCATTGTACATTACACCTCTCCATCTGACACTCAGCATTGTACATTACACCCCTCCATCTGACACTTGGCATTGTACATTACACCCCTCCATCTGACACTCGGCATTGTACATTACACCCCTCCATCTGACACATGGCATTGTACATTACTCCCCTCCATCTGACACTCGGCATTGTACATTACTCCCCTCCATCTGACACTCGGCATTGTACATTACTCCCCTCCATCTGACACTTGGCATTGTACATTACACCCCTCCATCTGACACTTGGCATTGTACATTACACCCCTCCATCTGACACTCGGCATTGTACATTACACACCTCCATCTGACACTTGGCATTGTACATTACACCGCTCCATCTGACACTTGGCATTGTACATTACACCCCTCCATCTGACACTCGGCATTGTACATTACACACCTCCATCTGACACTTGGCATTGTACATTACACCTCTCCATCTGACACTTGGCATTGTACATTACACCCCTCCATCTGACACTCGGCATTGTACATTACACCCCTCCATCTGACACTCGGCATTGTACATTACTCCCCTCCATCTGACACTCGGCATTGTACATTACACCCCTCCATCTGACACTCAGCATTGTACATTACACCTCTCCATCTGACACTCGGCATTGTACATTACTCCCCTCCATCTGACACTCGGCATTGTACATTACACCCCTCCATCTGACACTTAGCATTGTACATTACACCCCTCCATCTGACACTTGGCATTGTACATTACACCTCTCCATCTGACACTCGGCATTGTATTTTACACCCCTCCATCTGACACTTGGCATTGTACATTACACCTCTCCATCTGACACTCGGCATTGTATATTACACCCCTCCATCTGACACCTGGCATTGTACATTACACCTCTCCATCTGACACCTGGCATTGTACATTACACCCCTCCATCTGACACATGGCATTGTACATTACTCCCCTCCATCTGACACTCGGCATTGTACATTACTCCCCTCCATCTGATACTCGGCATTGTACATTACTCCCCTCCATCTGACACTTGGCATTGTACATTACACCCCTCCATCTGACACTTGGCATTGTACATTACACCCCTCCATCTGACACTCGGCATTGTACATTACACACCTCCATCTGACACTCGGCATTGTACATTACACCGCTCCATCTGACACTCGGCATTGTACATTACACCCCTCCATCTGACACTCGGCATTGTACATTACTCCCCTCCATCTGACACTCGGCATTGTACATTACTCCCCTCCATCTGACACATGGCATTGTACATTACTCCCCTCCATCTGACACTTGGCATTGTACATTACTCCCCTCCATCTGACACTCGGCATTGTACATTACACCTCTCCATCTGACACTCGGCATTGTACATTACACCTCTCCATCTGACACTTGGCATTGTACATTACACCCCTCCATCTGACACTTGGCATTGTACATTACACCCCTCCATCTGACACTTGGCATTGTACATTACACCCCTCCATCTGACACTCGGCATTGTACATTACACCCCTCCATCTGACACTCGGCATTGTACATTACACCTCTCCATCTGACACTCGGCATTGTACATTACTCCCCTCCATCTGACACTCGGCATTGTACATTACTCCTCTCCATCTGACACTTAGCATTGTACATTACTCCCCTCCATCTGACACTCGGCATTGTACATTACTCCCCTCCATCTGACACTCGGCATTGTACATTACACCTCTCCATCTGACACTCGGCATTGTACATTACACCCCTCCATCTGACACTTGGCATTGTATATTACACCCCTCCATCTGACACTTGGCATTGTATATTACACCCCTCCATCTGACACTTGGCATTGTACATTACACCCATCCATCTGACACTCGGCATTGTACATTACACCTCTCCATCTGACACTTGGCATTGTACATTACACCCCTCCATCTGACACTTGGCATTGTACATTACACCTCTCCATCTGACACTTGGCATTGTACATTACACCCCTCCATCTGACACTCGGCATTGTACATTACACCTCTCCATCTGACACTTGGCATTGTACATTACACCTCTCCATCTGACACTCGGCATTGTACATTACACCCCTCCATCTGACACTCGGCATTGTACATTACACCTCTCCATCTGACACTTGGCATTGTACATTACACCTCTCCATCTGACACTCAGCATTGTACATTACACCTCTCCATCTGACACTTGGCATTGTACATTACACCTCTCCATCTGACACTCGGCATTGTACATTACACC
Source organism: Leptodactylus fallax (assembly GCA_947044405.1). NCBI lineage: Eukaryota > Metazoa > Chordata > Amphibia > Anura > Leptodactylidae > Leptodactylus > Leptodactylus fallax. Next base: position 281,584 of record CAMRHE010000869.1, on the reverse strand, counting down.
CCTCCATCTGACACTCGGCATTGTACATTACACCTCTCCATCTGACACTTGGCATTGTACATTACACCTCTCCATCTGACACTCAGCATTGTACATTACACCTCTCCATCTGACACTTGGCATTGTACATTACACCTCTCCATCTGACACTCGGCATTGTACATTACACCCCTCCATCTGACACAAAATGGACAATGAGAACGGACAGAATGATATACTCCATTCTTATATATATTCTGAAGGTCAGTGGCGCCATCTAGTTTACGACTGGAGAAAAGCTGAGGTTTGATCCAGAGCTCCAGTTCATTAGATTGCACATAGAGATGAGAGAATGGGTTCGTAGCCGGTTCATTAAGAATTTTCCAGAAATGTTGGTTTTGGCTAAATTTGAATCAGGGATCAGCGTTATACTCCGGGTCTCTTTAGGGCGGAGGTGCAGAACTACAATACACAATACTTACCTTCCTACCTCTCTTGGGCTTCTTTGTGGTATCCGAATGTCTTGCGGCCTTCTGGGTGATGCCATTAACAGGCCGGGGGGGGCTGGCACAACAGTGAACAGTGTCCGGACTCTACAATTCACTCAATTTGAAACAAAATTGGTGGTTGATCCATCTCTAATAATATATATATATATATATATACACAGTATATTCACCTATATGACCCTGCTGCCATCTGTCCTGTAATATCTCATCTAATAGTACATACATATATACAGTATACACATAAGGTGCTGTAAGACAAGCCTATAGTATAGATTCCACTATCCTGACCATTATGACCATGCTGTCGTCTGTCCTCAGTGATGTCCGTCCTTGTCCACGTCAGCTCCCCCCCCCCCCCCCGATACTAATAATAGCTGTGTATATAATCGCCTTCAGTATATACAATCTGATCTGCCACAATGATAGATCTTTCTATGGATGGATCTGAGGGGGATGTGATCAGTAGTGTTGAGCGAACCCATCGAAGTTTGGGTTCGACGTGTTCTGTCAAACTTTGCCCAAAAGTTCAGTTTGGGTACCCGAACTTGACCTGAACCCGAACCCCATTGAAAGCAATGGGGACCTGAACTTTTTTTGGGGACCCAAACTTTGTGACTTTTTAGTGATGTCACACTATGGGACCTGAACCAGTGATACACTGATCGCTGGTTCAGCACTATAGACTGCAATACACGTGTAGGCTGATCAGCCAGGTACTGGGGGCTACTTGCAGCCCGGGGTCACTGGTCAGACTCAGGGCTGCAGAAGATGCATATCGGCACCCCCAATCTCTCCGCGGGGGAGGGGGGGAGCGGAGAAGGACATTTACCATGGTGGAACCCCTTGAGTGCTGCATCAAAGGGGTTAAAACCCTCAATCAGAGCTGAGCTCCAGTCGGGGGTTAAGGAGCAGGGTGTTAGCGGTCAGTTACAGCTAACACCCGCTCCCGATGCCGCCTACGGCATTCAGTTCCCTGACAAACACCTAAGATGCCGCTGTCTCTATTGACCAAGGGTTAAACAGTGGGGATCGGTGTTATCACTGGCTGCCAGATACAGCGGGGCTCCCACGGTGATCGCACGGGGGTAAAGCTGGTTGATTGGCTGCTCAGCGGTGATCAGGGATGAGCCGAACCCGGACCTGAACTTCAGCGCTGACGTTCGGGTTCGGCACAGTATATACAGACCCAGCCAAGGCTGATATGAAGATTAGCAGAGATATGTATAATCCCGAGGCCACAGGACAAGGACACTGTAGTTATATATATATATATATATATATATATATATATATATATATATATATAAAGGCTCTGTTCACACTGATGTCATTACAGCAGCCGTGACCGATGTGAGGGATCTGCTGACTAGGGCTGGAATCACACACAGTTATTACTGCAGTTTTTTGAGTCAAAAAGAAGTAGTATTATAAAGGATCGATCCGTCTTCTCTCCTCTGTATCCTCTCCTGGATTAGACTGACAAAACTGCACCAAAAACTGCCTGTGCGATTTCACCCTAACAGACGGATCCCATTGACGTATGTCGGGTTGTTATTCTGAGCCCTACAGTGTAATGAAGGGGCCCGACCTGGAGGCCTGCCGGTCACTGACTAACAGTCCTCATAAGGGCTCAGTACAGGAGCTAAGGGACATGTGTTACTTTTTTTCAGACACAGCGCCACTCACTGGCCATGGCTGGGATTGCAGCAGTCAATGGAGTTGTAGTGTACGTGTGACCACTGCCCTATTCTCCGGCATCCCATCTGCCGGACCACCAGAGCGGCCGCCATCATGTCCTGCACTGAACACCTTCCCTTTTAACTCCTTAGTGGCTGCACATTCTCACCCTTTGTGATGCTATTTGTGTAATATGTACCCAGCATGCACCAGGCCAGGGTCGTTCTACGACGTCACAATGTGCCGGTTTCCTTAGTTAGTATCAGGACGACACAGTCAGTGGTGTAACGTCAAGCTCGGGGGCCCCAATGTATAATCTGCTACGGGGCCTCATCCTACCATGTGCCATGAGGTATATTAGTTGCAGCCGAGGAACCTTTGGGGCCCACCTGGGGTGCAGGGCCTGGTAGTGACTGCCACCTCTGCTCCCCCTATATCTAGGCCCCTACTCGCACTAACGCCCCCCACCATGTATTACATATCATAGAAATCTTTTCCTGGAAAGCAGCTGAAGAGATTAGTGACGGCGCGCAGGGGATTGGGGTCACATCTTGTCAGTAACACGAGACGTGCCGAGGCTTGTGATGTAACCGCTAGTCACGTCAACCCAGCGCCTGGGGTCTGCTACCTAGTACTGGGGCCCACAGGGCAGGAAATATGTGCTAGTCTGCTGGGGGCCCAACCACGGGGACTCTCATGTATGTGAATGGAGCCGCGGTAAAGTCCAGATCTGCCATTTGTAACAGTTAGATCTGGGATAGAGAGAATTACCCAGCGGGCACCTGCGACCTCTTCTGCGGCCACCACCAAACTTTTACGGTCCTCATTATCAAGGTTTGGGCTTTAACATTCAGTCTTGACACCTCTGGCTGCTGTAACAAGACAATCGAGATTTTACTTCCTCCTTCGGTGACTCGGGTCACATTTGTCTTCTCTGCTTCACCCTCAGACAGGATCTCAAGGTCCGACTCAGAACACTTGTATATGAGGTGACTTTTCTTTGGGGGGGTCTCATGGAGCACAGCTCTTACTTCTCCAGTTGTCAGGGCTGTCCACGTTGTCCGCACAGTTGGGATGGTATCACAGCATATAATACATTTCTATCAGGTTTAGATGTCGGAGATTCTTTGTCTCTATTTGTAAGCGCAGAAGGCAGAATCATAGGGAAGACGGGGAGGTTCAGCCATGATAACCTTGTCATAACGCTCCATGGGGACGGCGAGGGCGACAACAGACACCTACCTGCTTAGTAAGGCCTGGCCCCCTGAGCCCCTCCATGTCCCCACTATCCTGTATCTTGGCCGAGATCTTGGCCAGACTGACCTCATTTGTTGATGCTGAGCTCACAGTGATGACATCTCACCCGCCTCAGATCCTGTCCCCACGTTGGCTCATGTCAGTGCACTGTCCACGTATGCGCAGTGCTCCAGCTGAGATTCCAGACCCCGGGCAGATCCGGCCATTCCACATCCTGCCCGGGGCCGTCAACAAGGACGTCTTGGCCCAGCAGAAGAAGAGAGGGAAGACGGCAAGGCCCAAGCTTGAAGAACATTACCATAATACATGACTAAGTAAGGAAGGCGCCTGTGAACAATGTGAACGTGAGTGCCCGTAAGGATACGCAGAAGGCCGGGCGACGTCGCCCTCTAAGAGTCAGTGATAATGGGCAAAATAAAGCACCGCACACCCGAAACCTGTACAGAAGTCACTTTATTATAGGTAAAAACCACAGAAAAATAAGATTCTCCCCTTGTATAAGAGACAGCGTAGACATTATATACACACATATATATATAAGAGACAGTGTACATGTTATATACACACATATATATATATATATGAGAGAGAGTGCACATGTTATATACACACATATATATATATATATATGAGAGAGAGTGCACATGTTATATACACACATATATATATATATATATATGAGAGAGAGTGCACATGTTATATACATATATATATATATATATATATATATATATATATGAGAGAGTACATGTTATATACACACATATATAATAGATATAAGACGTATATACTCAGTGCTCACAGGGCATGTCCAGACTATGCGGCTGTGTCCACTTCATGTACATAAAAGATATATATATATATACACTCACATACAGGCCGCCTGCTTACAGGTATATACATAGTGACATGTGCTGTGTATACAGTACGAGTATACAGGATATAGCTGGTGTAACATACGGTATTATAATTATTCATAATGGAGTCCTTCAGATGCAGCGAGCTCTGACCTGCAGCTGTCAGGGCATGCTGGGAGTTGTAGTCCTGCAACCATCAGACAGCAGCAGGCTGGAGATCAAGTGCCAGAAAAAGTTAGCAGCAGGTTGTGCAGGCGAGGACCGACCCCGCCTGGATGTCTTCTGTATTATTCCCCACCATTGAGCAAGAAAAGTCGCCAAATACTGAAGGGACGGATAAAAGTAACGCACAGATAATGCACATACAACAGCGCAACGTATTGAGAGAGGTAGAGAGCGCCCCCGGGAATCGCTGACCGAAAAGTGGTGCGACCCATGAACTGGTCAGAGCGCCGGTGCGGAGTCTGAGGAGAGCAGAATACTGGTGCAGCCCCCCCAAACCGAATACTGGTGCAGCCCCCCCAGACCGAATACTGGTGCAGCCCCCCCCAGACCGAATACTGGTGCAGCCCCCCAGACCGAATACTGGTGCAGCCCCCCAGACCGAATACTGGTGCAACTCCACCCCCTCCCAGACCGAATACTGGTGCAGCCCCCCCAGACCGAATACTGGTGCAGCCCCCCAGACCGAATACTGGTGCAACTCCGCAGCCCCCCAGACCGAATACTGGTGCAACTCCACCCCCTCCCAGACCGAATACTGGTGCAGCCACCCAGACCGAATACTGGTGCAGCCCCCCCAGACCGAATACTGGTGCAGCCCCCCACAGACTGAATACTGGTGCAGGAGAGAATACTGGTGCAACTCCACCCCCTCCCAGACCGAATACTGGTGCAGCGACCCTCCCTGTCGGACTGAGCACTGGCGCAGGAGAGCAGAATATCTATAATGACTGCACAGTTTACATAAGGGAACACTGGAGTTACATGTAGTGCATAGTACATGTGTGATGTCATGGCGCCATGGGCCAAACAAGAGGTACTAGACATGACAGCAGCGGACATGTGCAGATATTACCAGGAAGAGTTACCAGACATGTGCAGATATTACCAGGAAGAGTTACCAGACATGTGCAGATATTACCAGGAAGAGTTACCAGACACGCTCAAAAACATAAACGTACCAAATGATTATAATAAAAAGTATAAAACCTGAATCTCTAAAATCCGCACAGGGATCTGTGCTGGTTGGGGAGGTGTGGGACGCTGCACCTGTATCTGCTCCGGTCGGGGGTTTGGGGCGCTGCACCTGTATCTGCTCCGGTCGGGGGTTTGGGGGCGCTGCACCTGTATCTGCTCCGGTGGGGGAGCGCTGCACCTGTATCTGCACCAGTCGGGGGTTTGGGGCGCTGCACCTGTATCTGCTCCGGTCGGGGAGCGCTGCACCTGTATCTGCACCAGTCGGGGGTTTGGGGCGCTGCACCTGTATCTGCTCCGGTCGGGGAGCGCTGCACCTGTATCTGCACCAGTCGGGGGTTTGGGGCGCTGCACCTGTATCTGCACCAGTCGGGGGTTTGGGGTGCTGCACCTGTATCTGCACCAGTCGGGGGTTTGGGGCGCTGCACCTTTATCTGCACCAGTCGGGGGTTTGGAGCGCTGCACCTGTATCTGCACTAGTCGGGGGTTTGGAGCGCTGCACCTTTATCTGCACCAGTCGGGGGTTTGGAGCGCTGCACCTGTATCTGCACCGGTCGGGGGTTTGGGGTGCTGCACCTGTATCTGCACCAGTCGGGGGTTTGGAGCGCTGCACCTGTATCTGCACCAGTCGGGGTTTGGGGGCGCTGCAACTGTATCTGCACCAGTCGGGGGTTTGGGGCGCTGCACCTGTATCTGCTCCGGTCGGGGGTTTGGGGGCGCTGCACCTGTATCTGCTCCGGTCGGGGGTTTGGGGCGCTGCACCTGTATCTGCTCCGGTCGGGGGTTTGGGGCGCTGCACCTGTATCTGCTCCGGTCGGGGGTTTGGGGCGCTGCACCTGTATCTGCACCAGTCGGGGGTTTGGAGCGCTGCATCTGTATCTGCACCAGTCGGGGGTTTGGGGCGCTGCATCTGTATCTGCACCAGTCGGGGGTTTGGGGCGCTGCACCTGTATCTGCACCAGTCGGGGGGTTTGGAGCGCTGCACCTGTATCTGCACCAGTCGGGGGTTTGGGGCGCTGCACCTGTATCTGCACCAGTCGGGGGTTTGGAGCGCTGCATCTGTATCTGCACCAGTCGGGGGTTTGGGGCGCTGCATCTGTATCTGCACCAGTCGGGGGTTTGGGGCGCTGCACCTGCACCTCTAATACTGTTCCTGCGGTCAGATATCAGTGCAGACACCTGGACTTTGCACCCTACAGGTCCTACACTGTAGGGGCCCAGGAGCTGTCACTGACATCTTTGCTGACCTCCTCCATGTTGACGGCCTCCGCTTGCAGTCAGTGAATGTGAACACGCTGAGATCTGCTGCACTTGTATCCAGTCTGGGAAATGGATATTCAGGGGAGAGGAGTGATGTGTGCTGGTGATGTCTCACAGAGAATACATTGTAACAACCCCTCAGCTGTGTGAATACATAAAGTGCACCAGTGTATGACGTCACAACGGTGACTCCTATGACCATACAATCATCATGGAGGTAAAGTGACCTGCGAGTGACCAGCAATCTGCCCGTCAGTCACATGACCTCCTGAAGTGGTAGGAGGAGCCTACACAGTGGGTGTGGCCCTGATACCACCATATTGGTTATGTTGTGTGCTTGGCCCGGGGCTGGCTGTCCGGGTGTGCGTGTACAGGATACAGCACAGGGTGCACTATTAGCACACCGCTGACCTTACCCATTGGGCTCCATGCTGCAGCGCCCTCTGCTGGTGACCCCTTATATGAAGCGGCTGAGGTTATTGCACTTTATGAGAATGGTGATTACACGCTCAAGCACCGATCTCTCGCTCGGTCACCGGGCTCTTTCCCAGGGTCCTCTCCAGCTTGCGGTGCTTCCTGGGAGCGGCTGCGGGTGGCGCTGGCGGGTCCTCGCGTAGGACTTCTTTGATGCGTTGTATACACACATTGGTGGCGTTTCGTGTCTCCTGAGAAAGGTGCGCGAGAGTCAGGAAGCCGTGAGGGAGGTCGTCGACTACTTTCAGGGTGACCGGACGGTTGAGGGCGCGCAGACGCTTGGCAAACATCACAGAGTCATCGAGCATCGGGTCCAAGGCGCAAGCCTGTGAGGAGAGAATAAGCGGGATCAGGGGCAGGTACTATAGGGTAAGAAGGAAGGGATCAGGGGCGGGATCAGGGGCAGGTACTATAGGGTAAGAAGGAAGGGATGAGGGGTGGGATCAGGGGCATGTACTATAGGGTAACTAGGAAGGGATCAGGGGCAGGTACTATAGGGTAACTAGGAAGGGATGAGGGGTGGGATCAGGGGCATGTACTATAGGGTAACTAGGAAGGGATGAGGGGTGGGATCAGGGGCATGTACTATAGGGTAAGAAGGAAGGGATGAGGGGTGGGATCAGGGGCAGGTACTATAGGGTAACTAGGAAGGGATCAGGGGCAGGTACTATAGGGTAAGAAGGAAGGGATGAGGGGTGGGATCAGGGGCAGGTACTATAGGGTAACTAGGAAGGGATCAGGGGCAGGTACTATAGGGTAAGAAGGAAGGGATGAGGGGCGGGATCAGGGGCAGATACTATAGGGTAACTAGGAAGGGATGAGGGGTGGGATCAGGGGCAGGTACTATAGGGTAACTAGTAAGGGATGAGGGGCGGGATCAGGGGCAGGTACTATAGGGTAACTAGTAAGGGATGAGGGGCGGGATCAGGGGCATGTACTATAGGGTAACTAGGAAGGGATGAGGGGCGGGATCAGGGGCATGTACTATAGGGTAACTAGTAAGGGATGAGGGGCGGGATCAGGGGCATGTACTATAGGGTAACTAGGAAGGGATGAGGGGCGGGATCAGGAGCAGGTACTATAGGGTAACTAGTAAGGGATGAGGGGCGGGATCAGGGGCAGGTACTATAGGGTAACTAATAAGGGATGAGGGGTGGGATCAGGGGCATGTACTATAGAGGTAACTAGGAAGGGATGAGGGGCGGGATCAGGGGCATGTACTATAGGGTAACTAGTAAGGGATGAGGGGTGGGATCAGGGGCATGTACTATAGGGTAACTAATAAGGGATGAGGGGTGGGATCAGGGGCAGATACTATAGGGTAACTAGGAAGGGATGAGGGGCGGGATCAGGGGCATGTACTATAGGGTAACTAGTAAGGGATGAGGGGTGGGATCAGGGGCAGGTACTATAGGGTAACTAGGAAGGGATGAGGGGCGGGATCAGGGGCATGTACTATAGGGTAACTAGTAAGGGATGAGGGGTGGGATCAGGAGCAGGTACTATAGGGTAAGAAGGAAGGGATGAGGGGTGGGATCAGGGGCATGTACTATAGGGTAACTAGGAAGGGATGAGGGGTGGGATCAGGGGCAGGTACTATAGGGTAACTAATAAGGGATGAGGGGTGGGATCAGGGGCAGATACTATAGGGTAACTAGGAAGGGATGAGGGGCGGGATCAGGGGCATGTACTATAGGGTAACTAGTAAGGGATGAGGGGTGGGATCAGGGGCAGGTACTATAGGGTAACTAGGAAGGGATGAGGGGCGGGATCAGGGGCATGTACTATAGGGTAACTAGTAAGGGATGAGGGGTGGGATCAGGAGCAGGTACTATAGGGTAAGAAGGAAGGGATGAGGGGTGGGATCAGGGGCATGTACTATAGGGTAACTAGGAAGGGATGAGGGGTGGGATCAGGGGCAGGTACTATAGGGTAACTAGTAAGGGATGAGGGGTGGGATCAGGGGCAGGTACTATAGGGTAACTAGGAAGGGATGAGGGGCGGGATCAGGGGCATGTACTATAGGGTAACTAGTAAGGGATGAGGGGTGGGATCAGGGGCAGGTACTATAGGGTAACTAGGAAGGGATGAGGGGTGGGATCAGGAGCAGGTACTATAGGGTAAGAAGGAAGGGATGAGGGGTGGGATCAGGGGCATGTACTATAGGGTAACTAGGAAGGGATGAGGGGTGGGATCAGGGGCAGGTACTATAGGGTAACTAGGAAGAGATGAGGGGTGGGATCAGGGGCATGTACTATAGGGTAACTAGTAAGGGATGAGGGGTGGGATCAGGGGCAGGTACTATAGGGTAACTAGGAAGGGATGAGGGGCGGGATCAGGGGCATGTACTATAGGGTAACTAGGAAGGGATGAGGGGTGGGATCAGGGGCATGTACTATAGGGTAACTAGGAAGGGATGAGGGGCGGGATCAGGGGCATGTACTAAAGGGTAACTAGGAAGGGATGAGGGGTGGGATCAGGGGCAAATACTATAGGGTAACTAGGAAGGGATGAGGGGTGGGATCAGGGGCAGGTACTATAGGGTAACTAGTAAGGGATGAGGGGCGGGATCAGGGGCATGTACTATAGAGGTAAGAAGGAAGGGATGAGGGGCGGGATCAGGGGCAGGTACTATAGGGTAACTAGGAAGGGATGAGGGGTGGGATCAGGGGCATGTACTATAGGGTAAGAAGGAAGGGATGAGGGGTGGGATCAGGGGCAGGTACTATAGGGTAAGAAGGAAGGGATGAGGGGTGGGATCAGGGGCATGTACTATAGGGTAACTAGGAAGGGATCAGGGGCAGGTACTATAGGGTAAGAAGGAAGGGATGAGGGGCGGGATCAGGGGCAGATACTATAGGGTAACTAGTAAGGGATGAGGGGCGGGATCAGGGGCAGGTACTATAGGGTAACTAGGAAGGGATGAGGGGCGGGATCAGGGGCAGGTACTATAGGGTAACTAGTAAGGGATGAGGGGCGGGATCAGGGGCATGTACTATAGGGTAACTAGGAAGGGATGAGGGGCGGGATCAGGAGCAGGTACTATAGGGTAACTAGTAAGGGATGAGGGGTGGGATCAGGGGCATGTACTATAGGGTAACTAATAAGGGATGAGGGGTGGGATCAGGGGCATGTACTATAGGGTAACTAGTAAGGGATGAGGGGTGGGATCAGGGGCAGGTACTATAGGGTAACTAGGAAGGGATGAGGGGCGGGATCAGGGGCATGTACTATAGGGTAACTAGTAAGGGATGAGGGGTGGGATCAGGAGCAGGTACTATAGGGTAAGAAGGAAGGGATGAGGGGTGGGATCAGGGGCATGTACTATAGGGTAACTAGGAAGGGATGAGGGGTGGGATCAGGGGCAGGTACTATAGGGTAACTAGTAAGGGATGAGGGGTGGGATCAGGGGCAGGTACTATAGGGTAACTAGGAAGGGATGAGGGGCGGGATCAGGGGCATGTACTATAGGGTAACTAGTAAGGGATGAGGGGTGGGATCAGGAGCAGATACTATAGGGTAAGAAGGAAGGGATGAGGGGTGGGATCAGGGGCATGTACTATAGGGTAACTAGGAAGGGATGAGGGGTGGGATCAGGGGCAGGTACTATAGGGTAACTAGGAAGAGATGAGGGGTGGGATCAGGGGCATGTACTATAGGGTAACTAGTAAGGGATGAGGGGTGGGATCAGGGGCAGGTACTATAGGGTAACTAGGAAGGGATGAGGGGCGGGATCAGGGGCATGTACTATAGGGTAACTAGGAAGGGATGAGGGGTGGGATCAGGGGCATGTACTATAGGGTAACTAGGAAGGGATGAGGGGCGGGATCAGGGGCATGTACTATAGGGTAACTAGGAAGGGATGAGGGGTGGGATCAGGGGCAAATACTATAGGGTAACTAGGAAGGGATGAGGGGTGGGATCAGGGGCAGGTACTATAGGGTAACTAGTAAGGGATGAGGGGCGGGATCAGGGGCATGTACTATAGAGGTAAGAAGGAAGGGATGAGGGGCGGGATCAGGGGCAGGTACTATAGGGTAACTAGTAAGGGATGAGGGGCGGGATCAGGGGCAGGTACTATAGGGTAACTAGGAAGGGATGAGGGGTGGGATCAGGGGCATGTACTATAGGGTAACTAGGAAGGGATGAGGGGTGGGATCAGGGGCAGGTACTATAGGGTAACTAGGAAGGGATGAGGGGTGGGATCAGGAGCAGGTACTATAGGGTAACTAGTAAGGGATGAGGGGTGGGATCAGGGGCAGGTACTATAGGGTAACTAGTAAGGGATGAGGGGTGGGATCAGGGGCAGGTACTATAGGGTAACTAGTAAGGGATGAGGGGCGGGATCAGGGGCAGGTACTATAGGGTAACTAGTAAGGGATGAGGGGTGGGATCAGGGGCATGTACTATAGGGTAACTAGTAAGGGATGAGGGGTGGGATCAGGGGCAGGTACTATAGGGTAACTAGTAAGGGATGAGGGGTGGGATCAGGGGCATGTACTATAGGGTAACTAGTAAGGGATGAGGGGTGGGATCAGGGGCAGGTACTATAGGGTAACTAGTAAGGGATGAGGGGTGGGATCAGGGGCAGGTACTATAGGGTAACTAGTAAGGGATGAGGGGTGGGATCAGGGGCAGGTACTATAGGGTAACTAGGAAGGGATGAGGGGTGGGATCAGGGGCATGTACTATAGGGTAACTAGTAAGGGATGAGGGGCGGGATCAGGGGCAGGTACTATAGGGTAACTAGTAAGGGATGAGGGGCGGGATCAGGGGCAGGTACTATAGGGTAACTAGAAAGGGATGAGGGGTGGGATCAGGGGCAGGTACTATAGGGTAACTAGTAAGGGATGAGGGGCGGGATCAGGGGCAGATACTATAGGGTAACTAGTAAGGGATGAGGGGCGGGATCAGGGGCATGTACTATAGGGTAACTAGTAAGGGATGAGGGGTGGGATCAGGGGCAGATACTATAGGGTAACTAGTAAGGGATGAGGGGTGGGATCAGGGGCATGTACTATAGGGTAACTAGTAAGGGATGAGGGGTGGGATCAGGGGCAGGTACTATAGGGTAACTAGTAAGGGATGAGGGGCGGGATCAGGGGCAGGTACTATAGGGTAACTAGGAAGGGATGAGGGGTGGGATCAGGGGCATGTACTATAGGGTAACTAGTAAGGGATGAGGGGTGGGATCAGGGGCATGTACTATAGGGTAACTAGGAAGGGATGAGGGGTGGGATCAGGGGCATGTACTATAGGGTAACTAGTAAGGGATGAGGGGTGGGATCAGGGGCAGGTACTATAGGGTAACTAGTAAGGGATGAGGGGCGGGATCAGGGGCAGGTACTATAGGGTAACTAGTAAGGGATGAGGGGCGGGATCAGGGGCAGGTACTATAGGGTAACTAGTGAGGGATGAGGGGTGGGATCAGGGGCAGGTACTATAGGGTAACTAGGAAGGGATGAGGGGTGGGATCAGGGGCATGTACTATAGGGTAACTAGTAAGGGATGAGGGGTGGGATCAGGGGCATGTACTATAGGGTAACTAGTAAGGGATGAGGGGTGGGATCAGGGGCATGTACTATAGGGTAACTAGGAAGGGATGAGGGGTGGGATCAGGGGCATGTACTATAGGGTAACTAGTAAGGGATGAGGGGTGGGATCAGGGGCAGATACTATAGGGTAACTAGTAAGGGATGAGGGGTGGGATCAGGGGCATGTACTATAGGGTAACTAGGAAGGGATGAGGGGTGGGATCAGGGGCATGTACTATAGGGTAACTAGTAAGGGATGAGGGGTGGGATCAGGGGCAGGTACTATAGGGTAACTAGTAAGGGATGAGGGGCGGGATCAGGGGCAGGTACTATAGGGTAACTAGTAAGGGATGAGGGGCGGGATCAGGGGCAGGTACTATAGGGTAACTAGTAAGGGATGAGGGGTGGGATCAGGGGCAGGTACTATAGGGTAACTAGGAAGGGATGAGGGGTGGGATCAGGGGCATGTACTATAGGGTAACTAGTAAGGGATGAGGGGCGGGATCAGGGGCATGTACTATAGGGTAACTAGTAAGGGATGAGGGGCGGGATCAGGGGCAGGTACTATAGGGTAACTAGTAAGGGATGAGGGGTGGGATCAGGGGCAGGTACTATAGGGTAACTAGGAAGGGATGAGGGGTGGGATCAGGGGCATGTACTATAGGGTAACTAGTAAGGGATGAGGGGTGGGATCAGGGGCATGTACTATAGGGTAACTAGTAAGGGATGAGGGGCGGGATCAGGGGCAGGTACTATAGGGTAACTAGGAAGGGATGAGGGGCGGGATCAGGGGCATGTACTATAGGGTAACTAGGAAGGGATGAGGGGTGGGATCAGGGGCAGGTACTATAGGGTAACTAGGAAGGGATGAGGGGTGGGATTAGGGGCATGTACTATAGGGTAACTCGTAAGGGATGAGGGGTGGGATCAGGGGCAGGTACTATAGGGTAACTAGGAAGGGATGAGGGGTGGGATCAGGGGCATGTACTATAGGGTAACTAGGAAGGGATGAGGGGTGGGATCAGGGGCATGTACTATAGGGTAACTAGTAAGGGATGAGGGGTGGGATCAGGGGCATGTACTATAGGGTAACTAGTAAGGGATGAGGGGTGGGATCAGGGGCAGGTACTATAGGGTAACTAGTAAGGGATGAGGGGTGGGATCAGGGGCATGTACTATAGGGTAACTAGTAAGGGATGAGGGGTGGGATCAGGGGCAGATACTATAGGGTAACTAGGAAGGGATGAGGGGTGGGATCAGGGGCAGGTACTATAGGGTAACTAGTAAGGGATGAGGGGCGGGATCAGGGGCAGATACTATAGGGTAACTAGGAAGGGATGAGGGGTGGGATCAGGGGCATGTACTATAGGGTAACTAGGAAGGGATGAGGGGTGGGATCAGGGGCAGGTACTATAGGGTAACTAGTAAGGGATGAGGGGTGGGATCAGGGGCAGGTACTATAGGGTAACTAGTAAGGGATGAGGGGTGGGATCAGGGGCATGTACTATAGGGTAACTAGTAAGGGATGAGGGGTGGGATCAGGGGCATGTACTATAGGGTAACTAGTAAGGGATGAGGGGGTGGGATCAGGGGCAGGTACTATAGGGTAACTAGTAAGGGATGAGGGGTGGGATCAGGGGCAGGTACTATAGGGTAACTAGGAAGGGATGAGGGGTGGGATCAGGGGCATGTACTATAGGGTAACTAGTAAGGGATGAGGGGTGGGATCAGGGGCATGTACTATAGGGTAACTAGTAAGGGATGAGGGGTGGGATCAGGGGCAGGTACTATAGGGTAACTAGTAAGGGATGAGGGGTGGGATCAGGGGCAGGTACTATAGGGTAACTAGTAAGGGATGAGGGGCGGGATCAGGGGCAGGTACTATAGGGTAACTAGTAAGGGATGAGGGGTGGGATCAGGGGCAGGTACTATAGGGTAACTAGTAAGGGATGAGGGGTGGGATCAGGGGCAGGTACTATAGGGTAACTAGTAAGGGATGAGGGGCGGGATCAGGGGCAGGTACTATAGGGTAACTAGTAAGGGATGAGGGGTGGGATCAGGGGCAGGTACTATAGGGTAACACAAGACTACAAGGAGGACATGAAGGGGGGCATCCGCGGTACTCACCACTATGTGCACGGGGGGCAGACCTTGCAGCATGCTGTCAGGCGCCAGGAGTGGTGACATGTAGGGGTTGTGTACAATGGCAGACGTCTGTAGGCTCATGTTGGCCACCCCATTCTGGGAGCGCAGAGGTTGGAACCCCTCAGGGAACCCCAGGGAGTAGTAGCTGGACCTGTCCTCAGGTAAGTGCACAGGGGGTATGTTCTCCTTGGAGTGTGTCGCGGGGTCTCTGTTGGTGGAGTGCTCGCCCTCGCTCTCTGTCAGGAAGAAATTGACCTGTTCCTGCGGGCTGGTTGGGGAGCGCAGCTCGCCTGCAGCAGGGCTGGACTGGACAGATGGGGGCGCTGGTGAGGGCTGGCTGCGCCCACTGCTTCCCTCTGACCTGGTCTGTGCCCCTCTTTGGCTGTTTTGCTGGCTCAGGCCCCCAGAGCTGTGCTCGCTGTACTGGTGTCGGCTGAGATCCTGGATGGTCTTGCTCTTCAGCGACACCCGCCTGCTTATTGCCTCCTCGTCCACCAGCGCTGCCTCGGATACACTTTTCCTCATGGTCTCTGAAATATGGATATGTAGCAATAGTTAGATACAGCCAGGCACCGCCTCGCAGGGTCTTCGGAGAGCCACATCACTCACCAGGACTTGTCTTCTCCTTATTACCCTCCATGAGATTGCTCAGCCAGGAGGCCGCGCCCTGACGGATGTCTCGAAGAAACAAGGCGGTTCCTCGCTTCACTTGGCTGACGGCACTCAGCTTTTCAAGAGTTCGCTCCTCTACCGGGACACGTTCGGTACCTGCATGAGACAAGACATTCAGTGTCGGTATGACCAGGGGTGCACATCCTACAGACAGCCCGCGGGGCAGCTATGAGCTGGTCATAATAGCATACACTGGGCCGTGGATACGAGTGGTGAAGATGGGGGTGATATCATCAGTGTTGGAGGATGCAGGTGATGTCATCAGTGTTGGAGGATACAGGTGATGTCACCTGTGGTATAGGATACAGGGGATGTCATCAGTGCTAGAGGATGGGCGTGATGTCACAGGGGAAGGGGGTCATTCTGCCCTTTGCTCTGGGGCTCACTATGCTATATGTGACTGACATACATCAGAAACCATTAAGGCTGGAGCGTTACCTGCGTAGGCGCTTAGACACTTGGACAGGACACTGAGGGGCAGCAGCGGGTCCATCAGGGTCAGTAGGCGGGAGGGGGATGCTGTGGCCTGCAGTAATGTGGCCGGGTAGGCGACCATAATACCATCTGGTAATCTGATGCCCACAGAGGCGGCGCGGAGCGACACCGTGATACAAAGGTTACCGCCAGCGCTGTCACCAGCCAGACAGACCCGCTCTCCTGTGGAGCCTGTAAGGAAGGAGGGAGACATGAAACACCTGAAGCTCAGGTCACACCACCCATACATCATATACTGAGGAAACATAGGGGCACACACGTCACCGTGAGCCACTGTAGTATACAGGAATAGCACATGTATACCGTATATAGCGAGTCAGGCATCAAAGCTCCTCACTATGGCGCTGTACACACATACAGTATAAAAGCTCCACTAACCCAGGAGGCGGCAGTGCTTCAGGGCCCAGCAGTAAGCATAGAAACACTCCTCCAGGGCCCTCGGGAAGGGAGCCTCCGGAGCCAGAGAGTAGTCCACAGACAAGATGGGGGCCTCCAGCTCCTGCGCCCACGTCCTCAGGTAGGGTTCAT
>CAMRHE010000869.1:0-260000 GCA_947044405.1 Leptodactylus fallax | reverse complement strand
ACGTGAATCGGCCATCATAGAGGATATACAAGAGCACAACATGGCAGCCACTGTGTAGACATTCCACACTTACCGTAATAGGTGGAGAGCGCCCCCTCAGCTGTCAGTGAGAGCATGGCGAGGAGGAAGAGGGGAAAGTGTCACATTGTAACAAACACAAGTGTCTGCACACGTGCAACTAGACAGACAATACACAGCAAAGAGCAGATGAGTACGGCCCATAACAGGAGGATAGAAGAATAGAAGATGGCTGCCGGGGCCACAAACGTACAGAGCAGCAATATGGACGGTGCGACTTCTATTACACAGTGACCTGTACCCACAAGGTGCTCCACTAGGGGGCGCTCACAGCAGTACGGACGGTGCAGCTTCTATCACACAGTGACCTGTACAGACAAGGTGCTCCACTAGGGGGCGCTCACAGCAGTACGGACGGTGCGGCTTCTATTATACGGTAACCTGTACCGACAAGGTGCTCCACTAGGGGGCGCTCACAGCAGTATGGACGGTGCGGCTTCTATTATACGGTAACCTGTACCCACAAGGTGCTCCACTAGGGGGCGCTCACAGCAGTACGGACGGTGCGGCTTCTATCACACAGTGACCTGTACCCACAAGGTGCTCCACTAGGGGGCGCTCACAGCAGGCCGGACGGTGCGGCTTCTATCACACAGTGACCTGTACCCACAAGGTGCTCCACTAGGGGGCGCTCACAGCAGTACGGACGGTGCGGCTTCTATTACACAGTGACCTGTACCCACAAGGT
Source organism: Leptodactylus fallax (assembly GCA_947044405.1). Classification (NCBI taxonomy): domain Eukaryota; kingdom Metazoa; phylum Chordata; class Amphibia; order Anura; family Leptodactylidae; genus Leptodactylus; species Leptodactylus fallax. The sequence continues at coordinate 259,234 of CAMRHE010000869.1, read as the reverse complement.
GCTCCACTAGGGGGCGCTCACAGCAGTACGGACGGTGCGGCTTCTATTACACAGTGACCTGTACCCACAAGGTGCTCCACTAGGGGGCGCTCACAGCAGTACGGACGGTGCAGCTTCTATTATACGGTAACCTGTACCGACAAGGTGCTCCACTAGGGGGCGCTCACAGCAGTACGGACGGTGCAGCTTCTATTATACGGTAACCTGTACCGACAAGGTGCTCCACTAGGTGGCGCTCATAGCAGTATGGACGGTGCAGCTTCTATTATACGGTAACCTATACCCACAAGGTGCTCCACTAGGGGGCGCTCACAGCAGTATGGACGGTGCGGCTTCTATTATACGGTAACCTATACCCACAAGGTGCTCCACTAGGGGGCGCTCACAGCAGTACGGACGGTGCAGCTTCTATTACACAGTGACCTGTACAGACAAGGTGCTCCACTAGGGGGCGCTCACAGCAGTACGGACGGTGCGGCTTCTATTATACGGTAACCTGTACCGACAAGGTGCTCCACTAGGGGGCGCTCACAGCAGTACGGACGGTGCAGCTTCTATTATACGGTAACCTGTACCGACAAGGTGCTCCACTAGGGGGCGCTCACAGCAGTATGGACAGTATGGCTTCTATTATACGGTAACCTGTACCGACAAGGTGCTCCACTAGGGGGCGCTCACAGCAGTACGGACGGAGCGGCTGCTATTACACAGTGACCTGTACAGACAAGGTGCTCCACTAGGGGGCGCTCACAGCAGTACGGACGGTGCAGCTTCTATCACACAGTGACCTGTACCGACAAGGTGCTCCACTAGGTGGCGCTCACAGCAGTATGGACGGTGCGGCTTCTATTATACGGTAACCTATACCCACAAGGTGCTCCACTAGGGGGCGCTCACAGCAGGACGGACGGTGCGGCTTCTATTATACGGTAACCTGTACCCACAAGGTGCTCCACTAGGGGGCGCTCACAGCAGGCCGGACGGTGCGGCTTCTATTACACAGTGACCTGTACCCACAAGGTGCTCCACTAGGGGGCGCTCACAGCAGTACGGACGGAGCGGCTTCTATTACACAGTGACCTGTACAGACAAGGTGTTCCACTAGGGGGCGCACACAGCAGTACGGACGGAGCGGCTTCTATTACACAGTGACCTGTACAGACGAGGTGCTCCACTAGGGGGCGCTCACAGCAGTACGGACGGTGCAGCTTCTATAATACGGTAACCTGTACCCACAAGGTGCTCCACTAGGGGGCGCTCACAGCAGTATGGACGGTGCGGCTTCTATTATACGGTAACCTGTACCCACAAGGTGCTCCACTAGGGGGCGCTCACAGCAGTACGGACGGTGCAGCTTCTATTATACGGTAACCTGTACCGACAAGGTGCTCCACTAGGTGGCGCTCACAGCAGTATGGACAGTATGGCTTCTATTATACGGTAACCTGTACCGACAAGGTGCTCCACTAGGGGGCGCTCACAGCAGTACGGACGGTGCAGCTTCTATTATACAGTGACCTGTACAGACAAGGTGCTCCACTAGGGGGCGCTCACAGCAGTACGGACGGAGCGGCTGCTATTACACAGTGACCTGTACAGACAAGGTGCTCCACTAGGTGGCGCTCACAGCAGTACGGACGGAGCGGCTTCTATTACACAGTGACCTGTACCCACAAGGTGCTCCACTAGGGGGCGCTCACAGCAGTATGGACGGTGCGGCTTCTATTATACGGTAACCTGTACCCACAAGGTGCTCCACTAGGGGGCGCTCACAGCAGGACGGACGGTGCGGCTTCTATTACACAGTGACCTGTACCCACAAGGTGCTCCACTAGGGGGCGCTCACAGCAGTACGGACGGTGCAGCTTCTATTATACGGTAACCTGTACAGACAAGGTGCTCCACTAGGGGGCGCTCACAGCAGTATGGACGGTGCGGCTTCTATTACACAGTGACCTGTACAGACAAGGTGCTCCACTAGGGGGCGCTCACAGCAGTACGGACGGAGCGGCTTCTATTACACAGTGACCTGTACAGACGAGGTGCTCCACTAGGGGGCGCTCACAGCAGTACGGACGGTGCGGCTTCTATCACACAGTGACCTGTACCCACAAGGTGCTCCACTAGGGGGCGCTCACAGCAGTACGGACGGTGCAGCTTCTATAATACGGTAACCTGTACCCACAAGGTGCTCCACTAGGGGGCGCTCACAGCAGTACGGACGGTGCAGCTTCTATTATACGGTAACCTGTACAGACAAGGTGCTCCACTAGGGGGCGCTCACAGCAGTACGGACGGTGCAGCTTCTATTATACGGTAACCTGTACAGACAAGGTGCTCCACTAGGGGGCGCTCACAGCAGTACGGACGGTGCAGATTCTATTATACGGTAACCTGTACAGACAAGGTGCTCCACTAGGGGGCGCTCACAGCAGTACGGACGGTGCGGCTTCTATTACACAGTGACCTGTACCCACAAGGTGCTCCACTAGGGGGCGCTCACAGCGGTACGGACGGTGCAGCTTCTATTATACGGTAACCTGTACCGACAAGGTGCTCCACTAGGGGGCGCTCACAGCAGTACGGACGGTGCGGCTTCTATCACACAGTGACCTGTACCCACAAGGTGCTCCACTAGGGGGCGCTCACAGCAGGACGGACGGTGCAGCTTCTATCACACAGTGACCTGTACAGACAAGGTGCTCCACTAGGTGGCGCTCACAGCAGTATGGACGGTGCGGCTTCTATTATACGGTAACCTATACCCACAAGGTGCTCCACTAGGGGGCGCTCACAGCAGGACGGACGGTGCGGCTTCTATCACACAGTGACCTGTACCCACAAGGTGCTCCACTAGGGGGTGCTCACAGCAGTATGGACGGTGCAGATTCTATTATACGGTAACCTGTACAGACAAGGTGCTCCACTAGGGGGCGCTCACAGCAGTATGGACGGTGCGGCTTCTATTATACGGTAACCTGTACAGACAAGGTGCTCCACTAGGGGGCGCTCACAGCAGTACGGACGGTGCGGCTTCTATTACACAGTGACCTGTACAGACAAGGTGCTCCACTAGGGGGCGCTCACAGCAGTATGGACGGTGCGGCTTCTATTATACGGTAACCTGTACAGACAAGGTGCTCCACTAGGGGGCGCTCACAGCAGTACGGACGGTGCGGCTTCTATTACACAGTGACCTGTACAGACAAGGTGCTCCACTAGGGGGCGCTCACAGCAGTACGGACGGTGCAGCTTCTATTACACAGTGACCTGTACAGATAAGGTGCTCCACTAGGGGGCGCTCACAGCAGGACGGACGGTGCGGCTTCTATTACACGGTAACCTGTACACATAAGGTGCTCCACTAGGGGGCGCTCACAGCAGTACGGACGGTGCAGCTTCTATTATACGGTAACCTGTACCCACAAGGTGCTCCACTAGGGGGCGCTCACAGCAGTACGGACGGTGCAGCTTCTATTATACGGTAACCTGTACAGACAAGGTGCTCCACTAGGGGGCGCTCACAGCAGTACGGACGGTGCGGCTTCTATTACACAGTGACCTGTACCCACAAGGTGCTCCACTAGGGGGCGCTCACAGCAGTACGGACGGTGCAGCTTCTATTACACAGTGACCTGTACAGACAAGGTGCTCCACTAGGGGGCGCTCACAGCAGTACGGACGGTGCAGCTTCTATTACACAGTGACCTGTACCCACAAGGTGCTCCACTAGGGGGCGCTCACAGCAGTACGGACGGTGCAGCTTCTATTACACAGTGACCTGTACAGACAAGGTGCTCCACTAGGGGGCGCTCACAGCAGTACGGACGGTGCAGCTTCTATCACACAGTGACCTGTACAGATAAGGTGCTCCACTAGGGGGCGCTCACAGCAGGACGGACGGTGCGTTTTTACACAGTGACCGCCCCGGGCTCCACTGGGGGCACCCACCGCAGCCCGGACGGCGCAGCTTCTATTACACAGTGACCTGTACCCACAAGGTGCTCCACTAGGGGGCACTCACAGCAGTACGGACGGTGCAGCTTCTATTATACGGTAACCTGTACAGACAAGGTGCTCCACTAGGGGGTGCTCACAGCAGGACGGACCGTGCGGCTTCTATTACACAGTGACCTGTATACCATGTGCACTACATCTACCATAATGCAATGCAGCACAGCAGAAAACTAAAGATGTGAGGTCAGAAACAGAAGGGAAACAGCTGAGCGCAGCTCCGGATGTGAACAAGTTCTGCCGGTATTCAGAAAGTCACTCCGTGTCGTGTGTAATACTGTAATACCGCCACCGCCCTGCAGGCACCGCACACATATACAGAGACATCCAAACACTGCACAGGAAGGAGAAAGGCAGAACAGCGGCCTCAGCACAGGCGAGCAGCGCGGACCCCCCTATATGGAGACTTACTGATTCCAGATCCATGTCGCTTGTAGTTCTCCCCAAACGATACGAGCCCGATGGAGATGGTCTGCAGGAACGGGCGGATGGACGGGGTGAACTGGAACAATGAAAACAGGGAGAGGAAAGAGGAAAAGTCAGGACAAAGGTTAAAGGCCAGGAAAACAGGATCAGCGGAGGGTCAAAGGTCAGACGTATAGGAAGTGACTTGTGAAAGAGGAAGACTTAGGTCTGTTAGGTTAAGACTCAGGATGTCTTATATCCAGTCAGGGCCGGACAAGCCCCAAGTAACCCTGACAACTCTGCCAGCGGTGCCTAAAGTGTTGTCACCCTCTACAGGTGTCCCTGAAATCTGCAGAATGGTCCCAAACTGAAGAGACCCTGCTAATAGTCTGAATGTAAATCATGTGTGTACACAGCACCTGTGCAGAGCTATGGATCTCCATGGTTACAGACTACAGGGGCACGCTGTGTATACGTCTACAGCGCCTGTGCAGAGCTATGGATCTCCATGGTTACAGACTACAGGGGCACGCTGTGTATACGTCTACAGCGCCTGTGCAGAGGTATGGATCTCCATGGTTACAGACTACAGGGGCACGCTGTGTATACGTCTACAGCACCTGTGCAGAGGTATGGATCTCCATGGTTACAGACTACAGGGGCACGCTGTGTATACGTCTACAGCGCCTGTGCAGAGCTATGGATCTCCATGGTTACAGACTACAGGGGCACCCTGTGTATACGTCTACAGCGCCTGTGCAGAGCTATGGATCTCCATGGTTACAGACTACAGGGGCACGCTGTGTATACGTCTACAGCACCTGTGCAGAGGTATGGATCTCCATGGTTACAGACTACAGGGGCACGCTGTGTATACGTCTACAGCACCTGTGCAGAGCTATGGATCTCCATGGTTACAGACTACAGGGGCACCCTGTGTATACGTCTACAGCGCCTGTGCAGAGCTATGGATCTCCATGGTTACAGACTACAGGGGCACGCTGTGTATACGTCTACAGCGCCTGTGCAGAGCTATGGATCTCCATGGTTACAGACTACAGGGGCACCCTGTGTATACGTCTACAGCGCCTGTGCAGAGCTATGGATCTCCATGGTTACAGACTACAGGGGCACGCTGTGTATACGTCTACAGCACCTGTGCAGAGGTATGGATCTCCATGGTTACAGACTACAGGGGCACGCTGTGTATACGTCTACAGCGCCTGTGCAGAGCTATGGATCTCCATGGTTACAGACTACAGGGGCACCCTGTGTATACGTCTACAGCGCCTGTGCAGAGCTATGGATCTCCATGGTTACAGACTACAGGGGCACCCTGTGTATACGTCTACAGCGCCTGTGCAGAGCTATGGATCTCCATGGTTACAGACTACAGGGGCACGCTGTGTATACGTCTACAGCACCTGTGCAGAGCTATGGATCTCCATGGTTACAGACTACAGGGGCACCCTGTGTATACGTCTACAGCGCCTGTGCAGAGCTATGGATCTCCATGGTTACAGACTACAGGGGCACCCTGTGTATACGTCTACAGCGCCTGTGCAGAGCTATGGATCTCCATGGTTACAGACTACAGGGGCACCCTGTGTATACGTCTACAGCGCCTGTGCAGAGCTATGGATCTCCATGGTTACAGACTACAGGGGCACCCTGTGTATACGTCTACAGCGCCTGTGCAGAGCTATGGATCTCCATGGTTACAGACTACAGGGGCACCCTGTGTATACGTCTACAGCGCCTGTGCAGAGCTATGGATCTCCATGGTTACAGACTACAGGGGCACCCTGTGTATACGTCTACAGCGCCTGTGCAGAGCTATGGATCTCCATGGTTACAGACTACAGGGGCACCCTGTGTATACGTCTACAGCGCCTGTGCAGAGCTATGGATCTCCATGGTTACAGACTACAGGGGCACCCTGTGTATACGTCTACAGCGCCTGTGCAGAGCTATGGATCTCCATGGTTACAGACTACAGGGGCACGCTGTGTATACGTCTACAGTGCCTGTGCAGAGCTATGGATCTCCATGGTTACAGACTACAGGGGCACCCTGTGTATACGTCTACAGCGCCTGTGCAGAGCTATGGATCTCCATGGTTACAGACTACAGGGGCACGCTGTGTATACGTCTACAGCGCCTGTGCAGAGCTATGGATCTCCATGGTTACAGACTACAGGGGCACGCTGTGTATACGTCTACAGCGCCTGTGCAGAGCTATGGATCTCCATGGTTACAGACTACAGGGGCACCCTGTGTATACTTGGGCCCTGCAGTCTACAGCTCCTTACTTGTTCAGACAGATGGATTAGAGTGACTGCGGAGTCAGGGCACCAGTAACCCGTATAGTGGGTGTCCATGTGTGCCCATATACAGGCACCCTACACTGACCCCAGTGACTCTCCTTGGTCAGACCTCAGCGATGGCTGCCCAGAGTCTTCTCCACTCCTGCAATATGCAAAGATATGACAGTCCCTTAATGAGTCACGTAATGGGCGTCACGAGGTGATGCTGAGCCAGTGGCCTGGAGAGTCCATGCAATCTCAGTCCTATCTTATCACTGGCACAGATAAGCCATGATGTCACCAAGTAGAGCAAGGCTGCAGTGAAGGTCAAGGCCGGAGGACGCACAGAGCCGGGAAAAGTGCGGGGGAGACAAAGTGACATACTGAGAGACGGGAAGTACAGAGAGGAGCGTATGGGGGCACACATAGGGGAGTCAGTCATAGGGCACACATAGGGGAGTCAGTCATAGGGCACACATAGGGGGGTCAGTCATGGGGCACACATGGGGGGGTCAGTCATAGGGCACACATAGGGGAGTCAGCCATAGGGCACACATAGGAGGGTCAGTCATAGGGCACACATAGGGGAGTCAGTCATAGGGCACACATAGGGGAGTCAGTCATAGGGCACACATAGGAGGGTTAGTCATAGGGCACACATAGGGGAGTCAGTCATAGGGCACACATAGGGGAGTCAGCCATAGGGCACACATAGGAGGGTCAGTCATAGGGCACACATAGGGGAGTCAGTCATAGGGCACACATAGGGGAGTCAGTCATAGGGCACACATAGGAGGGTCAGTCATAGGGCACACATAGGGGAGTCAGTCATAGGGCACACATAGGGGAGTCAGCCATAGGGCACACATAGGGGAGTCAGTCATAGGGCACACATAGGGGAGTCAGTCATAGGGCACACATAGGGGAGTCAGTCATAGGGCACACATAGGGGGGGGTCAGTCATAGGGCACACATAGGGGAGTCAGTCATAGGGCACACATAGGGGAGTCAGTCATAGGGCACACATAGGGGAGTCAGTCATAGGGCACACATAGGGGAGTCAGTCATAGGGCACACATAGGAGGGTCAGTCATAGGGCACTCATAGGAGGGTCAGTCATAGGGCACACATAGGGGAGTCAGCCATAGGGCACACATAGGAGGGTCAGTCATAGGGCACACATAGGGGAGTCAGCCATAGGGCACACATAGGGGAGTCAGTCATAGGGCACACATAGGGGAGTCAGTCATAGGGCACACATAGGGGAGTCAGTCATAGGGCACACATAGGAGGGTCAGTCATAGGGCACTCATAGGAGGGTCAGTCATAGGGCACACAGAGGGGAGTCAGCCATAGGGCACACATAGGGGGGGGTCAGTCATAGGGCACACATAGGGGAGTCAGTCATAGGGCACACATAGGGGAGTCAGTCATAGGGCACACATAGGGGAGTCAGCCATAGGGCACACATAGGGGAGTCAGTCATAGGGCACACATAGGAGGGTCAGTCATAGGGCACACATAGGGGAGTCAGTCATAGGGCACACATAGGGGAGTCAGTCATAGGGCACACATAGGGGAGTCAGTCATAGGGCACACATAGGAGGGTCAGTCATAGGGCACACATAGGGGAGTCAGTCATAGGGCACACATAGGAGGGTCAGTCATAGGGCACACATAGGGGAGTCAGTCATAGGGCACACATAGGAGGGTCAGTCATAGGGCACACATAGGGGAGTCAGTCATAGGGCACACATAGGAGGGTCAGTCATAGGGCACACATAGGGGAGTCAGTCATAGGGCACACATAGGGGGGTCAGTCATAGGGCACACATAGGAGGGTCAGTCATAGGGCACACATAGGGGGGTCAGACATAGGGCACACATAGGGGAGTCAGTCATAGGGCACACATAGGGGAGTCAGTCATAGGGCACATATAGGGGAGTCAGTCATAGGGCACACATAGGGGGGTCAGTCATAGGGCACACACAGGAGGGTCAGTCATAGGGCACACATAGGGGGGTCAGTCATAGGGCACACATAGGGGGGTCAGTCATAGGGCACACATAGGGGGGTCAGTCATAGGGCACACATAGGAGGGTCAGTCATAGGGCACACACAGGAGGGTCAGTCATAGGGCACACATAGGGGGGTCAGTCATAGGGCACACATAGGGGGGTCAGTCATAGGGCACACATAGGGGAGTCAGCCATAGGGCACACATAGGGGAGTCAGTCATAGGGCACACATAGGGGGGTCAGTCATAGGGCACACATAGGGGAGTCAGTCATAGGGCACACATAGGAGGGTCAGTCATAGGGCACACATAGGAGGGTCAGTCATAGGGCACACATAGGGGGGTCAGTCATAGGGCACACATAGGGGAGTCAGTCATAGGGCACACATAGGGGAGTCAGTCATAGGGCATACATAGGAGGGTCAGTCATAGGGCACACATAGGGGAGTCAGTCATAGGGCACACATAGGAGGGTCAGTCATAGGGCACACATAGGAGGGTCAGTCATAGGGCACACATAGGGGAGTCAGTCATAGGGCACACATAGGGGAGTCAGTCAGAGGGCACACATAGGAGGGTCAGTCATAGGGCACACATAGGGGAGTCAGTCATAGGGCACACATAGGGGAGTCAGTCATAGGGCACACATAGGGGAGTCAGTCATAGGGCACACATAGGAGGGTCAGTCATAGGGCACACATAGGGGAGTCAGTCATAGGGCACACATAGGAGGGTCAGTCATAGGGCACACATAGGGGAGTCAGTCATAGGGCACACATAGGAGGGTCAGTCATAGGGCACACATAGGGGAGTCAGTCATAGGGCACACATAGGAGGGTCAGTCATAGGGCACACATAGGGGAGTCAGTCATAGGGCACACATAGGAGGGTCAGTCATAGGGCACACATAGGGGGGTCAGTCATAGGGCACACATAGGGGAGTCAGTCATAGGGCACACATAGGGGAGTCAGTCATAGGGCACATATAGGGGAGTCAGTCATAGGGCACACATAGGGGGGTCAGTCATAGGGCACACACAGGAGGGTCAGTCATAGGGCACACATAGGGGGGTCAGTCATAGGGCACACATAGGAGGGTCAGTCATAGGGCACACATAGGGGGGTCAGTCATAGGGCACACATAGGGGAGTCAGTCATAGGGCACACATAGGGGAGTCAGTCATAGGGCACACATAGGAGGGTCAGTCATAGGGCACACATAGGGGAGTCAGTCATAGGGCACACATAGGAGGGTCAGTCATAGGGCACACATAGGAGGGTCAGTCATAGGGCACACATAGTGGGGTCAGTCATAGGGCACACATAGGGGAGTCAGTCATAGGGCACACATAGGGGAGTCAGTCATAGGGCACACATAGGAGGGTCAGTCATAGGGCACACATAGGGGAGTCAGTCATAGGGCACACATAGGGGAGTCAGTCATAGGGCACACATAGGGGAGTCAGTCATAGGGCACACATAGGAGGGTCAGTCATAGGGCACACATAGGGGAGTCAGTCATAGGGCACACATAGGGGAGTCAGTCATAGGGCACACATAGGGGAGTCAGTCATAGGGCACATATAGGGGAGTCAGTCATAGGGCACACATAGGGGAGTCAGTCATAGGGCACACATAGGAGGGTCAGTCATAGGGCACACATAGGGGAGTCAGTCATAGGGCACACATAGGAGGGTCAGTCATAGGGCACACATAGGGGAGTCAGTCATAGGGCACACATAGGAGGGTCAGTCATAGGGCACACATAGGGGAGTCAGTCATACCGCACACATAGGAGGGTCAGTCATAGGGCACACATAGGGGAGTCAGTCATAGGGCACACATAGGAGGGTCAGTCATAGGGCACACATAGGAGGGTCAGTCATAGGGCACACATAGGAGGGGTCAGTCATAGGGCACACATAGGGGAGTCAGCCATAGGGCACACATAGGGGGGGTCAGTCATAGGGCACACATAGGGGAGTCAGTCATAGGGCACACATAGGGGAGTCAGTCATAGGGCACACATAGGGGGGGTCAGTCATAGGGCACACATAGTGGGGTCAGTCATATTGCACACATAGGAGGATCAGTCATAGGGCACACATAGGAGGGTCAGTCATAGGGAACACATAGGGGAGTCAGTCATAGGGCACACATAGGGGGGTCAGTCATAGGGCACACATAGGGGAGTCAGTCATAGGGCACACATAGGAGGGGTTAGTCATAGGGCACACATAGGGGAGTCAGTCATAGGGCACACATAGGGGAGTCAGTCATAGGGCACACATAGGGGAGTCAGTCATAGGGCACACATAGGAGGGTCAGTCATAGGGCACACATAGGGGAGTCAGTCATAGGGCACACATAGGGGAGTCAGTCATAGGGCACACATAGGGGAGTCAGTCATAGGGCACACATAGGAGGGTCAGTCATAGGGCACACATAGGGGAGTCAGTCATAGGGCACACATAGGGGAGTCAGTCATAGGGCACACATAGGGGAGTCAGTCATAGGGCACATATAGGGGAGTCAGTCATAGGGCACACATAGGGGAGTCAGTCATAGGGCACACATAGGAGGGTCAGTCATAGGGCACACATAGGGGAGTCAGTCATAGGGCACACATAGGAGGGTCAGTCATAGGGCACACATAGGGGAGTCAGTCATAGGGCACACATAGGGGAGTCAGTCATAGGGCACATATGGGGAGTCAGTCATAGGGCACACATAGGGGGGTCAGTCATAGGGCACACACAGGAGGGTCAGTCATAGGGCACACATAGGGGGGTCAGTCATAGGGCACACATAGGGGGGTCAGTCATAGGGCACACATAGGGGAGTCAGTCATAGGGCACACATAGGAGGGTCAGTCATAGGGCACACACAGGAGGGTCAGTCATAGGGCACACATAGGGGGGTCAGTCATAGGGCACACATAGGGGGGTCAGTCATAGGGCACACATGGGGAGTCAGCCATAGGGCACACATAGGGGAGTCAGTCATAGGGCACACATAGGGGAGTCAGTCATAGGGCACACATAGGGGGTCAGTCATAGGGCACACATAGGAGGGTCAGTCATAGGGCACACATAGGAGGGTCAGTCATAGGGCACACATAGGGGGGTCAGTCATAGGGCACACATAGGGGAGTCAGTCATAGGGCACACATAGGGGAGTCAGTCATAGGGCACACATAGGAGGGTCAGTCATAGGGCACACATAGGGGAGTCAGTCATAGGGCACACATAGGAGGGGTCAGTCATAGGGCACACATAGGAGGGTCAGTCATAGGGCACACATAGGGGAGTCAGTCATAGGGCACACATAGGGGAGTCAGTCAGAGGGCACACATAGGAGGGTCAGTCATAGGGCACACATAGGGGAGTCAGTCATAGGGCACACATAGGGGAGTCAGTCATAGGGCACACATAGGGGAGTCAGTCATAGGGCACACATAGGAGGGTCAGTCATAGGGCACACATAGGGGAGTCAGTCATAGGGCACACATAGGAGGGTCAGTCATAGGGCACACATAGGGGAGTCAGTCATAGGGCACACATAGGAGGGTCAGTCATAGGGCACACATAGGGGAGTCAGTCATAGGGCACACATAGGAGGGTCAGTCATAGGGCACACATAGGGGAGTCAGTCATAGGGCACACATAGGAGGGGTCAGTCATAGGGCACACATAGGGGGGGTCAGTCATAGGGCACACATAGGGGAGTCAGTCATAGGGCACACATAGGGGAGTCAGTCATAGGGCACATATAGGGGAGTCAGTCATAGGGCACACATAGGGGGGGTCAGTCATAGGGCACACACAGGAGGGTCAGTCATAGGGCACACATAGGGGGGTCAGTCATAGGGCACACATAGGAGGGTCAGTCATAGGGCACACATAGGGGGGGTCAGTCATAGGGCACACATAGGGGAGTCAGTCATAGGGCACACATAGGGGAGTCAGTCATAGGGCACACATAGGAGGGTCAGTCATAGGGCACACATAGGGGAGTCAGTCATAGGGCACACATAGGAGGGTCAGTCATAGGGCACACATAGGAGGGTCAGTCATAGGGCACACATAGTGGGGTCAGTCATAGGGCACACATAGGGGAGTCAGTCATAGGGCACACATAGGGGAGTCAGTCATAGGGCACACATAGGAGGGTCAGTCATAGGGCACACATAGGGGAGTCAGTCATAGGGCACACATAGGGGAGTCAGTCATAGGGCACACATAGGGGAGTCAGTCATAGGGCACACATAGGAGGGTCAGTCATAGGGCACACATAGGGGAGTCAGTCATAGGGCACACATAGGGGAGTCAGTCATAGGGCACACATAGGGGAGTCAGTCATAGGGCACATATAGGGGAGTCAGTCATAGGGCACACATAGGGGAGTCAGTCATAGGGCACACATAGGAGGGTCAGTCATAGGGCACACATAGGGGAGTCAGTCATAGGGCACACATAGGAGGGTCAGTCATAGGGCACACATAGGGGAGTCAGTCATAGGGCACACATAGGAGGGTCAGTCATAGGGCACACATAGGGGAGTCAGTCATACCGCACACATAGGAGGGTCAGTCATAGGGCACACATAGGGGAGTCAGTCATAGGGCACACATAGGAGGGTCAGTCATAGGGCACACATAGGAGGGTCAGTCATAGGGCACACATAGGAGGGTCAGTCATAGGGCACACATAGGGGAGTCAGCCATAGGGCACACATAGGGGGGGGTCAGTCATAGGGCACACATAGGGGAGTCAGTCATAGGGCACACATAGGGGAGTCAGTCATAGGGCACACATAGGGGGGGTCAGTCATAGGGCACACATAGTGGGGTCAGTCATATTGCACACATAGGAGGATCAGTCATAGGGCACACATAGGAGGGTCAGTCATAGGGAACACATAGGGGAGTCAGTCATAGGGCACACATAGGGGAGTCAGTCATAGGGCACACATAGGGGAGTCAGTCATAGGGCACACATAGGAGGGTTAGTCATAGGGCACACATAGGGGAGTCAGTCATAGGGCACACATAGGGGAGTCAGTCATAGGGCACACATAGGGGAGTCAGTCATAGGGCACACATAGGAGGGTCAGTCATAGGGCACACATAGGGGAGTCAGTCATAGGGCACACATGGGGAGTCAGTCATAGGGCACACATAGGGGAGTCAGTCATAGGGCACACATAGGAGGGTCAGTCATAGGGCACACATAGGGGAGTCAGTCATAGGGCACACATAGGGGAGTCAGTCATAGGGCACACATAGGGGAGTCAGTCATAGGGCACATATAGGGGAGTCAGTCATAGGGCACACATAGGGGAGTCAGTCATAGGGCACACATAGGAGGGTCAGTCATAGGGCACACATAGGGGAGTCAGTCATAGGGCACACATAGGAGGGTCAGTCATAGGGCACACATAGGGGAGTCAGTCATAGGGCACACATAGGAGGGGTCAGTCATAGGGCACACATAGGGGAGTCAGTCATACCGCACACATAGGAGGGTCAGTCATAGGGCACACATAGGGGAGTCAGTCATAGGGCACACATAGGAGGGTCAGTCATAGGGCACACATAGGAGGGTCAGTCATAGGGCACACATAGGAGGGTCAGTCATAGGGCACACATAGGGGAGTCAGCCATAGGGCACACATAGGAGGGTCAGTCATAGGGCACACATAGGAGGGTCAGTCATAGGGCACACATAGGGGAGTCAGCCATAGGGCACACATAGGGGGGGGTCAGTCATAGGGCACACATAGGGGAGTCAGTCATAGGGCACACATAGGGGAGTCAGTCATAGGGCACACATAGGGGGGTCGTCATGGGCACACATGGGGAGTCGTCATGGGCACACTGGGGGTCAGTCATGGGCACCATAGGGGGGTCAGTCATAGGGCACACATAGTGGGGTCAGTCATATTGCACACATAGGAGGATCAGTCATAGGGCACACATAGGAGGGTCAGTCATAGGGAACACATAGGGGAGTCAGTCATAGGGCACACATAGGGGAGTCAGTCATAGGGCACACATAGGGGAGTCAGTCATAGGGCACACATAGGAGGGTTAGTCATAGGGCACACATAGGGGAGTCAGTCATAGGGCACACATGGGGAGTCAGCCATAGGGCACACATAGGAGGGTCAGTCATAGGGCACACATAGGGGAGTCAGTCATAGGGCACACATAGGGGAGTCAGTCATAGGGCACACATAGGGGGTCAGTCATAGGGCACACATAGGAGGGTCAGTCATAGGGCACACATAGGGGAGTCAGCCATAGGGCACACATAGGAGGGTCAGTCATAGGGCACACATAGGGGAGTCAGTCATAGGGCACACATAGGGGAGTCAGCCATAGGGCACACATAGGGGGGGTCAGTCATAGGGCTCACATAGTGGGGTCGTCTAGGGCACACATAGGGGGGTCGTCAGGGCACAAAAGGGGAGTCAGTCATAGGGCACACATGGGGAGTCAGTCATAGGGCACACATGGGGAGCTCATGGGCACACATAGGGGAGTCAGTCATAGGGCACACATAGGGGGGGTCAGTCATAGGGCACACATAGGGGAGTCAGTCATATCGCACACATAGGAGGGTCAGTCATAGGGCACACATAGGGGAGTCAGCCATAGGGCACACATAGGGGAGTCAGTCATAGGGCACACATAGGGGGGGTCAGTCATAGGGCACACATAGGAGGGTCAGTCATAGGGCACACATAGGGGAGTCAGTCATAGGGCACACATAGGGGAGTCAGTCATATCGCACACATAGGAGGGTCAGTCATAGGGCACACATAGGGGAGTCAGTCATAGGGCACACATAGGAGGGTCAGTCATAGGGCACACATAGTGGGGTCAGTCATAGGGCACACATAGGAGGGTCAGTCATAGGGCACACATAGGGGAGTCAGTCATAGGGCACACATAGGGGAGTCAGTCATAGGGCACACATAGGGGAGTCAGTCATAGGGCACACATAGGGGAGTCAGTCATAGGGCACACATAGGAGGGTCAGTCATAGGGCACACATAGGGGAGTCAGCCATAGGGCACACATAGGGGGGGGTCAGTCATAGGGCACACATAGTGGGGTCAGTCATAGGGCACACATAGGGGGGTCAGTCATAGGGCACACATAGGGGAGTCAGCCATAGGGCACACATAGGGGAGTCAGTCATAGGGCACACATAGGGGAGTCAGCCATAGGGCACACATAGGGGAGTCAGTCATAGGGCACACATAGGGGAGTTAGTCATAGGGCACACATAGGGGAGTCAGTCATAGGGCACACATAGGGGAGTCATCATCTAGAGCAGCTCCGTCCTGACTCTATCACCTGGTAATGGCCACTATGACGCGTCCGGAGTCGTACGATGGATTAGATCATTAAATAGAGAAGAAATCTCCTCTGGGTATGGAGAGATGAGGACTAGGGCACCGGGATGAGATCTGCTACATGGGGACCCCCATGATGTACCACTGTGAGGGGAGAGGGGTCACCCACTGTGCGGGACAAACAGAACCAGGGCCTCTTATAGGGCTAGTCCAGGACCTGAGAGTAACTGATACTGATGGCCTATCCACAGGGTAGGTTATCTGTATTGGATTGGTCGGGGGTCCTACACCCGGACCCCATGCTGATCCACTGTGTACAGTATACAGCAGGCTTCTGGCTTAATACCTTATATTATCAGCTGATTGGTGCGGGCCCTCACCTATCTGGTACCGATGGCCTGTCCTTAGGACCGATCATCATCACCCCTATAACCTTGTGCAGGTGCCTGGACCTCCTACACGGTCAGCCATGTCTGGTGGTAAGAGCAGAGGATGCTGGGAAGACTGACCCCTGAGCATGGGGCACTCACCTGGAAGCCCAGACAGCGCCCGTAGAAGCAGCCTTTGTGCATCGTGCTGTACTCCTTCAGGAACTCCTCAGACAAGCCTCGCTCCTGGCGAAAGAACAGGTCTCCATGACGATTGGCGGTGAGCAGACGCTGTGCAAAACAGAGCAAGGCGCGAAGCTGAGTGAGGGCCGCTCCGTAGGCCTCGAGCTCCGAGCAGTTGTGGGCGGCCCTGAAGAAGAGGCTGCGGCGGCTGGCGGTGACATAGCGGCACTTGTGGAGGATGTGCTGGGTACAAGCCAATACCACCTTCAGCAGGCTGCGGTACCCGTTAGCCGGCGTGTCGGGGTCCAGATCAAACAGAGGACACACGGCGGCCAGGGCTCGCACTGCAGGCTCCAGACCATGGGCTTGCTCTTGGATGCGGGAAAATGCCTGGACCAGTCGGGAGGACACTTCAGAGCTGGACTCCCCAAAGTGAAGGATGTTCTCCTGGCACAGGGCGTCCACGGCCTGGAAGAGGGGCCGAGGGTCCATCTGCTCGGGGGGCACAACCACCAAACCTGCAAGACAGGAAAGGACTTGAGACAACCCTATAGAAGCTCAGTGTGGCCCCTGAACATAATAGGGGGCACCAAATATACAGGAGCGTTACACGGCAGGTCACTAATATCACTCACAGCGGGGGTAGCGTCGCCACAATGGACATGGAGGCTTATACAGCAGGAAATGGCTGATAACAGAGGACAACAGATTGGGTGACAGCAAGCAAGAGACAAACAAGAGGACGTCTCCTAGTATCGGCCCCATAGGCTGTAGCTCTGTATACCAAGAGATGCCCTGCACTATGGATAGAAATATCCCATCCTGGAAAAGCTGGGCACTACAGTACCAGCAAGGGTTATCACTCAGCTTTTCTAGAGTCCTGCTAATGTAATGATATACATCCCCCCGCCCCATAGAGCTGCTCCCTTGGAAGTGCGGGGTGTGGAAAAGCTGGGTGACAGCAATGATTTATACTGAGCAAATAAAAGAAAGAGTAAAACCTCAGAGAACATGAGAGAAGACGACTTCAAGGTTTACAGGTCGTGGAGACTGGGAGTTGTAGTTATGGGATGGCTGTAACGATGGTGGTGACAATTTATGCCCCTGTTCACATTACTAATAAGAGCACACAACCTGTCAGCTGACTCTAGCCTGCTGAATGTCATCTGTTGCTCTCTGTTATCAGCCATTTTAGTCTCGGGAGCGCCAACTAGTTCTAGACTGCCCAAAAAACTCGGGAGCCCTTTGGTCACTGCATCATCTGCCACAACCCCATAGACATGTCCAGACATGTGACTGGGACTTTAGGGCTAGTGGCCCTTTAAGTAAGCAGCAGGGGCCCCGTCCTCCCCCACATCTGGGGAGCAGCTGCTCCTTATCTAGAGGCCACGAGGATGACTACGAGGATGACTACGAGAAGAGAACAGAAAGAAGGAAGAAACCACGAGGCGGCAGTAAGGCTGACCCCGTTACCTACAACTCCCATCATCACCATCATACCTGCACCGGTGACTGCAGACGTCTCACTCCACTCTGTGTATGGACTTTGCTTGGTCATACAGTGACATCTCAGAGACGGCCTCCTCACAGGGCTATAAACCCCGAGGAGGAGGAGAAAGAGGAGGAGGAGGAGGGAGCCGCAGCTGGAGCAGCCCACAGTCCTGGAGTCTCCTGCCCACCCCTCCTAATACATGGGCACCACAGCTGGCACTGCCCATCACTGGTGTGCCCTGTGTATACCAGGTCCTTATCTGATAAGCTCTGCCGATCCATCAGCGCCCCCCCTACATATTACACAGGAGCTGGTGACTAGCTCTGATGGCCGCCACTGCACTGATCAGGGGGTTATCACAGTGTTAGGCAGGTATTCACACCATGCTGATGTCCTCCTGTCAGTCTGTATGAATATCACACTAGTTCTCGCATTATATTCCTGAGCTATGAAGCTGAGGATGAACAGATATTATGTCTCCACTATCTGGGATGTTTTGGGCCCGAGTCCCCTGTGTATATTCGGTTCGGTCCTGCCTGGTACACAGTCTAACATGGTTGTACATGACAACATCCCCTGCTGGTGGTGCCCTCTACCAGTAGTGCCCTCTGTACACAGTGGGCGAGCAGCGGCCGCAGCAGAAGGACACGGGCCAGGAGAGGCCGGAACTTTATCAAGAAAAGCAGAAAACTGTCTGCCCATCCCAAACATATTATCTAGAATATTCCTTATAGCTGTTTATCTATACACAATAGTGTTGTCCAATCTATAGGTGCCCATATAACCAACCACATACTCCCCCATACACCATCAACATAATCCCCCAAACACCAACCACATACTCCCCCATACACCAACCACATATTCCCCCATACTCATACACCAACCACATACTCCCCCATACACCAACCACATACTCCCCCATACACCAACCACATACCCCACCATACACCAACCACATACTCCCCCATACACCAACCACATACCCCACCATACATACACCAACCACATACTCCTCCATACACCAACCACATACCCCACCATACATACACCAACCACATACCCCACCATACATACACCAACCACATACCCCACCATACATACACCAACCACATACCCCACCATACATACACCAACCACATACTCCTCCATACACCAACCACATACTCCCCCATACACCATCAAAATAATCCCCCATACACCAACCACATACCCCACCATACATACACCAACCACATACTCCCCCATACACCATCAACATAATCCCCCAAACACCAACCACATACTCCCCCATACACCAACCACATACTCCCCCATACACCAACCACATACCCCACCATACATACACCAACCACATACTCCCCCATACACCATCAACATAATCCCCCAAACACCAACCACATACACCAACCACATACTCCCCCATACACCAACCACATATTCCCCCATACTCATACACCAACCACATACTCCCCCATACACCAACCACATACTCCCCCATACATCAACCACATACCCCACCATACATACACCAACCACATACTCCCCCATACACCAACCACATACTCCCCCATACACCAACCACATATTCCCCCATACTCATACACCAACCACATACTCCCCCATACACCAACCACATACCCCACCATACACCAACCACATATTCCCCCATACTCATACACCAACCACATACTCCCCCATACACCAACCACATACCCCACCATACATACACCAACCACATACCCCACCATACATACACCAACCACATACCCCACCATACATACACCAACCACATACCCCACCATACATACACCAACCACATACTCCCCCATACACCATCAACATAATCCCCCAAACACCAACCACATACACCAACCACATACTCCCCCATACACCAACCACATATTCCCCCATACTCATACACCAACCACATACTCCCCCATACACCAACCACATTTCAGGTGACTACCTCTTGAAGCTCATCAAGAGAATGCCAAGAGTGTGCAAAGCAGTAATCAAAGCAAAAGGTGGCTACTTTGAAGAACCTAGAATATAAGACATATTTTCAGTTGTGTCACACTTTTTTGGTAAGTATATAATTCCACATGTGATAATTCATAGTTTTGATGCCTTCAGTGTGAATCTACAATTTTTATAGTCATGAAAATACAGAAAACTCTTGGAATGAGAAGGTGTGTCCAAACTTTTGGTCTGTACTGTACACCAACCCCATACTCCCCCATACACCAACCCCATACTCCCCCATACACCAACCACATACTCCCCCATACACCAACCCCATACTCCCCCGTACACCAACCCCATACTCCCCCGTACACCAACCACATACTCCCCTATACACCAACCACATACTCCCCCATACACCAACCACATACTCCCCCATACACCAACCACATACTCCCCCATACACCAACCACATACTCCCCTATACACCAACCACATACTCACCTATACACCAACCACATACTCCCCCATACACCAACCACATACTCCCCCATACACATACACCAACCACATATTCCCCCATACACCAACCACATACTCCCCCATACACCAACCACATACTCCCCCATACACCAACCACATACTCCCCCATACACATACACCAACCACATATTCCCCCATACACCAACCACATACTCCCCCATACACATACACCAACCACATATTCCCCCATACACCAACCACATACTCCCCACATACACCATGAACATAACCCCCCATACACCAACCACATATCCCACCATACACCAACAACATACTCCCCCATATACCAACCACATACTCCCCCATACACACCAACCACATATTTCCCCATACACCAACAACATACCCCACCATACACATACACCAACCACATACTCCCCACATACACCATGAACATAATCCCCCATACACCAACCACATATCCCACCATACACCAACCACATACTCCCCCATACACATACACCAACCACATACCCCACCATACACATACACCAACCACATATTCCCCCATACACCAACCACATACTCCCCCATACACATACACCAACCACATACACCAACCACATACTCCCCACATACACCATGAACATAATCCCCCATACACCAACCACATATCCCACCGTACACCAACAACATACTCCCCCATACACCAACCACATACTCCCCCATACACCAACCACACACACCAACCACATATTCCCCCATACACCAACCACATACCCCACCATACACATACACCAACCACATACTCCCCACATACACCATGAACATAATCCCCCATACACCAACCACATATCCCACCATACACCAACAACATACTCCCCCATATACCAACCACATACTCCACCATACACATACACCAACCACATACTCCCCCATACACCAACCACATACTCCCCCATACACCAACCACATACCTGACTATACACCAACCACATACCTCCATACACCAACCTCATACCCCACCATACATATACACCAACCACGTACCCCACCATACACCAACCACGTACCCCACCATACACCAACCACATACTCCCCCAAACACCAATCAAAAAAAATAATCCCCCCATACACCAACCACATACTCCCCCATACACCATATACCAAAAACATAATCCCCCCATACACCAACCACATACCCCCTCCCCATACACCAACCATAGCCCCCATATACAAACCCCACATAAATCATATACCAACCACATATTACTCAAAAACTTCAACCCCATAGTTCCCCCATAAATTATACAACAACCACATAGTCCCCCCATACACCAACCACTATTCTTTCTAACTCCCCCTCATGCCAAGGATGCATGTCTTTTCAATGGAAGAAGGAGAAAAAGCTGCTCTGTCCCACGTCCAGCCACATCTCTTGGAGATGAGTTTGATCTGTTTGAGCTAGTGTTTACATGAATATAAAACGAGCTTAAAGTATTAACTTTGTATGAGCTAAATGTCTATAATAGACTTACAAACCAGCTTAACGATTAACCTTGTATGAAGCAAAGTGTCACAAGACATATTCTGGTGAAACCTGGCCTATTTCGCAAGAATGTGAGCTTGGAGATGAGAAAAGCCTTACAGAGGTGTATACACCTCTGTAACCCCCCCCCACTCTATGACACACACAAAGGGTATATAAAGACAGATGATATCCCCCAGCCATATGTTGCAATCTGGACAGAAGTGATTGGGGACGCCTGGTGCTGCTTGATGACCTGTCACAAATGGCTTGATGATATTTTCCTGAAGATACCTTGATCGGAATTCATCAATGAAGCTGGGCAGTGTTGTAAGTGTTAATTATATCACACTTTGATTACGTTTTGATTACCGTGCTATACATACTATATTGTAAGTGTTGATTTAATATACTTTAAGTATTTGAATATATCATAGTTTTATTGACTTTGATATGTGATTGTAATTTGAAATACTTTAAGTATTTGATTATCTCATAGTTTGATTGACTTTGAGATCTGATTATTTGATTTGATATACTTTATGATACTTTTAAGTGTTGTAAGTATTTGATTATATATCACAGTTTGATTGACTGCGATATTTGATTATATCATCGTTTGATTGACTTTGATATCTGATTATACCTTACTATACCTGCTGTATGGTAAGTGTTGAATACATATCATAGTTTGATTGACTTTGATATGTGATTATACCTAGCTATATCTGCTGTATTGCAAGGTTTGATTATTCTGTCTAATATCTGTTATACTTTTCCTTGTTGTAAGACCTTTTGACCTTTTGCTATACTCTTCTTAGTGAAATGTTACCTTTTGCTATCTTCTTATACTATTCTTAATAAAATGTTAAGCTATAGTTGATAGTCTAGTGTTTTATTCTATAACTTTATTCTATTACACGGAATCCAAAGAATCTGTTTTCATTTGGCAAAACAAGCAGACAGCCAAAGGAAAGAAAATTAAAAGATATATAAAGAGCCAAAGGAGAGAGGAAGAGCCAAAGGAGAGAGGAAGAGCCAAAGAGAGAGAGGAAGAGCCAGAGGGAGAGAGGAAGAGCCAGAGGGAGAGAGGAAGAGCCAAAGAAAGAGAGGAAGAGCCAAAGAGAGAGAGGAAGAGCCAAAGGGAGAGGAAGAGCCAAAGGAGAGAGGAAGAGCCAAAGGAGAGAGGAAGAGCCAAAGGAGAGAGGAAGCGCCAAAGAGAGAGAGGAAGAGCCAGAGGGAGAGAAGAAGAGCCAGAGGGAGAGAGGAAGAGCCAAAGAGAGAGAGGAAGAGCCAAAGGGAGAGAGGAAGAGCCAAAGGGAGAGAGGAAGAGCCAAAGGAGAGAGGAAGAGCCAAAGAGAGAGAAGAAGAGCCAAAGGGAGAGGAAGAGCCAAAGGAGAGAGGAAGAGACAAAGGGAGAGGGGGGACTAAAAAGAGCAGAGAGCCAAAAGAGAGAAAAGTAAAATATACAGAAAGAGGCAAAGGAGAGAGGAAGAGCCAAAGGAGAGAGGAAGAGCCAAAGGAGAGAGGAAGAGCCAAAGGAGAGAGGAAGCGCCAAAGAGAGAGAGGAAGAGCCAGAGGGAGAGAAGAAGAGCCAGAGGGAGAGAGGAAGAGCCAAAGGGAGAGAGGAAGAGCCAAAGGGAGAGAGGAAGAGCCAAAGGAGAGAGGAAGAGCCAAAGAGAGAGAAGAAGAGCCAAAGGGAGAGGAAGAGCCAAAGGAGAGAGGAAGAGACAAAGGGAGAGGGGGGACTAAAAAGAGCAGAGAGCCAAAAGAGAGAAAAGTAAAATATACAGAAAGAGGCAAAGGAGAGAGGAAGAGCCAAAGGAGAGAGGAAGAGCCAAAGGAGAGAGGAAGAGCCAAAGGAGAGAGGAAGCGCCAAAGAGAGAGAGGAAGAGCCAGAGGGAGAGAAGAAGAGCCAGAGGGAGAGAGGAAGAGCCAAAGGGAGAGAGGAAGAGCCAAAGGGAGAGAGGAAGAGCCAAAGGAGAGAGGAAGAGCCAAAGAGAGAGAAGAAGAGCCAAAGGGAGAGGAAGAGCCAAAGGAGAGAGGAAGAGACAAAGGGAGAGGGGGGACTAAAAAGAGCAGAGAGCCAAAAGAGAGAAAAGTAAAATATACAGAAAGAGGCAAAGGAGAGAGGAAGAGCCAAAGGGAGAGGAAGTGCCAAAGAAAGAGTGGAGGGGCCAAAGAGAGTGAAGGAGTCAAATACAGAGGAAGAGGCAATGAGAGGCGAAAAGTCAGCGAGAAAGAAACGGCCTAGAAGAGAGGAGGAGCCAAGGAGAGAGGAGAGGCCAAGGAGAGAGTAGGGACCAAAAGAGAAAAGAGGAACCAAAAGAGAGGGGAGTAAGAGATATAGAATAGCCACAAAGAGAGGAAGGACTAAAGAGAAAAGAGGAGCCAAAAGAGAAAGGACTAAAAAATATAGAAACAACTATAGAAAGTGGAACAGCCAAAGAGTGAGAAAGAGCCAAAAGAGTGAGAAAGAACCAAAAAAGTGAGAAAGAACCAAAAAAGTGAGAAAGAGCCAAAGGGAGTGGAGTAGCAAAAGAGAGTGGAGGGCGGAAAAGAGGGGCCAAAAGAGAAAGAGCGGAAAATCCAAAGAGATTGGAAACACCAAAGAGACAAGAGAAGCCAATGAAGGACTAGAGGGGAGGAGAACACATGGATGATGGGCGATGTTTTTGAAGCTTTGGTGATTTTCTGACTACATTAAATATCTACTTCAAGAAGCCAGCTACAAGTCAAGATGATATTTAGGGCCTGCAGAGATGGAGTATTAGATCATGTCCTATACTCCTAAGGTGGCCATTCTAGTTCATTAGATCTTCAAGGTAGTCCATGTTGGTGTATTGTTCATCCATGTTGTCTTGGTCACATGCGAGAACCATTGCACATTTCACACACATCTCGGTATAATAATGCCCTATGCCACACATTCTCTGGCAGAACATTAAGCCTTATTACTCAGAAACCCAGGAGAGTGGACAGAACTTCCCCCGCTCCTGGAACAAGGCATGTTTATTTGATGGTCATATCATTCCCATTACCAGCTGTCCCATGGAACAAGCCGGCCACAGTTACCCTATGTACACAGAGCCCAAGCCAATGCTGGGGAAGACCATGGGGGAATAACATGTGCAGGCTCAGGAAACAACATGAACCCATGAGTCATTAGATACAACAACAACACGGGACCACTTGGCACAATGACTGTGAACTCCATAGAACAAGACACATCACACCGCCAGCTAATCTCTACACCGACACCATGATGGATTCAAAATAATGGATCAACACGACGACTAACAAACCCTAAGAACATAGACAATGTGATCACAACAAAGCAATGGACGTCAAAGCCACCCACACGTGAGACATCGAGGTCCACCAGATCATGTCATGGTGGACCTTTCTCCATCCCCACCAGATATGTAGTGCCAGTGTACCGCCACCTAAAGACAACCGCTCAGTACACCGATAATTAAGTCTTTGTTATTAAAACATGACAAAAACTAGATAAACTCGGCATCGATGTGATTGTGCCGACCCAAAGTATATAAGGAACGAGTCAAATTTACCGCACAGTGAACTATATAAAAAGAAAACTCTAAATGTGCTTATTTATATATGGCGGACAGTTCTAGTAATGGAGTGACCTCTGAGCATTATATATATACTTGCATATAGGACATATATAGACCCGACACTGACAGTATACACTATACCCAGACCCTGCACTGACAGTATATACTATACCCAGACCCTACACTGACAGTATACACTATACCTAGACTCTACACTGACAGTATATACAGTCATGGCCAAAAGTTTTGAGAATGACACTAATATTCTATTTTCACATGATCTGCTGCCCTCTGGTTTTTCTGTGTGTTTGTCAGATGTTTTTATCACATACAGAAATAGAATTGCATTCATATACAATATATACAGTCATGGCCAAAAGTTTTGAGAATGACACAAATATTGTATTTTCACATGATCTGCTGCCCTCTGGTTTTTATGTGTGTTTGTCAGATGTTTTTATCACATACAGAAATAGAATTGCATTCATATTATGAGTAACAGAAGCTTATATTGACAGTTAGAATGAGTTAATGCAGCAAGTCAATATTTGCAGTGTTGACCCTTCTTCTTCAGGACCTCTGCAATTCTCCCTGGCATGCTCTCAATCAACTTCTGGACCAAATCCTGACTGATAGCAGTCCATTCTTGCAGAATCAATGCTTTCATTTTGTCTGAATTTGTTGGTTTTTGTTTGTCCACCCGTCTCTTGATGATTGACCACAAGTTCTCAATGGGATTAAGATCTGGGGAGTTTCCAGGCCATGGACCCAAAATCTCTATGTTTTGTTCCCTGAGCCATTTAGTTATCACCTTTGCTTTATGGCAAGGTGCTCCATCATGCTGGAAAAGGCATTGTTGAGCGCCAAACTGCTCTTGGACGGTTGGGAGAAGTTGCTCTTGGAGGACATTCTGGTACCATTCTTTATTCATGGCAAGACTGTGAGAGAGCCGATTCCCTTGGCTGAGAAGCAACCCCACACATGAATGGTTTCAGGATGCTTTACAGTTGGCATGAGACAAGACTGGTGATAGCGCTCACCTCTTCTTCTCCGAATAAGCTGTTTTCCAGATGTTCCAAACAATGGAAAAGGGGATTCATCAGAGAAAATGACTTTACCCCAGTCCTCAGCAGTCCACTCCCTGTACCTTTTGCAGAATATCAGTCTGTCCCTGATGTTTTTTCTGGAGAGAAGTGGCTTCTTTGCTGCCCTCCTTGAGACCAGGCCTTGCTCCAAGAGTCTCCGCCTCACAGTGCGTGCAGATGCACTCACACCTGCCTGCTGCCATTCCTCAGCAAGCTCTGCACTGCTGGTAGCCCCATCCCGCAGCTGAAACACTTTTAAGAGACGGTCCTGCCGCTTGCTGGTCTTTCTTGGGCGCCCTGGAGCCTTTTTGGCACCAATGGAACCTCTCTCCTTGAAGTTCTTGATGATGCGATAGATTGCTGACTGAAGTGCAATCTTTCTAGCTGCAATACTCTTCCCAGTTAGGCCATTTTTGTGCAGTGCAATGATGACTGCACGTGTTTCTTTGGAGATAACCATGGTTAACAGAAGAGAAACAATGATGGCAAGCACCAGCCTCCTTTTAAAGTGTCCAGTGGTGTCATTCTTACTTAATCATGACAGATTGATCTCCAGCCCTGTCCTCATCAACACCCACACCTGTGTTAATGGAGCAATCACTGAAACGATGTTAGGTGGTCCTTTTAAGGCAGGGCTGCAATGATGTTGAAATGTGTTTTGGGGGATAAAGTTCATTTTCTAGGCAAATATTGACTTTGCAAGTAATTGCTGTTAAGCTGATCACTCTTTATAACATTCTGGAGTATATGCAAATTGGCATTAGAAAAACTGAAGCAGTAGACTTTGTAAAAATTTATATTTGTATCATTCTCAAAACTTTTGGCCATGACTGTAGACCCTACACTGACAGTATATACTATACCCAGAGAGGAACCGGACCTTCCACTGACAGTATACTCTACACCCAGACCCTACACTGACAGTATACACTACACGCAGACCCTACACTGACACTACACTGACAATATACAGTACATTCAGAGAGGAGCCGGACCCTACACTGACTGCATAGACTACA
The DNA here is from genome assembly GCA_947044405.1 of Leptodactylus fallax. Lineage (NCBI taxonomy): Eukaryota > Metazoa > Chordata > Amphibia > Anura > Leptodactylidae > Leptodactylus > Leptodactylus fallax. Next base: position 231,425 of record CAMRHE010000869.1, on the reverse strand, counting down.
GAGGACTGATGCAGGGATCTATAGGATTACTTACAGTGTAGGTGCAGATCTGCTAGCACGTATAGTATGTATCCCCGCCTGATGCATACTAACTACTCAGTGTTTTGGGCGAGAGTGAAAGGTCAGAGGGGGCCAATGATCTGCGGGTCAGTGGTGGTGTGATGGGCAGGGCTGAGGGTCAGTCCATAGGAGGACAGGAGGGGGAAGGGACAGATCTGTACAGTCCTAACAAAAGGCTCCGAGCTGCCCCCTATACAGAGCATCAACAACCAGGAGTACTACAACTGGGATCAGTACAGGAAGGAAACAAAGCAGATACCCCACACAGCCAGGAAGGGGTTAATACAGCCATAGGGGCAGAAAAAGGCAAAACAGGCTATGACGCCACGCCATATACCCCTCATACCTACATTCCCTGTACTGCCCCCAGACCTCATACACCCCTCATACCTATATACCCTGTACTACCCCCAGACCTCATACACCCCTCATACCTACATACCCTGTACTGCCCCCAGACCTCACACACCCCTCATACCTACATACCCTGTACTGCCCCCAGACCTCATACACCCCTCATACCTACATACCCTGTACTGCCCCCAGACCTCATACACCCCTCATACCTACATACAGTGTACTGCCCCCAGACCTCATACACCCCTCATACCTACATACCCTGTACTACCCCCAGACCTCATACACCCCTCATACCTATATACCCTGTACTACCCCCAGACCTCATACACCCCTCATACCTACATACCCTGTACTGCCCCCAGACCTCACACACCCCTCATACCTACATACCCTGTACTACCCCAGACCTCATACACCCCTCATACCTACATACCCTGTACTACCCCCAGACCTCATACACCCCTCATACCTACATACCCTGTACTACCCTCAGACCTCATACACCCCTCATACCTACATACCCTGTACTGCCCCCAGACCTCACACACCCCTCATACCTACATACCCTGTACTGCCCCCAGACCTCACACACCCCTCATACCTACATACCCTGTACTGCCCCCAGACCTCATACACCCCTCATACCTACATACAGTGTACTGCCCCCAGACCTCATACACCCCTCATACCTACATACCCTGTACTACCCTCAGACCTCATACACCCCTCATACCTATATACCCTGTACTACCCCCAGACCTCATACACCCCTCATACCTACATACCCTGTACTGCCCCCAGACCTCACACACCCCTCATACCTACATACCCTGTACTACCCCAGACCTCATACACCCCTCATACCTACATACCCTGTACTACCCCCAGACCTCATACACCCCTCATACCTACATACCCTGTACTACCCTCACACCTCATACACCCCTCATACCTACATACCCTGTACTACCCCCAGACCTCATACACCCCTCATACCTACATACCCTGTACTGCCCCCAGACCTCACACACCCCTCATACCTACATACCCTGTACTGCCCCCAGACCTCACACACCCCTCATACCTACATACCCTGTACTGCCCCCAGACCTCATACACCCCTCATACCTACATACAGTGTACTGCCCCCAGACCTCATACACCCCTCATACCTACATACCCTGTACTACCCTCAGACCTCATACACCCCTCATACCTATATACCCTGTACTGCCCCCAGACCTCATACACCCCTCATACCTACATACCCTGTACTACCCCCAGACATCATACACCCCTCATACCTACATACCCTGTACTACCCTCAGACCTCATACACCCCTCATACCTATATACCCTGTACTGCCCCCAGACCTCATACACCCCTCATACCTACATACCCTGTACTACCCCCAGACATCATACACACCTCATACCTACATACAGTGTACTACCCCCAGACATCATACACCCCTCATACCTACATACCCTGTACTACCCCCAGACATCATACACCCCTCATACCTACATACCCTGTACTACCCCCAGACATCATTCACCCCTCATACCTACATACCCTGTACTGTCCCCAGACCTCATACAGCCCTCATACCTACATACCCTGTACTACCCCCAGACATCATACACCCCTCATACCTACATACCCTGTACTGCCCCCAGACCTCATACACCCCTCATACCTACATACCCTGTACTGCCCCCAGACCTCATACACCCCTCATACCTACATACCCTGTACTGCCCCCAGACCTCATACACCCCTCATACCTACATACCCTGTACTGCCCCCAGACCTCATACACCCATCATACCTACATACCCTGTACTACCCCAGACCTCATACACCCTTCATACCTACATACACTGTACTGCCCCAGACCTCATACACCCCTCATACCTATATACCCTGTACTGCCCCCAGACCTCATACACCCCTCATACCTACATACCCTGTACTGCCCCCAGACCTCATACACCCCTCATACCTACATACTCTGTACTACCCCCAGACCTCATACACCCCTTATACCTACATACCCTGTACTGCCCCCAGACCTCATACACCCCTCATACCTACATACCCTGTACTACCCCCAGACCTCATACACCCCTCATACCTACATACCCTGTACTACCCCAGACCTCATACACCCCTCATACCTACATACCCTGTACTACCCCAGACCTCATACACCCCTCATACCTACATACACTGTACTGCCCCCAGACCTCATACACCCCTCATACCTACATACTCTGTACTGCCCCCAGACCTCATACACCCCTCATACCTACATACTCTGTACTACCCCCAGACCTCATACACCCCTTATACCTACATACCCTGTACTGCCCCCAGACCTCATACACCCCTCATACCTACATACCCTGTACTACCCCCAGACCTCATACACCCCTCATACCTACATACCCTGTACTAACCCCAGACCTCTTACAAACCTCATACCTACATACCCTGTAATGCCCCCAGACCTCATACACCCCTCATACCTACATATCCTGTACTGCCCCCAGACCTCATACACCTCTCATACCTACATACCCTGTACTCCCCCCAGACCTCATACACCCCTCATACCTACATACCCTGTACTGCCCCCAGACCTCATACACCCCTCATACCTACATACCCTGTACTACCCCCAGACCTCATACACACCTCATACCTACATACCCTGTACTACCCCCAGACCTCATACACCCCTCATACCTACATACCCTGTACTACCCTCAGACCTCATACACCCCTCATACCTACATACCCTGTACTGCCCCCAGACCTCACACACCCCTCATACCTACATACCCTGTACTGCCCCCAGACCTCACACACCCCTCATACCTACATACCCTGTACTGCCCCCAGACCTCATACACCCCTCATACCTACATACAGTGTACTGCCCCCAGACCTCATACACCCCTCATACCTACATACCCTGTACTACCCTCAGACCTCATACACCCCTCATACCTATATACCCTGTACTACCCCCAGACCTCATACACCCCTCATACCTACATACCCTGTACTGCCCCCAGACCTCACACACCCCTCATACCTACATACCCTGTACTACCCCAGACCTCATACACCCCTCATACCTACATACCCTGTACTACCCCCAGACCTCATACACCCCTCATACCTACATACCCTGTACTACCCTCAGACCTCATACACCCCTCATACCTACATACCCTGTACTACCCCCAGACCTCATACACCCCTCATACCTACATACCCTGTACTGCCCCCAGACCTCACACACCCCTCATACCTACATACCCTGTACTGCCCCCAGACCTCACACACCCCTCATACCTACATACCCTGTACTGCCCCCAGACCTCATACACCCCTCATACCTACATACAGTGTACTGCCCCCAGACCTCATACACCCCTCATACCTACATACCCTGTACTACCCTCAGACCTCATACACCCCTCATACCTATATACCCTGTACTGCCCCCAGACCTCATACACCCCTCATACCTACATACCCTGTACTACCCCCAGACATCATACACCCCTCATACCTACATACCCTGTACTACCCTCAGACCTCATACACCCCTCATACCTATATACCCTGTACTGCCCCCAGACCTCATACACCCCTCATACCTACATACCCTGTACTACCCCCAGACATCATACACACCTCATACCTACATACAGTGTACTACCCCCAGACATCATACACCCCTCATACCTACATACCCTGTACTACCCCCAGACATCATACACCCCTCATACCTACATACCCTGTACTACCCCCAGACATCATTCACCCCTCATACCTACATACCCTGTACTGTCCCCAGACCTCATACAGCCCTCATACCTACATACCCTGTACTACCCCCAGACATCATACACCCCTCATACCTACATACCCTGTACTGCCCCCAGACCTCATACACCCCTCATACCTACATACCCTGTACTGCCCCCAGACCTCATACACCCCTCATACCTACATACCCTGTACTGCCCCCAGACCTCATACACCCCTCATACCTACATACCCTGTACTGCCCCCAGACCTCATACACCCATCATACCTACATACCCTGTACTACCCCAGACCTCATACACCCTTCATACCTACATACACTGTACTGCCCCAGACCTCATACACCCCTCATACCTATATACCCTGTACTGCCCCCAGACCTCATACACCCCTCATACCTACATACCCTGTACTGCCCCCAGACCTCATACACCCCTCATACCTACATACTCTGTACTACCCCCAGACCTCATACACCCCTTATACCTACATACCCTGTACTGCCCCCAGACCTCATACACCCCTCATACCTACATACCCTGTACTACCCCCAGACCTCATACACCCCTCATACCTACATACCCTGTACTACCCCAGACCTCATACACCCCTCATACCTACATACCCTGTACTACCCCAGACCTCATACACCCCTCATACCTACATACACTGTACTGCCCCCAGACCTCATACACCCCTCATACCTACATACTCTGTACTGCCCCCAGACCTCATACACCCCTCATACCTACATACTCTGTACTACCCCCAGACCTCATACACCCCTTATACCTACATACCCTGTACTGCCCCCAGACCTCATACACCCCTCATACCTACATACCCTGTACTACCCCCAGACCTCATACACCCCTCATACCTACATACCCTGTACTAACCCCAGACCTCTTACAAACCTCATACCTACATACCCTGTAATGCCCCCAGACCTCATACACCCCTCATACCTACATATCCTGTACTGCCCCCAGACCTCATACACCTCTCATACCTACATACCCTGTACTCCCCCCAGACCTCATACACCCCTCATACCTACATACCCTGTACTGCCCCCAGACCTCATACACCCCTCATACCTACATACCCTGTACTACCCCCAGACCTCATACACACCTCATACCTACATACCCTGTACTACCCCCAGACCTCATACACCCCTCATACCTACATACAGTGTACTGCCCCCAGACCTCATACTACCCTCATACCTGCATACCCTGTACTACCCCCAGACATCATTCACCCCTCATACCTACATACCCTGTACTGTCCCCAGACCTCATACACCCCTCATACCTACATACCGTGTACTATCCCCAGACCTCATACACCCCTCATACCTACATACCCTGTACTACCCCCAGACCTCATACACCCCTCATACCTACATACCCTGTACTACCCCCAGACCTCATACACCCCTCATACCTACATACCCTGTACTGCCCCCAGACCTCATACACCCCTCATAACTACATACCCTGTACTACCCCCAGACCTCATACACCCCTCATACCTACATACCCTGTACTGTCCCCAGACCTCATACACCCCTCATACCTACATACCGTGTACTAGCCCCAGACCTCATACACCCCTCATACCTACATACCCTGTACTGCCCCCAGACCTCACACACCCCTCATCCCTGTACTACCCCCAGACCTCATACACCCCTCATACCTACATACCCTGTACTACCCCCAGACCTCATACACCCCTCATACCTACATACCATGTGTATTGCCCCCAGACCTCATACACCCCTCATACCTACATACCCTGTACTGCCCCCAGACCTCATACACCCCTCATACCTACATACCCTGTACTGCCCCCAGACCTCATACACCCCTCATACCTACATACCCTGTACTGCCCCCAGACCTCATATCTACATACCCTGTACTACCCCCAGACCTCATACACCCCTAATACCTACATACCCTGTACTGCCCCCAGACCTCATACACCCCTCATACCTACATACCCTGTACTGCCCCCAGACCTCATACACCCCTCATACCTACATACCCTGTACTGCCCCCAGACCTCATACACCCCTCATACCTACATACCCTGTACTGCCCCCAGACCTCATACACCCCTCATACCTACATACCCTGAACTACCCCCAGACATCATACACCCCTCATACCTACATACACTGTACTGCCCCCAGACCTCATACACCCCTCATACCTAAATACAGTGTACTGCCCCCAGACCTCATACACCCCTCATACCTACATACTCTGTACTACCCCCAGACCTCATACACCCCTTATACCTACATACCCTGTACTACCCCCAGACCTCATACACCCCTCATACCTACATACCCTGTACTGCCCCCAGACCTCATACACCCCTCATACCTACATACACTGTACTGCCCCAGACCTCATACACACCTCATACCTACATACCCTGTACTACCCCCAGACCTCATACACACCTCATACCTACATACCCTGTAATGCCCCCAGACCTCATACACCCCTCATACCTACATATCCTGTACTGCCCCCAGACCTCATACACCTCTCATACCTACATACCATGTACTCCCCCAGACCTCATACACCCCTCATACCTACATACCCTGTACTGCCCCCAGACCTCATACACCCCTCATACCTACATACCCTGTACTACCCCCAGACCTCATACACACCTCATACCTACATACCCTGTACTACCCCCAGACATCATTCACCCCTCATACCTACATACCCTGTACTGTCCCCAGACCTCATACACCCCTCATACCTACATACCGTGTACTACCCCCAGACCTCATACACCCCTCATACCTACATACCCTGTACTACCCCCAGACCTCATACACCCCTCATACCTATATGCCCTGTACTACCCCCAGACCTCATACACCCCTCATACCTACATACCCTGTACTGTCCCCAGACCTCATACACCCCTCATACCCTACATACCATGTGTATTGCCCCCAGACCTCATACACCTCTCATACCTACATACCCTGTACTACCACCAGACCTCATACACCCCTCATACCTACATACCCTGTACTACCCCCAGACCTCATACACCCCTCACACCTACATACCCTGTACTACTCCCAGACCTCATACACCCCTCATACCTACATACCATGTGTATTGCCCCCAGACCTCATACACCCCTCATACCTACATACCCTGTACTGCCCCCAGACCTCATACACCCCTCATACCTACATACCCTGTACTGCCCCCAGACCTCATACACCCCTCATACCTACATACCCTGTACTGCCCCCAGACCTCATACCTACATACCCTGTACTACCCCCAGACCTCATACACCCCTCATACCTACATACCCTCTACTGCCCCCAGACCTCATACACCCCTCATACCTACATACCCTGTACTGTCCCCAGACCTCATACACCCCTCATACCTACATAACCTGTACTGCCCCCAGACCTCATACACCCCTCATACCTACATACACTGTACTGCCCCAGACCTCATACACCCCTCATACCTACATACCCTGTACTGACCCCAGACCTCATACACCCCTCATACCTACATACCCTGTACTGCCCCCAGACCTCATACACCCCTCATACCTACATACACTGTACTGCCCCAGACCTCATACACCCCTCATACCTACATACCCTCTACTGCCCCCAGACCTCATACACCCCTCATACCTACATACCCTGTACTGTCCCCAGACCTCATACACCCCTCATACCTACATACCCTGTACTGCCCCCAGACCTCATACACCCCTCATACCTACATACCCTGTACTACCCCCAGACCTCATACACCCCTCATACCTACATACCCTGTACTACCACCCGACCTCATACACCCCTCATACCTACATACCCTGTACTGCCCCCAGACCTCATACACCCCTCATACCTACATACACTGTACTGCCCCAGACCTCATACACCCCTCATACCTACATACACTGTACTGCCCCAGACCTCATACACCCCTCATATCTACATACCCTGTACTGCCCCCAGACCTCATACACCCCTCATACCTACATACCCTGTACTGTCCCCAGACCTCATACACCCCTCATACCTACATACCCTGTACTGCCCCCAGACCTCATACACCCCTCATACCTACATACCCTGTACTACCCCAGACATCATACACCCCGCATACCTACATACCCTGTACTACCCCCAGACCTCATACACCCCTCATACCTACATACCGTGTACTACCCCCAGACCTCATACACCCCTCATACCTACATACCCTGTACTGCCCCCAGACCTCATACACCCCTCATACCTACATACCCTGTACTGCCCCCAGACCTCATACACCCCTCATACCTACATACCCTGTACTGCCCCCAGACCTCATACACCCCTCATACCTACATACCCTGTACTGTCCCCAGACCTCATACACCCCTCATACCTACATACCCTGTACTGCCCCCAGACCTCATACACCCCTCATACCTACATACCCTGTACTGCCCCCAGACCTCATACACCCCTCATACCTACATACCCTGCACTGCCCCAGACATCATTCACCCCTCATACCTACATACCCTGTACTGTCCCCAGACCTCATACAGCCCTCATACCTACATACCCTGTACTACCCCCAGACCTCATACACCCCTCATACCTACATACCGTGTACTACCCCCAGACATCATTCACCCCTCATACCTACATACCCTGTACTACCCCCAGACATCATACACCCCTCATACCTACATACCCTGTACTACCCCCAGACACCATTCACCCCTCATACCTACATACCCTGTACTGCCCCCAGACCTCATACACACCTCATACCTACATACCCTGTACTGTCCCCAGACCTCATACACCCCTCATACCTACATACCCTGTACTGTCCCCAGACCTCATACACCCCTCATACCTACATACCCTGTACTGCCCCCAGACCTCATACACCCCTCATACCTACATACCCTGTACTACCCCCAGACCTCATACACCCCTCATACCTACATACCATGTGTATTGCCCCCAGACCTCATACACCTCTCATACCTACATACCCTGTACTACCACCAGACCTCATACACCCCTCATACCTACATACCCTGTACTGCCCCCAGACCTCATACACCCCTCATATCTACATACCCTGTACTGCCCCCAGACCTCATACACCCCTCATACCTACATACAGTGTACTGCCCCCAGACCTAATACACCCCACATATCTACATACCCTGTACGGCCCCCAGACATCATTCACCCCTAATACCTCCATACCCTGTACTACTCCCAGACCTCATACACACCTCATACCTACATACCATGTGTACTACCCCAGACATCATACACCCCGCATACCTACATACCCTGTACTACCCCCAGACCTCATACACCCCTCATACCTACATACCGTGTACTACCCCCAGACCTCATACACCCCTCATACCTACATACCCTGTACTGCCCCCAGACCTCATACACCCCTCATACCTACATACCCTGTACTGCCCCCAGACCTCATACACCCCTCATACCTACATACCCTGTACTGCCCCCAGACCTCATACACCCCTCATACCTACATACCCTGTACTGCCCCCAGACCTCATACACCCCTCATACCTACATACCCTGTACTGCCCCCAGACCTCATACACCCCTCATACCTACATACCCTGCACTGCCCCAGACATCATTCACCCCTCATACCTACATACCCTGTACTGTCCCCAGACCTCATACAGCCCTCATACCTACATACCCTGTACTACCCCCAGACCTCATACACCCCTCATACCTACATACCGTGTACTACCCCCAAACCTCATACACCCCTCATACCTACATACCCTGTACTGCCCCCAGACCTCATACACCCCTCATACCTACATACCCTGTACTGCCCCCAGACATCATACACCCCGCATACCTACATACCCTGTACTACCCCCAGACCTCATACACCCCTCATACCTACATACCGTGTACTACCCCCAGACCTCATACACCCCTCATACCTACATACCCTGTACTGCCCCCAGACCTCATACACCCCTCATACCTACATACCCTGTACTGCCCCCAGACCTCATACACCCCTCATACCTACATACCCTGTACTGCCCCCAGACCTCATACACCCCTCATACCTACATACCCTGTACTGTCCCCAGACCTCATACACCCCTCATACCTACATACCCTGTACTGCCCCCAGACCTCATACACCCCTCATACCTACATACCCTGTACTGTCCCCAGACCTCATACACCCCTCATACCTACATACCCTGTACTGCCCCCAGACCTCATACACCCCTCATACCTACATACCCTGTACTGCCCCCAGACCTCATACACCCCTCATACCTACATACCCTGCACTGCCCCAGACATCATTCACCCCTCATACCTACATACCCTGTACTGTCCCCAGACCTCATACAGCCCTCATACCTACATACCCTGTACTACCCCCAGACCTCATACACCCCTCATACCTACATACCGTGTACTACCCCCAGACATCATTCACCCCTCATACCTACATACCCTGTACTACCCCCAGACATCATACACCCCTCATACCTACATACCCTGTACTACCCCCAGACACCATTCACCCCTCATACCTACATACCCTGTACTGCCCCCAGACCTCATACACACCTCATACCTACATACCCTGTACTGTCCCCAGACCTCATACACCCCTCATACCTACATACCCTGTACTGTCCCCAGACCTCATACACCCCTCATACCTACATACCCTGTACTGCCCCCAGACCTCATACACCCCTCATACCTACATACCCTGTACTACCCCCAGACCTCATACACCCCTCATACCTACATACCATGTGTATTGCCCCCAGACCTCATACACCTCTCATACCTACATACCCTGTACTACCACCAGACCTCATACACCCCTCATACCTACATACCCTGTACTGCCCCCAGACCTCATACACCCCTCATATCTACATACCCTGTACTGCCCCCAGACCTCATACACCCCTCATACCTACATACAGTGTACTGCCCCCAGACCTAATACACCCCACATATCTACATACCCTGTACGGCCCCCAGACATCATTCACCCCTCATACCTCCATACCCTGTACTACTCCCAGACCTCATACACACCTCATACCTACATACCATGTGTACTACCCCAGACATCATACACCCCGCATACCTACATACCCTGTACTACCCCCAGACCTCATACACCCCTCATACCTACATACCGTGTACTACCCCCAGACCTCATACACCCCTCATACCTACATACCCTGTACTGCCCCCAGACCTCATACACCCCTCATACCTACATACCCTGTACTGCCCCCAGACCTCATACACCCCTCATACCTACATACCCTGTACTGCCCCCAGACCTCATACACCCCTCATACCTACATACCCTGTACTGCCCCCAGACCTCATACACCCCCCATACCTACATACCCTGTACTGCCCCCAGACCTCATACACCCCTCATACCTACATACCCTGCACTGCCCCAGACATCATTCACCCCTCATACCTACATACCCTGTACTGTCCCCAGACCTCATACAGCCCTCATACCTACATACCCTGTACTACCCCCAGACCTCATACACCCCTCATACCTACATACCGTGTACTACCCCCAGACATCATTCACCCCTCATACCTACATACCCTGTACTACCCCCAGACATCATACACCCCTCATACCTACATACCCTGTACTACCCCCAGACACCATTCACCCCTCATACCTACATACCCTGTACTGCCCCCAGACCTCATACACACCTCATACCTACATACCCTGCACTGCCCCAGACATCATTCACCCCTCATACCTACATACCCTGTACTGTCCCCAGACCTCATACAGCCCTCATACCTACATACCCTGTACTACCCCCAGACCTCATACACCCCTCATACCTACATACCGTGTACTACCCCCAGACATCATTCACCCCTCATACCTACATACCCTGTACTACCCCCAGACATCATACACCCCTCATACCTACATACCCTGTACTACCCCCAGACACCATTCACCCCTCATACCTACATACCCTGTACTGCCCCCAGACCTCATACACACCTCATACCTACATACCCTGTACTGTCCCCAGACCTCATACACCCCTCATACCTACATACCCTGTACTGTCCCCAGACCTCATACACCCCTCATACCTACATACCCTGTACTGCCCCCAGACCTCATACACCCCTCATACCTACATACCCTGTACTACCCCCAGACCTCATACACCCCTCATACCTACATACCATGTGTATTGCCCCCAGACCTCATACACCTCTCATACCTACATACCCTGTACTACCACCAGACCTCACACACCCCTCATACCTACATACCCTGTACTGCCCCCAGACCTCATACACCCCTCATATCTACATACCCTGTACTGCCCCCAGACCTCATACACCCCTCATACCTACATACCCTGTACTGCCCCCAGACATCATTCACCCCTCATACCTCCATACCCTGTACTACCCCCAGACCTCATACACACCTCATACCTACATACCATGTACTGCCCCCAGACCTCATATACCCCTCATACCTACATACCCTGTACTGCCCCAGACCTCATACACCCCTCATACCTACATACAGTGTACTGCCCCCAGACCTCATACACCCCTCATACCTACATACCATGTGTACTACCCCCAGACCTCATATACCCCTCATACCTACATACCCTGTACTGCCCCAGACCTCATACACCCCTCATACCTACATACCCTGTACAACCCCCAGACATCATTCACCCCTCATACCTACATACCCTGTACTGTCCCCAGTCCTCATACACCCCTCATACCTACATACCCTGTACTGCCCCCAGTCCTCATACGCCCCTCATACCTACATACCATGTACTACCCCCAGACCACGTACAGCCCTCATACCTACATACCCTATACTGTCCCCAGACCTCATACACCCCTCATACCTACATACCCTGTACTACCCCCAGACATCATTCACCCCTCATACCTACATACCCTGTACTGCCCCCAGACCTTATACGCCCTTCATACCTACATACCCTGTACTACCCTCAGACCTCATACACCCCTCATACCTACATACCCTGTACTACCCCCAGACATCATTCACCCCTCATACCTACATACCCTGTACTGCCCCCAGACCTCATTCACCCCTCATACCTACATACCCTGTACTGCCCCCAGACCTCATACGCCCTTCATACCTACATACCCTGTACTACCCTCAGACCTCATACACCCCTCATACCTACATACCCTGTACTACCCCCAGACATCATACACCCCTCATACCTACATACCCTGTACTGCCCCCAGACCTCATAACCCCTCATACCTACATACCCTGTACTACCCCCAGACCTCATACACCCCTCATACCTACATACCGTGTACTACTCCCAGACCTCATACACCCCTCATACCTACATACCCTGTACTGTCCCCAGACCTCATACACCCCTCATACCTACATACCCTGTACTGCCCCCAGACCTCATACACCCCTCATACCTACATACCCTGTACTGCCCCCAGACCTCATACGCCCCTCATACCTACATACCCTGTTGTCCCCACCCCCCCTCCCTGTCCCCCAGACCTCATACGCCCCTCATACCTACATACCCTGTACTGTCCCCAGACCTCATACACCCCTCATACCTACATACCATGTACTACCCCCAGACCACGTACAGCCCTCATACCTACATACCCTGTACTGTCCCCAGACCTCATACACCCCTCATACCTACATACCCTGTACTACCCCAGACCTCATACACCCCTCATACCTACATACCCTGTACTACCCCAGACCTCATACACCCCTCATACCTACATACCCTGTACTACCCCCAGACCTCATACACCCCTCATACCTACATACCCTGTACTACCCCCAGACCTCATACACCCCTCATACCTACATACCCTGTACTACCCCCAGACCTCATACACTCCTCATACCTACATACCCTGTACTACCCCCAGACCTCATACACCCCTCATACCTACATACCCTGTACTACCCCCAGACATCATTCACCCCTCATACCTACATACCCTGTACTGCCCCCAGACCTCATACGCCCTTCATACCTACATACCCTGTACTACCCTCAGACCTCATACACCCCTCATACCTACATACCCTGTACTACCCCCAGACATCATACACCCCTCATACCTACATACCCTGTACTGCCCCCAGACCTCATAACCCCTCATACCTACATACCGTGTACTACCCCCAGACCTCATACACCCCTCATACCTACATACCCTGTACTGCCCCCAGACCTCATACACCCCTCATACCTACATACCCTGTACTGTCCCCAAACCTCATACACCCCTCATACCTACATACCCTGTACTGCCCCCAGACCTCATACACCCCTCATACCTACATACCCTGTACTGTCCCCAGACCTCATACACCCCTCATACCTACATACCATGTACTACCCCCAGACCTCATACACCCCTCATACCTACATACCCTGTACTGCCCCCAGACCTCATACACCCCTCATACCTACATACCCTGTACTGTCCCCAGACCTCATACACCACTCATACCTACATACCCTATACTGCCCCCAGACCTCATACGCCCCTCATACCTACATACTCTGTACTACCCCCAGACCTCATACACCCCTCATACCTACATACTCTGTACTACCCCCAGACCTCATACACCTCTCATATCTACATACCCTGTACTGCCCCCAGACCTCATACACCCCTCATACCTACATACCCTGTACTGCCCCCAGACCTCATACACCCCTCATACCTACATACCCTGTACTGCCCCCAGACCTCATACACCCCTCATACCTACATACCCTGTACTACCCCCAGACATCATTCACCCCTCATACCTACATACCCTGTGTCCATCTTCCTATACATCACTCACCTTCCTCCATGTCCATTCTGCCGCTGTCGTTCTCTTCGTCTTCATCAATATTGTATAGAGAATTGGAACTGAAGATGGCAGATTGGGTGTCTGTTACCCTAAACCTGCTGCCGGGGGCCGGAGGATCCAGTGACTCCCCCATCCTGGTACCAGCTTACACTGTTAGCTATGCCTGCCCATGTGCCAGCCGATGCCAGTCACTACAGGACATAGAGCAGATGGTGAGGCGGAGGACCCTTACATGTAGTAATACAGAGACCTATGTACATCATCCCTGTATATATGTGTGGGGGGGTACAGTATGGAAATATAGCACATCACAGCTGCAGATCTCACAGCCTGCAGCTCCATAACACAGACCTGTAGGGGACACATGTGTCCTGTATATACCTGGAGCCCTGTATACACTCTGTGCAGGTATATGGGGCGCTATATACAGTGGGTACGAAAAGTATTCAGACCCCTTTAAATTTTTCACTTTGTTTCATTGCAGCCATTTGCTAAAAGCAAAAAAGTTCCCTTTATTCCTCAGTAATGTACACTCAGCTCCCCATCTTGACAGAAAAAAAAACAGAAATGTAGATATTTTTGCAAATTTATTAAAAAAGAAAAACTGAAATCTCCCCTGGCCATAAGTAGTCGGAGCCTTTGCTGTGACTCTCATATATAACTCACTGCTGTCCATTTCCTTCTGATCCTCCTTGAGATGGTTCTACTCCTTCATTGGAGTCCAGCTGTGTTTAATTAAACTGATTGGACTTGATTAGGAAAGTCGCCACCTGTCTATATAAGACCTCTCACCTCACAGTGCATGTCAGAGCAAATGAGAATCAGGAGGTCAAAGGAACTGCCCAAGGAGCTCAGAGACAGAATTGTGGCAAGGCACAGATCTGGCCAGGGTTCCTAAGAGCACAGCGGCCTCCATAATCCTTACATGGAAGAAGTTTGGGACGACCAGAACTCCTCCTAGACCTGGCCATCCAGCCAAACTGAGCAATGGTGGGAGAAGAGCCTTGGTGAGAGAGGTAAAGAAGAAGCCAAAGATGACTGTGGCCGAGCCAGCGATCCAGAGGGAGATGGGAGAAAGTTCCACAAAGTCACTATCACTGCAGCCTCCACCAGTCGGGGCTTTATGGCAGAGGGGCCCGAAGGAAGCCTCTCCTCAGTGCAAGACATAGGAAAGCCAAAAAACACATGAAGGACTCCCAGACTATGAGAAATAAGATTCTCTGCTCTGAGGAGACGAAGATGGAACTTTTTGGCGTTAATTCTAAGCGGTATGTGTGGAGAAAACCAGGCCCTGCTCATCACCTGCCCAATATAATCCCAACAGTGAGACATGGTGGTGGCAGCATCATGCTATGGGGGACAGGACCACTGGGTGTAATTGTAGGAAAGATGGATGCGGCCAAGTACAGAGAGATCCTGGAAGAAAACCTCTGCCAGAGTGCTCTGGACCTCAGACTGGGCCGAAGGTTCCAACAAGACAATGACCCTAAGCACACGGCTAAAATAACTAAGGAACAACTCTGTGACCATTCCTGACTGGCCCAGCCACAGCCCTGACCTCAACCCAACTGAGCATCTCTGGAGAGACCTGAAAATGGCTCCACCAACGTTCACCATCCAACCTGACGGAACTGGAGAGGATCTGCAAGGAAGAATGGCCGAGGATCCCCAAATCCAGATGTGACAAACTTGTTGTATCATTCCCAAGAAGACTCCTGGCTGTACAGTACTAGCTCAAAAGGAAGGGGCGTCTACTCAGTACTGAGCAAAGGCTCGGAATACTTATGGCCATGGGAGATTGCAGGTTTTCTTTTTTAATAAATTTGCCAAAATATCTACATTTCTGTTTTTTTTTCTGTCACGATGGGGAGCGGAGTGTACATTACTGAGAAATAAAAGGAACTTTTTTGCTTTTAGCAAATGGCTGCAATGAAACAGAGTGAAAAATTTAAAGGGGTCTGAATACTTTCCGTACCCACTGTATGTCTACTTTTAGACAACACAGTATATCATGTGCTTGGTGGTGGATGGTAGGCATGTAGGTGCTAGTATACACTGGGCACACTGCAGGGCGAGGGGCTGATATTATACACCGGGGGTGACTGCAGGGTGAGGGGCTGATATTATACACTGGGGGTGACTGCAGGGCGAGGGGCTGATATTATACACTGGGGGTGACTGCAGGGCGAGGGGCTGATATTATACACCGGGGGTGACTGCAGGGCGAGGGGCTGATATTATACACTGGGGGTGACTGCAGGGCGAGGGGCTGATATTATAAACTGGGGGTGACTGCAGGGTGAGGGGCTGATATTATACACCGGGGGGTGACTGCAGGGCGAGGGGCTGATATTATACACTGGGCACACTGCAGGGCGAGGGGCTGATATTATACACTGGGGGTGACTGCAGGGCGAGGGGCTGATATTATACACTGGGGGTGACTGCAGGGCGAGGGGCTGATATTATACACTGGGGGTGACTGCAGGGCGAGGGGCTGATATTATACACCGGGGGGTGACTGCAGGGCGAGGGGCTGATATTATACACTGGGGGTGACTGCAGGGTGAGGGGCTGATATTATACACCGGGGGTGACTGTAGGGCGAGGGGCTGATATTATACACTGGGGGTGACTGCAGGGTGAGGGGCTGATATTATACACCGGGGGGTGACTGCAGGGCGAGGGGCTGATATTATACACTGGGGGTGACTGCAGGGTGAGGGGCTGATATTATACACCGGGGGTGACTGCAGGGCGAGGGGCTGATATTATACACTGGGGGTGACTGCAGGGTGAGGGGCTGATATTATACACCGGGGGTGAATGTAGGGCGAGGGGCTGATATTATACACCGGGGGGTGACTGTAGGGCGAGGGGCTGATATTATACACCGGGGGGTGACTGCAGGGCGAGGGGCTGATATTATACACTGGGGGTGACTGCAGGGTGAGGGGCTGATATTATACACCGGGGGTGACTGCAGGGCGAGGGGCTGATATTATACACTGGGGGTTACTGCAGGGTGAGGGGCTGATATTATACACCGGGGGTGACTGCAGGGTGAGGGGCTGATATTATACACTGGGAGTGACTGCAGGGCGAGGGGCTGATATTATACACTGGGCACACTGCAGGGCGAGGGGCTGATATTATACACCGGGGGTGACTGCAGGGCGGGGGGCTGATATTATACACTGGGCACACTGTAGGGCGAGGGGCTGATATTATACACTGGGGGTGACTGTAGGGGGCCCGGGGGTTGCGGGCGAGGGGCTGATATTATACACCGGGGGTGACTGCAGGGCGAGGGGCTGATATTATACACTGGGGGTGACTGCAGGGCGAGGGGCTGATATTATACACCGGGGGTGACTGCAGGGCGAGGGGGTGTGGGGGGGGGTGATTTTCGGGGGTGCTGCGGGCGGGGGCTGTTTTCCTGGGGGTGACTGGGGGGGGGGCTGATATTATACACTGGGGGTGACTGCAGGGCGAGGGGCTGATATTATACACTGGGGGTGACTGTAGGGCGAGGGGCTGATATTATACACTGGGGGTGACTGCAGGGCGAGGGGCTGATATTATACACTGGGCACACTGCAGGGTGAGGGGCTGATATTATACACCGGGGGTGACTGCGTAGGGGGCGAGGGGCTGATATTATACACTGGGGGTGACTGCAGGGTGAGGGGCTGATATTATACACTGGGGGTGACTGCAGGGCGAGGGGCTGATATTATACACTGGGGGTGACTGCAGGGCGAGGGGCTGATATTATACACTGGGGGTGACTGCAGGGGGGGGGGGGGTGATGCAGGGGGGGGCTGATATTATACACTGGGGGTGACTGCAGGGTGAGGGGCTGATATTATACACCGGGGGTGACTGCAGGGCGAGGGGCTGATATTATACACCGGGGGTGACTGCAGGGCGGTAGGGGGGGGGGGGGCTGATATTATACACCGGGGGTGACTGCAGGGTGAGGGGCTGATATTATACACCGGGGGTGACTGCAGGGCGAGGGGCTGATATTATACACCGGGGGGTGACTGCAGGGCGAGGGGCTGATATTATACACTGGGGGTGACTGCAGGGTGAGGGGCTGATATTATACACTGGGGGTGACTGCAGGGCGAGGGGCTGATATTATACACCGGGGGTGACTGCAGGGCGAGGGGCTGATATTATACACCGGGGGTGACTGCAGGGCGAGGGGCTGATATTATACACTGGGGGTGACTGCAGGGCGAGGGGCTGATATTATACACTGGGGGGTGACTGCAGGGCGAGGGGCTGATATTATACACTGGGGGTGACTGCAGGGCGAGGGGCTGATATTATACACTGGGGGTGACTGTAGGGCGAGGGGCTGATATTATACACCGGGGGTGACTGCAGGGCGAGGGGCTGATATTATACACTGGGGGTGACTGCAGGGTGAGGGGCTGATATTATACACTGGGGGTGACTGCAGGGCGAGGGGCTGATATTATACACCGGGGGTGACTGCAGGGCGAGGGGCTGATATTATACACCGGGGGGTGACTGCAGGGCGAGGGGCTGATATTATACACTGGGGGTGACTGTAGGGCGAGGGGCTGATATTATACACCGGGGGTGACTGCAGGGCGAGGGGCTGATATTATACACTGGGGGTGACTGCAGGGTGAGGGGCTGATATTATACACCGGGGGTGACTGCAGGGCGAGGGGCTGATATTATACACTGGGGGTGACTGCAGGGCGAGGGGCTGATATTATACACTGGGGGTGACTGCAGGGCGAGGGGCTGATATTATACACTGGGGGGGACTGCAGGGCGAGGGGCTGATATTATACACTGGGGGTGACTGCAGGGCGAGGGGCTGATATTATACACCGGGGGGTGACTGCAGGGCGAGGGGCTGATATTATACACTGGGGGTGACTGTAGGGCGAGGGGCTGATATTATACACCGGGGGGTGACTGCAGGGCGAGGGGCTGTCTCTTCATTACACTCCCCAACTTCACCACATGTGTTGTCAATGCCTTTATACTGTATATACACTATATAGTATCCCTCCTGTACACACAGGACCGGTATATACACTATATAGTATCCCTCCTGTACACACAGGACCAGTATATATACACTATATAGTATCCCTCCTGTACACACAGGACCGGTATATACACTATATAGTATCTCTCCTGTACACACAGGACCAGTATATATACACTATATAGTATCCCTCCTGTACACACAGGACCAGTATATACACTATATAGTATCCCTCCTGTACACACAGGACCAGTATATACACTATATAGTAGCCCTCCTGTACATACAGGACCAGTATATATAACTATAGTATCCCTCCTGTACACACAGGACCAGTATATACACTATATAGTATCCCTCCTGTACACACAGGACCAGTATATATACACTATATAGTATCCCTCCTGTACACACAAGACCAGTATATACACTATATAGTATCCCTCCTGTACACACAGGACCAGTATATATACACTATATAGTATCCCTCCTGTACACACAGGACCAGTATATACACTATATAGTATCCCTCCTGTACACACAGGACCAGTATATATACACTATATAGTATCCCTCCTGTACACACAGGACCAGTATATACACTATATAGTATCCCTCCTGTACACACAAGACCAGTATATACACTATATAGTATCCCTCCTGTACACACAGGACCAGTATATATACACTATATAGTATCCCTCCTGCACACACAGGACCAGTATATACACTATATATTATCGCTCCTGTACACACAGGACCAGTATATACACTATATAGTATCCCTCCTGTACACATAGGACCAGTATATACACTATATAGTATCCCTCCTGTACACACAGGACCAGTATATATACACTATATAGTATCCCTCCTGTACACACAGGACCAGTATATATACACTATATAGTATCCCTCCTGTACACACAGGACCAGTATATACACTATATAGTAGCCCTCCTGTACATACAGGACCAGTATATACACTATATAGTATCCCTCCTGTACGCACAGGACCGGTATATACACTATAGAGTATCCCTCCTGTACACACAGGACCAGTATATACACTGTATAGTATCCCTCCTGTACACACAGGACCAGTATATACACTATATAGTATCCCTCCTGTACATACAGGATAAGTATATATACACTATAGTATCCCTCCTGTACACACAGGACCAGTATATATACACTATATAGTATCCATCCTGTACACACAGGACCAGTATATATACACTATATAGTATCCCTCCTGTACACACAGGACCAGTATATACACTATATAGTAGCCCTCCTGTACACACAGGACCGGTATATACACTATATAGTATCCCTCCTGTACACACAGGACCAGTATATACACTATATAGTATCCCTCCTGTACACACAGGACCAGTATATATACACTATATTGTATCTCTCCTGTACACACAGGACCAGTATATACACTATATAGTATCCCTCCTGTACACACAGGACCAGTATATACACTATATAGTATCCCTCCTGTACACACAGGACCAGTATATACACTATATAGTATCCCTCCTGTACACACAGGACCGGTATATACACTATATAGTATCCTTCCTGTACACACAGGACCAGTATATACACTATATAGTATCCCTCCTGTACACACAGGACCGGTATATACACTATATAGTATCCCTCCTGTGCACACAGGACCAGTATATATACACTATATAGTATCCCTCCTGTACACACAGGACCAGTATATATACACTATATAGTATCCCTCCTGTACACACAGGACCAGTATATACACTATATAGTATCCTTCCTGTACACACAGGACCAGTATATACACTATATATTATCGCTCCTGTACACACAGGACCAGTATATACACTATATAGTATCCCTCCTGTACACACAGGACCAGTATATACACTATATAGTATCCCTCCTGTACACACAGGACCAGTATATATACACTATATAGTATCCCTCCTGTACACACAGGACCGGTATATACACTATATAGTATCCCTCCTGTACACACAGGACCGGTATATACACTATATATTATCGCTCCTGTACGCACAGGACCGGTATATACACTATATAGTATCCCTCCTGTACGCACAGGACCGGTATATACACTATATAGTATCCCTCCTGTACGCACAGGAACGGTATATACACTATATAGTATCCCTCCTGTACACACAGGAACGGTATATACACTATATAGTATCCCTCCTGTACACAAAGTACCGGTATATACACTATATAGTATCCCTCCTGTACACACAGGACCGGTATATACACTATATAGTATCCCTCCTGTACACACAGGACCAGTAGATACACTATATAGTATCCCTCCTGTACACACAGGACCAGTATATACACTATATAGTATCCCTCCTGTACACACAGGACCAGTATATATACACTATATAGTATCCCTCCTGTACACACAGGACCAGTATATATACTATATAGTATCCCTCCTGTACACACAGGACCAGTATATACACTATATAGTATCCCTCCTGTACACACAGGACCAGTATATATACACTATATAGTATCCCTCCTGTACACACAGGACCAGTATATATACACTATATAGTATCCCTCCTGTACACACAGGACCAGTATATACACTATATAGTAGCCCTCCTGTACATACAGGACCAGTATATACACTATATAGTATCCCTCCTGTACGCACAGGACCGGTATATACACTATAGAGTATCCCTCCTGTACACACAGGACCAGTATATACACTGTATAGTATCCCTCCTGTACACACAGGACCAGTATATACACTATATAGTATCCCTCCTGTACATACAGGATAAGTATATATACACTATAGTATCCCTCCTGTACACACAGGACCAGTATATATACACTATATAGTATCCATCCTGTACACACAGGACCAGTATATATACACTATATAGTATCCCTCCTGTACACACAGGACCAGTATATACACTATATAGTAGCCCTCCTGTACACACAGGACCGGTATATACACTATATAGTATCCCTCCTGTACACACAGGACCAGTATATACACTATATAGTATCCCTCCTGTACACACAGGACCAGTATATATACACTATATTGTATCTCTCCTGTACACACAGGACCAGTATATACACTATATAGTATCCCTCCTGTACACACAGGACCAGTATATACACTATATAGTATCCCTCCTGTACACACAGGACCAGTATATACACTATATAGTATCCCTCCTGTACACACAGGACCGGTATATACACTATATAGTATCCTTCCTGTACACACAGGACCAGTATATACACTATATAGTATCCCTCCTGTACACACAGGACCGGTATATACACTATATAGTATCCCTCCTGTGCACACAGGACCAGTATATATACACTATATAGTATCCCTCCTGTACACACAGGACCAGTATATATACACTATATAGTATCCCTCCTGTACACACAGGACCAGTATATACACTATATAGTATCCTTCCTGTACACACAGGACCAGTATATACACTATATATTATCGCTCCTGTACACACAGGACCAGTATATACACTATATAGTATCCCTCCTGTACACACAGGACCAGTATATACACTATATAGTATCCCTCCTGTACACACAGGACCAGTATATATACACTATATAGTATCCCTCCTGTACACACAGGACCGGTATATACACTATATAGTATCCCTCCTGTACACACAGGACCGGTATATACACTATATAGTATCCCTCCTGTACACACAGGACCGGTATATACACTATATATTATCGCTCCTGTACGCACAGGACCGGTATATACACTATATAGTATCCCTCCTGTACGCACAGGACCGGTATATACACTATATAGTATCCCTCCTGTACGCACAGGAACGGTATATACACTATATAGTATCCCTCCTGTACACACAGGAACGGTATATACACTATATAGTATCCCTCCTGTACACAAAGTACCGGTATATACACTATATAGTATCCCTCCTGTACACACAGGACCGGTATATACACTATATAGTATCCCTCCTGTACACACAGGACCAGTAGATACACTATATAGTATCCCTCCTGTACACACAGGACCAGTATATACACTATATAGTATCCCTCCTGTACACAGAGGACCAGTATATATACACTATATAGTATCCCTCCTGTACACACAGGACCAGTATATATACTATATAGTATCCCTCCTGTACACACAGGACCAGTATATACACTATATAGTATCCCTCCTGTACACACAGGACCAGTATATATACACTATATAGTATCCCTCCTGTACACACAGGACCAGTATATATACACTATATAGTATCCCTCCTGTACACACAGGACCAGTATATACACTATATAGTAGCCCTCCTGTACATACAGGACCAGTATATACACTATATAGTATCCCTCCTGTACGCACAGGACCGGTATATACACTATAGAGTATCCCTCCTGTACACACAGGACCAGTATATACACTGTATAGTATCCCTCCTGTACACACAGGACCAGTATATACACTATATAGTATCCCTCCTGTACATACAGGATAAGTATATATACACTATAGTATCCCTCCTGTACACACAGGACCAGTATATATACACTATATAGTATCCATCCTGTACACACAGGACCAGTATATATACACTATATAGTATCCCTCCTGTACACACAGGACCAGTATATACACTATATAGTAGCCCTCCTGTACACACAGGACCGGTATATACACTATATAGTATCCCTCCTGTACACACAGGACCGGTATATACACTATATAGTATCCTTCCTGTACACACAGGACCAGTATATACACTATATAGTATCCCTCCTGTACACACAGGACCGGTATATACACTATATAGTATCCCTCCTGTGCACACAGGACCAGTATATATACACTATATAGTATCCCTCCTGTACACACAGGACCAGTATATATACACTATATAGTATCCCTCCTGTACACACAGGACCAGTATATACACTATATAGTATCCTTCCTGTACACACAGGACCAGTATATACACTATATATTATCGCTCCTGTACACACAGGACCAGTATATACACTATATAGTATCCCTCCTGTACACACAGGACCAGTATATACACTATATAGTATCCCTCCTGTACACACAGGACCAGTATATATACACTATATAGTATCCCTCCTGTACACACAGGACCGGTATATACACTATATAGTATCCCTCCTGTACACACAGGACCGGTATATACACTATATAGTATCCCTCCTGTACACACAGGACCGGTATATACACTATATATTATCGCTCCTGTACGCACAGGACCGGTATATACACTATATAGTATCCCTCCTGTACGCACAGGACCGGTATATACACTATATAGTATCCCTCCTGTACGCACAGGAACGGTATATACACTATATAGTATCCCTCCTGTACACACAGGAACGGTATATACACTATATAGTATCCCTCCTGTACACAAAGTACCGGTATATACACTATATAGTATCCCTCCTGTACACACAGGACCGGTATATACACTATATAGTATCCCTCCTGTACACACAGGACCAGTAGATACACTATATAGTATCCCTCCTGTACACACAGGACCAGTATATACACTATATAGTATCCCTCCTGTACACACAGGACCAGTATATATACACTATATAGTATCCCTCCTGTACACACAGGACCAGTATATATACTATATAGTATCCCTCCTGTACACACAGGACCAGTATATACACTATATAGTATCCCTCCTGTACACACAGGACCAGTATATACACTATATAGTATCCCTCCTGTACACACAGGACCAGTATATATACACTATATAGTATCCCTGCTGTACACACAGGACCAGTATATATACACTATATAGTATCCCTCCTGTACGCACAGGACCGGTATATACACTATATAGTATCCCTCCTGTACGCACAGGACCGGTATATACACTATATAGTATCCCTCCTGCACACACAGGACCAGTATATATACAGTATATAGTATCCCTCCTGTACACACAGGACCAGTATATACACTATATAGTATCCCTCCTGTACACACAGGACCAGTATATACACTATATAGTATCCCTCCTGCACACACAGGACCAGTATATACACTATATAGTATCCCTCCTGTACACACAGGACCAGTATATATACACTATATAGTATCCCTCCTGTACACACAGGACCAGTATATATACTATATAGTATCCCTCCTGTACACACAGGACCAGTATATACACTATATAGTATCCCTCCTGTACACACAGGACTAGTATATATACACTATATAGTATCCCTCCTGTACACACAGGACCAGTATATATACACTATATAGTATCCCTCCTGTACACACAGGACCAGTATATATACTATATAGTATCCCTCCTGTACACACAGGACTAGTATATACACTATATAGTATCCCTCCTGTACACACAGGACCAGTATATATACACTATAGTATCCCTCCTGCACACACAGGACCAGTATATACACTATATAGTATCCCTCCTGTACACACAGGACCAGTATATACACTATATAGTATCCCTCCTGCACACACAGGGCCAGTATATACACTATATAGTATCCCTCCTGTACACACAGGACCAGTATATATACACTATATAGTGTCCCTCCTGTACACTCAGGACCAGTATATATACACTATATAGTATCCCTCCTGTACACACAGGACCAGTATATATACTATATAGTATCCCTCCTGTACACACAGGACCAGTATATACACTATATAGTATCCCTCCTGTACACACAGGACTAGTATATACACTATATAGTATCCCTCCTGTACACACAGGACCAGTATATATACACTATATAGTATCCCTCCTGTACACACAGGACCAGTATATACACTATATAGTATCCCTCCTGTACACACAGGACCAGTATATACACTATATAGTATCCTTCCTGTACACACAGGACCAGTATATACACTATATAGTAGCCCTCCTGTACACACAGGACCAGTATATACACTATATAGTAGCCCTCCTGTACACACAGGACCGGTATATACACTATATAGTATCCCTCCTGTACACACAGGACCAGTATATACACTATATAGTATCCCTCCTGTACACACAGGACCAGTATATACACTATATAGTATCCTTCCTGTACACACAGGACCAGTATATACACTATATAGTATCCCTCCTGTACACACAGGACCGGTATATATACACTATATAGTATCCCTCCTATACACACAGGACCAGTATATATACACTATATAGTATCCCTCCTGTACACACAGGACCGGTATATACACTATATAGTATCCCTCCTGCACACACAGGACCAGTATATATACACTATATAGTATCCCTCCTGCACACACAGGACCAGTATATATACTATATAGTATCCCTCCTGCACACACAGGACCAGTATATATACACTATATAGTATTCCTCCTGTACACACAGGACCAGTATATATACACTATATAGTATCCCTCCTGTACACACAGGACCAGTATATATACACTATATAGTATTCCTCCTGTACACACAGGACCAGTATATACACTATATAGTATCCCTCCTGTACACACAGGACCAGTATATACACTATATAGTATCCCTCCTGTACACACAGGACCAGTATATATACACTATATAGTATCCCTCCTGTACACACAGGACCAGTATATACACTATATAGTATCCCTCCTGTACACACAGGACCAGTATATACACTATATAGTATCCCTCCTGTACACACAGGACCAGTATATACACTATATAGTATCCTTCCTGTACACACAGGACCAGTATATACACTATATAGTATCCCTCCTGTACACACAGGACCAGTATATATACACTATATAGTATCCCTCCTGTACACACAGGACCGGTATATACACTATATAGTATCCCTCCTGTACACATAGGACCAGTATACACACTATATAGTATCCTTCCTGTACACACAGGACCAGTATATACACTATATAATATCCCTCCTGTACACACAGGACCAGTATATATACACTATATAGTATCCCTCCTGTACACACAGGACCGGTATATACACTATATAGTATCCCTCCTGCACACACAGGACCAGTATATATACACTATATAGTATCCCTCCTGTACACACAGGACCGGTATATACACTATATAGTATCCCTCCTGTACACACAGGACCAGTATATACACTATATAGTATCCCTCCTGTACACACAGGACCAGTATATACACTATATAGTATCCCTCCTGTACACACAGGACCAGTATATATACACTATATAGTATCCCTCCTGTACACACAGGACCGGTATATATACACTATATAGTATCCCTCCTGTACGCACAGGACCAGTATATACACTATAGAGTATCCCTCCTGTACGCACAGGACCGGTATATACACTATATAGTATCCCTCCTGTACGCACAGGACCGGTATATACACTATATAGTATCCCTCCTGTACACACAGGACCAGTATATATACACTATATAGTATCCCTCCTGTACACACAGGACCAGTATATATACTATATAGTATCCCTCCTGCACACACAGGACCAGTATATATACACTATATAGTATTCCTCCTGTACACACAGGACCAGTATATATACACTATATAGTATCCCTCCTGTACACACAGGACCAGTATATATACACTATATAGTATTCCTCCTGTACACACAGGACCAGTATATACACTATATAGTATCCCTCCTGTACACACAGGACCAGTATATATACACTATATAGTATCCCTCCTGTACACACAGGACCAGTATATACACTATATAGTATCCCTCCTGTACACACAGGACCAGTATATACACTATATAGTATCCTTCCTGTACACACAGGACCAGTATATATACACTATATAGTATCCCTCCTGTACACACAGGACCGGTATATACACTATATAGTATCCCTCCTGTACACATAGGACCAGTATACACACAATATAGTATCCTTCCTGTACACACAGGACCAGTATATACACTATATAGTATCCCTCCTGTACACACAGGACCAGTATATATACACTATATAGTATCCCTCCTGTACACACAGGACCGGTATATACACTATATAGTATCCCTCCTGCACACACAGGACCAGTATATATACACTATATAGTATCCCTCCTGTACACACAGGACCGGTATATACACTATATAGTATCCCTCCTGCACACACAGGACCAGTATATACACTATATAGTATCCCTCCTGTACACACAGGACCAGTATATACACTATATAGTATCCCTCCTGTACACACAGGACCAGTATATATACACTATATAGTATCCCTCCTGTACACACAGGACCGGTATATATACACTATATAGTATCCCTCCTGTACGCACAGGACCAGTATATACACTATAGAGTATCCCTCCTGTACGCACAGGACCGGTATATACACTATATAGTATCCCTCCTGTACGCACAGGACCGGTATATACACTATATAGTATCCCTCCTGCACACACAGGACCAGTATATATACACTATATAGTATCCCTCCTGTACACACAGGACCAGTATATATACTATATAGTATCCCTCCTGCACACACAGGACCAGTATATATACACTATATAGTATTCCTCCTGTACACACAGGACCAGTATATATACACTATATAGTATCCCTCCTGTACACACAGGACCAGTATATATACACTATATAGTATTCCTCCTGTACACACAGGACCAGTATATACACTATATAGTATCCCTCCTGTACACACAGGACCAGTATATACACTATATAGTATCCTTCCTGTACACACAGGACCAGTATATATACACTATATAGTATTCCTCCTGTACACACAGGACCAGTATATACACTATATAGTATCCCTCCTGTACACACAGGACCAGTATATACACTATATAGTATCCTTCCTGTACACACAGGACCAGTATATACACTATATAGTATCCCTCCTGTACACACAGGACCAGTATATATACACTATATAGTATCCCTCCTGTACACACAGGACCAGTATATACACTATATAGTATCCCTCCTGTACACACAGGACCAGTATATACACTATATAGTATCCCTCCTGTACACACAGGACCAGTATATACACTATATAGTATCCTTCCTGTACACACAGGACCAGTATATACACTATATAGTATCCCTCCTGTACACACAGGACCAGTATATATACACTATATAGTATCCCTCCTGTACACACAGGACCGGTATATACACTATATAGTATCCCTCCTGTACGCACAGGACCGGTATATACACTATATAGTATCCCTCCTGTACACACAGGACCAGTATATATACACTATATAGTATCCCTCCTGTACACATAGGACCAGTATACACACTATATAGTATCCTTCCTGTACACACAGGACCAGTATATACACTATATAGTATCCCTCCTGTACACACAGGACCAGTATATATACACTATATAGTATCCCTCCTGTACACACAGGACCGGTATATACACTATATAGTATCCCTCCTGTACACACAGGACCAGTATATACACTATATAGTATCCTTCCTGTACACACAGGACCAGTATATACACTATATAGTATCCCTCCTGTACACACAGGACCAGTATATATACACTATATAGTATCCCTCCTGTACACACAGGACCAGTAGATACACTATATAGTATCCCTCCTGTACACACAGGACCAGTATATATACACTATATAGTATCCCTCCTGCACACACAGGACCGGTATATATACACTATATAGTATCCCTCCTGTACACACAGGACCAGTATATATACACTATATAGTATCCCTCCTGTACACACAGGACCAGTATATACACTATATAGTATCCCTCCTGTACACACAGGACCAGTATATATACACTATATAGTATCCCTCCTGTACACACAGGACCAGTATATATACACTATATAGTATCCCTCCTGTACACACAGGACCAGTAGATACACTATATAGTATCCCTCCTGTACACACAGGACCAGTATATATACACTATATAGTATCCCTCCTGTACACACAGGACCAGTAGATACACTATATAGTATCCCTCCTGTACACACAGGACCAGTATATATACACTATATAGTATCCCTCCTGTACACACAGGACCGGTATATACACTATATAGTATCCCTCCTGCACACACAGGACCAGTAGATACACTATATAGTATCCCTCCTGTACACACAGGACCGGTATATACACTATATAGTATCCCTCCTGTACACACAGGACCAGTATATATACACTATATAGTATCCCTCCTGTACACACAGGACCAGTATATATACACTATATAGTATCCCTCCTGTACACACAGGACCAGTAGATACACTATATAGTATCCCTCCTGTACACACAGGACCAGTATATATACACTATATAGTATCCCTCCTGTACACACAGGACCGGTATATACACTATATAGTATCCCTCCTGCACACACAGGACCAGTAGATACACTATATAGTATCCCTCCTGTACACACAGGACCGGTATATACACTATATAGTATCCCTCCTGTACACACAGGACCAGTATATACACTATATAGTATCCCTCCTGTACACACAGGACCAGTATATATACACTATATAGTATCCCTCCTGTACACACAGGACCAGTAGATACACTATATAGTATCCCTCCTGTACACACAGGACCAGTATATATACACTATATAGTATCCCTCCTGCACACACAGGACCGGTATATATACACTATATAGTATCCCTCCTGTACACACAGGACCAGTATATATACACTATATAGTATCCCTCCTGTACACACAGGACCAGTATATACACTATATAGTATCCCTCCTGTACACACAGGACCAGTATATATACACTATATAGTATCCCTCCTGTACACACAGGACCAGTATATATACACTATATAGTATCCCTCCTGTACACACAGGACCAGTATATACACTATATAGTATCCCTCCTGTACACACAGGACCAGTATATATACACTATATAGTATCCCTCCTGTACACACAGGACCAGTAGATACACTATATAGTATCCCTCCTGTACACACAGGACCAGTATATATACACTATATAGTATCCCTCCTGTACACACAGGACCGGTATATACACTATATAGTATCCCTCCTGCACACACAGGACCAGTATATACAGTATATAGTATCCCTCCTGTACACACAGGACCAGTATATATACACTATATAGTATCCCTCCTGTACACACAGGACCGGTATATACACTATATAGTATCCCTCCTGCACACACAGGACCAGTATATATACACTATATAGTATCCTTCCTGTACACACAGGACCAGTATATACACTATATAGTATCCCTCCTGTACACACAGGACCAGTATATATACACTATATAGTATCCCTCCTGTACACACAGGACCGGTATATACACTATATAGTATCCCTCCTGCACACACAGGACCAGTATATACAGTATATATTGCCCCCCCACATCCTGTACATAGACCCGCCATGTTTCCTGGGCTGTAGTGACATGTGAGATTGGGCCTGGGGCTCGTAGGATTCAGTGACTTACGTGTGGCCGTCATCTCCAGCTCTCGCTCTCATAGACAGGCTATGGTGTCATCTTGTTTTTACCTCTGGCGTGAACACGTGCCTGCCAATGTGTGGAGTCACCTGACAGCAGCACACGCCTTCTCGTAGCTGTCACTGACTCAGGTGTACTGGGAGAGGTAAGGCTCTATAGTGCCAGCACATACTAGGGCGCAGTACACACCACACACATCTGTTCCTATATACTATCTGCGCCATTGTCAGTAACACGCCCACTTGTCTGTAATCTACCCGACAGGTGGATATTTCTGCAGATAGTGATCTATTCTATCCGTGCGCCCTCCACACACTGACATCTGACAAGTCAATGTGAACAAACAGAGCTGCAGTATAAAGCAGGAAGGACAGACAGAGCAGCTGTCCAAGACTACCATAGTCCACCTACAGACACTGCAGCAACGCTGGAGCCCACCCTGAGGACAGGTAATAGCAGGAGGCATCCTCCAGGGGGCAGCCACTTATAGAAATCTTCTCACAATACAGTCAAACATGGGAATGAAGCAAGCCCCTCTAAACATCACAAGCTGAGCAAAATCAGCTCGGTCGAGCATGCATGTGTTCTCAATAGGGAGAGGGAAATAAGCCACTGCCAATCCCCTCTATTCACTCACTCCTCTGCCCTTCATCATGGCACTGTGATACCGCTTTGTCCTCCTCAGCTTGTATATAACCAGCCTGATACACCGCCGTATTCTACAATGTCGCCATCCAGTGGACAATATGTACAACTACAGGACTTACAGAGCTGTCACTGTATCATCGGGTGTGCTCTATACCAAATCCTCCTGTCATCACCGACACAAACAAGAAGCAAAGCCGAGCAGAGGCGAAAATACAGCCAAAGCCAAGAAGGAGAATCTACAGTCGAGCAGCGGCGTATCTACAGCAGAGCAGAGGAGAATCTACAGCAGAGCAGAGGAGAATCTACAGCCGAGCAGAGGAGAATCTACAGCCGAGCACTGGCGAATCTACAGCCGAGCAGAGGAGAATCTACAGCCGAGCAGAGGAGAATCTACAGCCGAGCAGCGCAGACTCTACAGCCGAGCAGAGGAGAATCTACAGCCGAGCAGAGGAGAATCTACAGCCGAGCAGAGGAGAATCTACAGCCGAGCACTGGCGAATCTACAGCCGAGCAGAGGAGAATCTACAGCCGAGCAGAGGAGAATCTACAGCCGAGCAGAGGAGAATCTACAGCCGAGCAGCGCAGACTCTACAGCCGAGCAGCGCAGAATCTACAGCCGAGCAGAGGAGAATCTACAGCCGAGCAGAGGAGAATCTACAGCCGAGCAGCGCAGACTCTACAGCCGAGCAGAGGAGAATCTACAGCCGAGCAGAGGAGAATCTACAGCCGAGCAGAGGAGAATCTACAGCCGAGCACTGGCGAATCTACAGCCGAGCAGAGGAGAATCTACAGCCGAGCAGAGGAGAATCTACAGCCGAGCAGAGGAGAATCTACAGCCGAGCAGCGCAGACTCTACAGCCGAGCAGCGCAGAATCTACAGCCGAGCAGAGGAGAATCTACAGCCGAGCAGAGGAGAATCTACAGCCGAGCAGCGCAGAATCTACAGCCGAGCAGAGGAGAATCTACAGCAGAGCAGAGGAGAATCTACAGCACAGCAGAGGAGAATCTACAGCCGAGCAGAGGAGAATCTACAGCCGAGCAGAGGAGAATCTACAGCCGAGCAGAGGAGAATCTACAGCAGAGCAGAGGAGAATCTACAGCCGAGCAGAGGAGAATCTACAGCCGAGCAGAGGAGAATCTACAGCCGAGCAGAGGAGAATCTACAGCCGAGCAGCGGAGAATCTACAGCCGAGCAGCGGAGAATCTACAGCCGAGGAGCGGAGAATCTACAGCCGAGCAGAGGAGAATCTACAGCCGAGCAGCGGAAAATCTACAGCCGAGCAGCGGAGAACCTATAGCCGAACAGCGGAGAACCTACAGCCGAGCAGAGGAGAATCTGCAGCCGAGCAGCGCAGAATCTACAGCCGAGCAGCGCAGAATCTACAGCCGAGCAGCGCAGAATCTACAGCAGAGCAGCGCAGAATCTACAGCAGAGCAGCGCAGAATCTACAGCCGAGCAGAGGAGAATCTACAGCCGTGCAGAGGAGAATCTACAGCCGAGCAGAGGAGAATCTACAGCCGAGCAGCGGAGAATCTACAGCCGAGCAGAGGAGAATCTACAGCCGAGCAGCGGAGAATCTACAGCCGAGCAGAGGAGAATCTACAGCCGTGCAGAGGAGAATCTACAGCCGAGCAGAGGAGAATCTACAGCCGAGCAGCGGAGAATCTACAGCCGAGCAGCGGAGAATCTACAGCCGAGCAGAGGAGAATCTACAGCCGAGCAGAGGAGAATCTACAGCCGAGCAGCGGAGAATCTACAGCCGAGCAGCGCAGAATCTACAGCCGAGCAGAGGAGAATCTACAGCCGAGCAGAGGAGAATCTACAGCCGAGCAGCGCAGAATCTACAGCCGAGCAGAGGAGAATCTACAGCCGAGCAGAGGAGAATCTACAGCCGAGCAGCGGAGAATCTACAGCCGAGCAGAGGAGAATCTACAACCGAGCAGAGGAGAATCTACAGCCGAGCAGCGGAGAATCTACAGCCGAAGGCGAGCAAAGGAGAATCTACAGCCGAAGGCGAGCAAAGGAGAATCTACAGCCGAAGCCGAGCAAAGAAGAATGTACAGCCGAGCAAAGGAGAATCTACAGCCGAATCCAAGCAAAGGAGAATCTACAGCCGAAGCCGGACAAAGGAGAATCTTCAGCCGAAGCCAAACAGAGGAAAGTATAAAGGCCGAGCAGAGGAATGTCTACAGCCAAAGCCAAGCAGAGGAGAATCTACAGCCATTCAAGTCCAACAATGGGCTGATAAATGGAGAAATCTGATTGGCTGTTCAGCTTTGTCACTGCACTTTAACTTCATACAACAACCAATCAAGTCACTTTTTTCTCCAACCCCAAACAGCTCCTCCCCTTTTCCTTTGGAACTGTGAGGGGGCAGATATGTGCACTGTGAGGGGGGTGGTTTAATGTTCTGAGGCAACAGGCAGACAGGACACTGTGGGGCCAATAATAGGGGGCATTATACTGCAGATGTATAGTGTCTAACATAATAAGTATATGGTATATAGAGAGATATAACATAGATATATAATATATACACAGAGCCGAGGTCACATTATAGACTTTACTTCTTTTCTGACCATCCCTAGTACAGATCTATAGTACAGTGTCTGATATAACAAGTATATACTGTGTATAAAGAGATGGGCCTGGCGGTCTCTGTTACAAGGGATCTCGTTGGCGATCTCTGTTACGAGAGGTCTCTCTGGGGGTCTCTGTTACGAGAGGTCTCTCTGGGGGTCTCTGTTACGAGAGGTCTCTCTGGGGGTCTCTGTTACGAGAGGTCTCTCTGGCGGTCTCTGTTACGAGAGGTCTCTCTGGGGGTCTCTGTTACGAGAGGTCTCTCTGGGGTTCTCTGTTACGAGAGGTCTCTCTGGCGGTCTCTGTTACGAGAGGTCTCTCTGGCGGTCTCTGTTACGAGAGGTCTCTCTGGCGGTCTCTGTTACGAGAGGTCTCTCTGGCGGTCTCTGTTACGAGAGGTCTCTCTGGCGGTCTCTGTTACGAGAGGTCTCTCTGGCGGTCTCTGTTACGAGAGGTCTCTCTGGCGGTCTCTGTTACGAGGGGTCTCTCTGGCGGTCTCTGTTACGAGAGGTCTCTCTGGGGGGTCTCTGTTATGAAAGGTCTCTCTGGGGGTCTCTGTTACGAGGGGTCTCTCTGGCAGTTTCTGTTACGAGAGGTCTCTCTGGGGGTCTCTGTTACGAGGGGTCTCTCTGGGGGTCTCTGTTACGAGGGGTCTCTGTTACGAGGGGTCTCTGTTACGAGAGTTCTCTCTGGGGGTTTCTGTTATGAGGGGTCTTATGTGGGTCTCTGTTACGAGAGGTCTCTCTGGGGTCTCTGTTACGAGGGGTCTCTGTTACGAGGGGCCTCTGTTACGAGGGGTCTCTCTGGGGGTCTCTGTTACGAGGGGTCTCTCTGGGGGTCTCTGTTACGAGGGGTCTCTGTTACGAGGGGTCTCTCTGGGGGTCTCTGTTACGAGGGGTCTCTCTGGGGGCCTCTGTTACGAGGGGTCTCTCTGGGGGTCTCTGTTACGAGGGGTCTCTCTGGGGGCCTCTGTTACGAGGGGTCTCTCTGGGGGTCTCTGTTACGAGGGGTCTCTGGTGGTCTCTGTTACGAGGGGTCTCTCTGGCAGTTTCTGTTACGAGAGGTCTCTCTGAGGGTCTCTGTTACGAGGGGTCTCTCTGGCGGTCTCTGTTACGAGGGGTCTCTGTTAAGAGGGGTCTCTCTGGCGGTCTCTGTTACGAGGGGTCTCTCTGGCAGTTTCTGTTACGAGGGGTCTCTCTGGGGGTCTCTGTTACGAGGGGTCTCTCTGGGGGTCTCTGTTACGAGGGGTCTCTCTGGCGGTCTCTGTTACGAGGGGTCTCTCTGGCAGTTTCTATTACGAGGGGTCTCTCTGGGGGTCTCTGTTACGAGGGGTCTCTCTGGGGGTCTCTGTTACGAGAGGTCTCTCTGGCGGTCTCTCTGGCAGTCTCTGTTACGAGAGGTCTCTCTGGGGGTCTCTGTTACGAGGGGTCTCTCTGGGGGTCTCTGTTACGAGGGGTCTCTGTTACGAGGGGCCTCTGTTACGAGGGGTCTCTCTGGGGGTCTCTGTTACGAGGGGTCTCTCTGGGGGTCTCTGTTACGAGGGGTCTCTCTGGGGGTCTCTGTTACGAGGGGTCTCTCTGGGGGTCTCTGTTACGAGGGGTCTCTCTGGGGGTCTCTGTTACGAGGGGTCTCTCTGGGGGTCTCTGTTACGAGGGGTCTCTCTGGCGGTCTCTGTTACGAGGGGTCTCTGTTACGAGGGGTCTCTCTGGCGGTCTCTGTTATGAGGGGTCTCTGTTACGAGGGGTCTCTCTGGGGGTCTCTGTTACGAGGGGTCTCTCTGGGGGTCTCTGTTACGAGGGGTCTCTCTGGGGGTCTCTGTTACGAGGGGTCTCTCTGGGGGTCTCTGTTACGAGGGGTCTCTCTGGGGGTCTCTGTTACGAGGGGTCTCTGTTACGAGGGGTCTCTGTTACGAGGGGTCTCTGTTACGAGGGGTCTCTCTGGCGGTTTCTGTTACGAGGGGTCTCTGTTACGAGGGGTCTCTGTTACGAGGGGTCTCTCTGGGGGTCTCTGTTACGAGGGGTCTCTCTGGCGGTTTCTGTTACGAGGGGTCTCTCTGGGGGTCTCTGTTACGAGGGGTCTCTCTGGGGGTCTCTGTTACGAGGGGTCTCTCTGGGGGTCTCTGTTACGAGGGGTCTCTCTGGGGGTCTCTGTTACGAGGGGTCTCTCTGGGGGTCTCTGTTACGAGGGGTCTCTCTGGCAGTTTCTGTTACGAGAGGTCTCTCTGTCCTGGGTGCACTGTCACCCCTTTGGGGTCTTATTCTGCCCCTCCACCCCCGGTACAGGGCAGCTCTATGAGCGGACAGCCCCCTACCCGTACATGACAGGTCGCCCAGCTCAGCCACTCCCCCATACACACTGTTGCGGTAATTACACGGACACTATGTGATCTAGGCGCACATTACTCCCTGTACGCACTACAGCCGTCATTTCTTACCCGCATAGCCGTTTCTCTCCGTTACTTCCTCCCCGTCCCCGGCCGGCGCCATGTTTTAGTGACGTCATCCACTGACTGACAGGACGAACACGCCCCGTTCTCAGTCCCCTCCCACCGTAGAAGCGGTCACGTGAGGACAGCTGTCGGTGTCATGGTTACCTCAGGCGCCCTGCACAGGAGAGGGGCGGGGTTAGCGGAGAAAACACGTGAATCGGTTACCCAGAGTAACCAATCAGAGCTCAGCTTTCAGGTTACCACAGCAGATTTGAAGGATGAAAGCTCAGCTCTGATTGGTCGGAAGAGACAACAGAGAGGAGGAGCCTCCTGATATGTGACAGGAATTACGTAACAGGGAGACGGGCCGCATCTAAAGGGTTAAAAGTGGAGCAAAGGAAACATGGCGGCCAACATGCTGCAAATATTGGGTGAAACTGCGGTGAAGGGGTGCAGAAGTCAGGTTACAGGGGCTTATCATTTCTAGGGCTACTGTAGTCCATAGGCTGGGGGGTAACTAGAACACCCCTTTAAGAATGGCAGACAATAACACACTGCACATCCCAACAGCCGCCAGCTTCGCTCGTTGCTACTAATGTCTGGTTTAATAAATCCTCATATTCACTTTACTTATAACTCTGCATTGTGCTGTCCCTCTGTTATTCCTCCTGGAAATATACACGTGAAGGTTTCCTCACACGTCAGTGATTTCCATAGATCTCTATGTCTCTATTCACACTGGCGCTATCATTGTCAGCCAATAGGCCTGTGAAATCCTCGGCCCGAACACAGACCACGTTTCATGGACGCGACATTTGTATGGTCATGTGACTTATTTCGGGGCATGTTGTCATAGATGAGAAAACTGGCCTGGACATGAGAATAAGGTCTGAAGTGAAGAACGAGGCCCGTCAGTGAGAGGTCTGTGTACACCATGACAGAAGTATGGTAAGCAGCAACTTAGTCATACACTTCCAGGAGGAATATCAGAGGAACAAGACAATACAGAGCTATAAAGAAAACCTGCAACAAGATGGGACTTACTGGAGGTAAATCAGCCAAGTCCAGGGGGCTTTATAGTACAGGGTGTTATGAGGAGGGGCCACGTGAAGGGGGTCTATGACTATTCCCATACTTGGCTGGTAAATAAGGCACATCCATATAACAAATGAACACCAGAACCCCCCCCCCCCCATGTAATATATGCCCTAATGACCCCCCACGTAATATTTATATCCCCCAATGACCCCCCATGTAATAATTATATCCCCTAATAACCCCCCATGTAATATATCCCTTAATGACCCCCCATGTAATATATCCCCTAATGACCCCCCATGTAATATACAGTGCCTTGCGAAAGTATTCGCCCCCCTTGAACTTTTCAACCTTTTGCCACATTTCAGGCTTCAAACATAAGGATATAAAATTTAAATTTTTTGGAGAAGAATCAACAACAAGTGGGACCCAATCGTGAAGTGGAACGAAATTTATTGGATATTTTAAACTTTTGCAAAAAATAAATAACTGAAAAGTGGGGCGTGCAATATTATTCGGCCCCTTTACTTTCAGTGCAGCAAACTCAGTCCAGAAGTTCAGTGAGGATCTCTGAATGATCCAATGTTGTCCTAAATGACTGATGATGATAAATATAATCCACCTGTGTGTACAAGTCTCCGTATAAATGCACCTGCTCTGTGATAGGCTCAGGGTTCTGTATAAAGCGCAGAGAGCATCATGAAGACCAAGGAACACACCAGGCAGGTCCGTGATACTGTTGTGGAGAAGTTTAAAGCTGGATTTGGATACAAAAAGATTTCCCAAACTTTAAACATCCCAAGGAGCGCTGTGCAAGCGATCATATTGAAATGGAAGGAGTATCAGACCACTGCAAATCTACCAAGACCCGGCCGTCCCTCTAAACTTTCATCTCAGACAAGGAGAAGACTGATCAGAGATGCAGCCAAGAGGCCCATGATCACTCTGGATGAGCTGCAGAGATCTACAGCTGAGGTGGGAGAGTCTGTCCATAGGACAACAATCAGTCGTACACTGCACAAATCTGGCCTTTATGGAAGAGTGGCAAGAAGAAAGCCATTTCTCAAAGATATCCAAAAAAAGTCACCTGGGAGACACCAAACATGTGGAAGAAGGTGCTCTGCTCAGAGGAAACCAAAATCGATACGTTTGGCGTAAAAGCAGCACAGCTCATCCCCCTGAACACACCATCCCCACTGTCACACATGGTGGGGGCAGCATCATGGTTTGGGCCTGCTTTTCTTCAGCAGGGACAGGGAAGATGGTTAAAATTGATGGGAAGATGGATGGAGCCAAATACAGGACCATTCTGGAAGAAAACCTGTTGGAGTCTGCAAAAGACCTGAGACTGGGACGGAGATTTATCTTCCAACAAGACAATGATCCCAAACATAAAGCCAAATCTACAATGGAATGGTTCACAAATAAACGTATCCAGGTGTTAGAATGGCCAAGTCAAAGTCCAGACCTGAATCCAATCGAGAATCTGTGGAAAGAGCTGAAAACTGCTGTTCACAAACGCTCTCCATCCAACCTCACTGAGCTCCAGCTGTTTTCCAAGGAAGAATGGGCAAGAACTGATAGAGACAACCCCAAGCGACTTGTAGCTGTAATCGCAGCAAAAGGGGGCTCTACAAAGTATTAACTTAAGGGGGCCGAATAATATTGCACGCCCCACTTTTCAGTTCTTTATTTTTTACAAAAGTTTAAAATAACCAATAAATTTCGTTCCACTTCATGATTGTGTCCCACTTGTTGTTGATTCTTCACCAAAAAATTTAAATGTTATATCCTTATGTTTGAAGCCTGAAATGTGGCAAAAGGTTGAAAAGTTCAAGGGGGCCGAATACTTTCGCAAGGCACTGTATCACCTAATGACTCCCCATGTAATATTTATATCCCCTAATGACCCCCCATGTAATATATCACCTAATGACCCCCCATGTAATATTTATATCCCCTAATGACCTCCATGTAATATTTATATCTCCTAATGACCAGAGTTTCCCAGGTCCTAGTGGTGGATCCTGGTACTATACAAAATCTTAGACTTAATTGATTATTTATTATGGTTACTTGTATAGCGCCATCATATTCCGCAGCGCTTTACAGACATTGTCAGTCACTGTCCCATATAGGACTCACAATCTATATTCTCTATCAGGATGTCTTTGGAGTGTGGGAGGAAACTGGAGTACGCGGAGGAAACCACCAAACATGGAGAGAATATACAAACTACACACAGATGTTGTCCTTGGCAGGATTCGAACCCAGGACTCCAGTGCTGCAAGATTGCAGAGCTAACCACTGAGCCATAGAGCCACTGATTCCTTACAACTCTTGACTTTCCTTGGTATTAGACGACTATCTCGTCCTTTGTGCTGGGTTATTGTAGTCTTCTATACTGACCATTCAGCAGGAAGATGGAAGCCGCAGTGACAACAGGGAGTCCTGAACATCAGTGACAGGCAGGCCGCAGCCCAGGATCAGAAAAGTACAGGGTGCACTGCATACAGGCACGAAACAGGGTTCACCTCAGGTCATGGGGTACACAGGATACAGGCAGGGTCAGGATACAGGCAGGCTCAGGATACAGGCAGGGTCAGAATACAGGCAGGCTTCAGGCTCAGATACAGGCAGGGTCAGGATACAGGCAGGGTCAGGATACAGGCAGGCTCAGGATACAGGCAGGGTCAGGATACAGGCAGGCTTCAGGCTCAGATACAGGCAGGGTCAGGATACAGGCAGGCTTCAGGCTCAGGATACAGGCAGGGTCAGGATACAGGCAGGGTCAGGATACAGGCAGGCTCAGGATACAGGCAGGGTCAGGATACAGGCAGGGTCAGGATACAGGCAGGCTCAGGATACAGGCAGGGTCAGGATACAGGCAGGGTCAGGATACAGGCAGGCTCAGGATACAGGCAGGCTCAGGATACAGGCAGGCTTCAGGCTCAGGATACAGGCAGGGTCAGGATACAGGCAGGGTCAGGATACAGGCAGGGTCAGGATACAGGCAGGCTCAGGATACAGGCAGGGTCAGGATACAGGCAGGCTCAGGATACAGGCAGGCTTCAGGCTCAGATACAGGCAGGCTCAGGATACAGGCAGGATTCAGGCTCAGATACAGGCACAAGTTTCAGGGTCTACAAGATAGTGGCAGAACCCACTGATGGAAAAACAGATCCAGCCCAGTCTGATGGGACCGGCAGGTTTACATAGCAGAGTCGGTCATCAACAGCCAATGGGAGCTCAGAAACTGTGAGATCTAGGGGTCCAGAACAGGAGGGGTTAATCATGGTTGACAGATATAGGGAGTGGTGAGCACCAGGATGTAGCAGAGACAAACAGATGGAGTAGCAGAGAAGACTTTGTCTAGAATACAAGTCCTGTCAGGGTCTGATCTGCTCCTCTTACTGTCCACTGCAACGTATAATATTACAGCACGAGGGTAATATACGGTAATATAACAGCGTATATGGAGGGTGAAATACATAAGAGGCGTAAACAGTGAGTGGGAATATCCAGCACATGAGAACGTCTTGTAGCTTCTGCTCTCCTCCTTACTAGGCAGCTCTCGTCTGTGCGCTATGAGAGGCAGAACCTGCAAGATATGAGGGAACGACCAGTCAGAACCGCACACGTATGTACTGGATTATATATATATGTATATAGTAGAGCACAACATAGAAATGTCTGCACTAATTCATATTACCACTAGGTGGCGGTATTGTACTCTTCACAACAATTTGTTTTCTATAGCTTTCTTTCACATCTCTAACAGCGCCCCATGTGGCTTGGCTTGGTATTACATACAGAGGGTTGAACATTTGGATATAGAATAAAACTATTTTATGGATTCTGGCTTAGATTACCTATAGGGATATACTGGTAATGTGAATAGGGATAAGTAGTCGACCGCTGGGGTCCGACCACTGACACTCCAGGCACTTCTGTGGGACTGCCATGCTCGGCCAAGTACAGTGCTCAGCTATCTCCGGCAGGTAATGAATGGAGCGGCAGCGTGTCTGTTTGACCATCCCTCCATGTAGACGGGGGCGCCCTATTGTCATGAGAGATGGGGGTACCAGTGATCGGACCCCCACCAATTATACCCTGTCCACTGGACTTGTC
Organism: Leptodactylus fallax; assembly: GCA_947044405.1. Lineage (NCBI taxonomy): Eukaryota > Metazoa > Chordata > Amphibia > Anura > Leptodactylidae > Leptodactylus > Leptodactylus fallax. The sequence goes on along the minus strand of CAMRHE010000869.1, from coordinate 187,603 downwards.
ACCATGGCCGGGCTGGTTCCTTCCATTCACAGTAACGTTTTGCTTGCACCTCCCGCAGACCTCCTTCCAGGTGTCCTTCCTATTCCTAGGGGCCTGTCTTCAGTATGAGAAGTGCAGCCCCACTGACTCTATAATCTGGCTCTAATGAAGGACGTAGTTTCGGGGCGCGCCCTCCATGAGGCGACCATGGAAGAAACTCAGGAGCGGCTTTTTTTTTTTTTTTAATTGGCCGCTACTTATTTTGTTATTGCAATAAGCAGTGGCCGGTACTTTTTCCTCACCTGTCCTCGCTCCTGTTCAGGCCGCCCTCCGCTGCCTCCTCTAGGCGGCGCTGCACTTATGTCACAATGCTACGCACACTGCCAGGCCTTCTTCAGCGTTGGCTACAGCGCACCCTGGAGGCGGCAGTGAAGGGCGGCCTGAACAGGAGCGAGGACAGGTGAGTAAAATGTATGTGTGGGGGAAAGAGGGGGTTCTAAACTTAGTGGTGGTGGGGTGTGGGCTTTAAAAAAAAAAAAAAGGGATCATATACTGTGTGTGGGGCCATAAAAAGTGGGGTCATATACTGTAGGGGCAAAAGAAGGGTGTCATATGCCATGTGGGGGGGGGGGACTAAAAACAGTGGGTCATATACCATGTGGTGGGCCAGAGAAAGGGAGTGTTATACTATGTGGGGACCAAATAAGGGGATTTTATCATCTGCCAATGGGGTGACATGTACTAAGTAGGGGGGCCCCATTACGCAACCAAAGATAGCAGAGAGGCAAGGGTCTCCCCTGACATACTAACATAAAACATTAAAAAAAAAAAAAAAAAATGAGGGGCGTAAATTGTCTGAATCTTCCTGTCCAAATATAACCTGCAGAGGTTCTATAAGAATACAGGAAGGGGACAGAGCGGACATGACATCATCTCCGAGCACAGCACTGTACATAGGGAACCATTACATGGAAAACCTGCCCTACCTGCTGGAGGTGGCGACATGTGCACAGGACATATAGATAATATATACCGTATACCAGGAAGACTCAGCATTCATCACACAAGGATTTATATCACATATAATAAGATGAAGAGATCTTACTGTAACCTGTTCCTGGGAAAATATCCTCATATTCTTTATCTTTAGGATCATTAGGATTCTGAGGGTGATAAAATATATAATAAGAAAAGTAAGGATCATATAATATATAGGAGCAGTATTATAGTAGTTATATTCTTGTACATAGGAGCAGTATTATAGTAGTTATATTCTTGTACATAGGAGTAGTATTATAGTAGTTATATTCTTGTACATAGGAGCAGTATTATAGTAGTTATATTCTTGTACATAGGAGCAGTATTATAGTAGTTATATTCTTGTATATAGGAGGCAGTATTATAGTAGTTATATTCCTGTACATAGGAGCAGTATTATAGTAGTTATATTCTTGTACATAGGAGGCAGTATTATAGTAGTTATATTCTTGTACATAGGAGCAGTATTATAGTAGTTATATTCTTGTACATAGGAGTAGTATTATAGTAGTTATATTCTTGTACATAGGAGGTAGTATTATAGTAGTTATATTCTTGTACATAGGAGCAGTATTATAGTAGTTATATTCTTGTACATAGGAGCAGTATTATAGTAGTTATATTCTTGTACATAGGAGGTAGTATTATAGTAGTTATATTCTTGTACATAGGAGCAGTATTATAGTAGTTATATTCTTGTACATAGGAGTAGTATTATAGTAGTTATATTCTTGTACATAGGAGGTAGTATTATAGTAGTTATATTCTTGTACATAGGAGGCAGTATTATAGTAGTTATATTCTTGTACATAGGAGGCAGTATTATAGTAGTTATATTCTTGTACATAGGGGCAGTATTATAGTAGTTATATTCTTGTACATAGGAGGTAATATTATAGTAGTTATATTCTTGTACATAGGAGGTAGTATTATAGTAGTTATATTCTTGTACATAGGAGGCAGTATTATAGTAGTTATATTCTTGTACATAGGGGCAGTATTATAGTAGTTATATTCTTGTACATAGGAGCAGTATTATAGTAGTTATATTCTTGTACATAGGAGCAGTATTATAGTAGTTATATTCTTGTACATAGGAGCAGTATTATAGTAGTTATATTCTTGTACATAGGAGCAGTATTATAGTAGTTATATTCTTGTACATAGGAGTAGTATTATAGTAGTTGTATTCTTGTACATGGGAGGTAGTATTATAGTAGTTATATTCTTGTACATAGGAGGTAGTATTATAGTAGTTATATTCTTGTACATAGGAGCGGTATTATAGTAGTTATATTCTTGTACATAGGAGCAGTATTATAGTAGTTATATTCTTGTACATAGGAGGTAGTATTATAGTAGTTATATTCTTGTACATAGGAGGTAGTATTATAGTAGTTATATTCTTCTACATAGGAGCAGTATTATAGTAGTTATATTCTTGTACATATGAGCAGTATTATAGTAGTTATATTCTTGTACATAGGAGCAGTATTATAGTAGTTATATTCTTGTACATAGGAGCAGTATTATAGTAGTTATATTCTTGTACATAGGAGTAGTATTATAGTAGTTATATTCTTGTACATAGGAGGTAGTATTATAGTAGTTATATTCTTGTACATAGGAGGTAGTATTATAGTAGTTATATTCTTGTACATAGGAGCAGTATTATAGTAGTTATATTCTTCTACATAGGAGTAGTATTATAGTAGTTATATTCTTGTACATAGGAGGTAGTATTATAGTAGTTATATTCTTGTACATAGGAGCAGTATTATAGTAGTTATATTCTTGTACATAGGAGCAGTATTATAGTAGTTATATTCTTGTACATAGGAGGTAGTATTATAGTAGTTATATTCTTGTACATAGGAGGTAGTATTATACTAGTTATATTCTTGTACATAGGAGCAGTATTATAGTAGTTATATTCTTGTACATAGGAGTAGTATTATAGTAGTTATATTCTTGTACATAGGAGGTAGTATTATAGTAGTTATATTCTTGTACATAGGAGGCAGTATTATAGTAGTTATATTCTTGTACATAGGAGGCAGTATTATAGTAGTTATATTCTTGTACATAGGGGCAGTATTATAGTAGTTATATTCTTGTACATAGGAGGTAATATTATAGTAGTTATATTCTTGTACATAGGAGGTAGTATTATAGTAGTTATATTCTTGTACATAGGAGGCAGTATTATAGTAGTTATATTCTTGTACATAGGGGCAGTATTATAGTAGTTATATTCTTGTACATAGGAGCAGTATTATAGTAGTTATATTCTTGTACATAGGAGCAGTATTATAGTAGTTATATTCTTGTACATAGGAGCAGTATTATAGTAGTTATATTCTTGTACATAGGAGCAGTATTATAGTAGTTATATTCTTGTACATAGGAGTAGTATTATAGTAGTTGTATTCTTGTACATGGGAGGTAGTATTATAGTAGTTATATTCTTGTACATAGAAGCAGTATTATAGTAGTTATATTCTTGTACATAGGAGGTAGTATTATAGTAGTTATATTCTTGTACATAGGAGCGGTATTATAGTAGTTATATTCTTGTACATAGGAGCAGTATTATAGTAGTTATATTCTTGTACATAGGAGGTAGTATTATAGTAGTTATATTCTTGTACATAGGAGTAGTATTATAGTAGTTGTATTCTTGTACATGGGAGGTAGTATTATAGTAGTTATATTCTTGTACATAGAAGCAGTATTATAGTAGTTATATTCTTGTACATAGGAGGTAGTATTATAGTAGTTATATTCTTGTACATAGGAGCGGTATTATAGTAGTTATATTCTTGTACATAGGAGCAGTATTATAGTAGTTATATTCTTGTACATAGGAGGTAGTATTATAGTAGTTATATTCTTGTACATAGGAGGTAGTATTATAGTAGTTATATTCTTCTACATAGGAGCAGTATTATAGTAGTTATATTCTTGTACATATGAGCAGTATTATAGTAGTTATATTCTTGTACATAGGAGCAGTATTATAGTAGTTATATTCTTGTACATAGGAGCAGTATTATAGTAGTTATATTCTTGTACATAGGAGTAGTATTATAGTAGTTATATTCTTGTACATAGGAGGTAGTATTATAGTAGTTATATTCTTGTACATAGGAGGTAGTATTATAGTAGTTATATTCTTGTACATAGGAGCAGTATTATAGTAGTTATATTCTTGTACATAGGAGTAGTATTATAGTAGTTATATTCTTGTACATAGGAGGTAGTATTATAGTAGTTATATTCTTGTACATAGGAGCAGTATTATAGTAGTTATATTCTTGTACATAGGAGCAGTATTATAGTAGTTATATTCTTGTACATAGGAGGTAGTATTATAGTAGTTATATTCTTGTACATAGGAGGTAGTATTATAGTAGTTATATTCTTGTACATAGGAGCAGTATTATAGTAGTTATATTCTTGTACATAGGAGTAGTATTATAGTAGTTATATTCTTGTACATAGGAGGTAGTATTATAGTAGTTATATTCTTGTACATAGGAGGCAGTATTATAGTAGTTATATTCTTGTACATAGGAGGCAGTATTATAGTAGTTATATTCTTGTACATAGGGGCAGTATTATAGTAGTTATATTCTTGTACATAGGAGGTAATATTATAGTAGTTATATTCTTGTACATAGGAGGTAGTATTATAGTAGTTATATTCTTGTACATAGGAGGCAGTATTATAGTAGTTATATTCTTGTACATAGGGGCAGTATTATAGTAGTTATATTCTTGTACATAGGAGCAGTATTATAGTAGTTATATTCTTGTACATAGGAGCAGTATTATAGTAGTTATATTCTTGTACATAGGAGCAGTATTATAGTAGTTATATTCTTGTACATAGGAGCAGTATTATAGTAGTTATATTCTTGTACATAGGAGTAGTATTATAGTAGTTGTATTCTTGTACATGGGAGGTAGTATTATAGTAGTTATATTCTTGTACATAGAAGCAGTATTATAGTAGTTATATTCTTGTACATAGGAGGTAGTATTATAGTAGTTATATTCTTGTACATAGGAGCGGTATTATAGTAGTTATATTCTTGTACATAGGAGCAGTATTATAGTAGTTATATTCTTGTACATAGGAGGTAGTATTATAGTAGTTATATTCTTGTACATAGGAGGTAGTATTATAGTAGTTATATTCTTCTACATAGGAGCAGTATTATAGTAGTTATATTCTTGTACATATGAGCAGTATTATAGTAGTTATATTCTTGTACATAGGAGCAGTATTATAGTAGTTATATTCTTGTACATAGGAGCAGTATTATAGTAGTTATATTCTTGTACATAGGAGTAGTATTATAGTAGTTATATTCTTGTACATAGGAGGTAGTATTATAGTAGTTATATTCTTGTACATAGGAGGTAGTATTATAGTAGTTATATTCTTGTACATAGGAGCAGTATTATAGTAGTTATATTCTTGTACATAGGAGTAGTATTATAGTAGTTATATTCTTGTACATAGGAGGTAGTATTATAGTAGTTATATTCTTGTACATAGGAGCAGTATTATAGTAGTTATATTCTTGTACATAGGAGCAGTATTATAGTAGTTATATTCTTGTACATAGGAGGTAGTATTATAGTAGTTATATTCTTGTACATAGGAGGTAGTATTATAGTAGTTATATTCTTGTACATAGGAGCAGTATTATAGTAGTTATATTCTTGTACATAGGAGTAGTATTATAGTAGTTATATTCTTGTACATAGGAGGTAGTATTATAGTAGTTATATTCTTGTACATAGGAGGCAGTATTATAGTAGTTATATTCTTGTACATAGGAGGTATTATAGTAGTTATATTCTGTTGGGGCAGTATTATAGTAGTTATATTCTTGTACATAGGGGGTAGTATTATAGTAGTTATATTCTTGTACATAGGAGGTAATATTATAGTAGTTATATTCTTGTACATAGGAGGTAGTATTATAGTAGTTATATTCTTGTACATAGGAGGCAGTATTATAGTAGTTATATTCTTGTACATAGGGGCAGTATTATAGTAGTTATATTCTTGTACATAGGAGCAGTATTATAGTAGTTATATTCTTGTACATAGGAGCAGTATTATAGTAGTTATATTCTTGTACATAGGAGCAGTATTATAGTAGTTATATTCTTGTACATAGGAGCAGTATTATAGTAGTTGTATTCTTGTACATGGGAGTAGTATTATAGTAGTTATATTCTTGTACATGGGAGCAGTATTATAGTAGTTATATTCTTGTACATAGGAGCAGTATTATAGTAGTTATATTCTTGTACATAGGAGGTAGTATTATAGTAGTTATATTCTTGTACATAGGAGCAGTATTATAGTAGTTATATTCTTGTACATAGGAGGAGTATTATAGTAGTTATATTCTTGTACATAGGAGGTAGTATTATAGTAGTTATATTCTTGTACATGGGAGTTAGTATTATAGTAGTTATATTCTTGTACATAGGAGCAGTATTATAGTAGTTATATTCTTGTACATAGAAGCAGTATTATAGTAGTTATATTCTTGTACATAGGAGGTGGTATTATAGTAGTTATATTCTTGTACATAGGAGCAGTATTATAGTAGTTATATTCTTGTACATAGGAGGTAGTATTATAGTAGTTATATTCTTGTACATAGGAGGTAGTATTATAGTAGTTATATTCTTCTACATAGGAGCAGTATTATAGTAGTTATATTCTTGTACATAGGAGCAGTATTATAGTAGTTATATTCTTGTACATAGGAGCAGTATTATAGTAGTTATATTCTTGTACATAGGAGCAGTATTATAGTAGTTATATTCTTGTACATAGGAGTAGTATTATAGTAGTTATATTCTTGTACATAGGAGTTAGTATTATAGTAGTTATATTCTTGTACATAGGAGGTAGTATTATAGTAGTTATATTCTTGTACATAGGAGGTAGTATTATAGTAGTTATATTCTTGTACATAGGAGCAGTATTATAGTAGTTATATTCTTGTACATAGGAGTAGTATTATAGTAGTTATATTCTTGTACATAGGAGGTAGTATTATAGTAGTTATATTCTTGTACATAGGAGCAGTATTATAGTAGTTATATTCTTGTACATAGGAGCAGTATTATAGTAGTTATATTCTTGTACATAGGAGGTAGTATTATAGTAGTTATATTCTTGTACATAGGAGGTAGTATTATAGTAGTTATATTCTTGTACATAGGAGCAGTATTATAGTAGTTATATTCTTGTACATAGGAGTAGTATTATAGTAGTTATATTCTTGTACATAGGAGGTAGTATTATAGTAGTTATATTCTTGTACATAGGAGGCAGTATTATAGTAGTTATATTCTTGTACATAGGAGGCAGTATTATAGTAGTTATATTCTTGTACATAGGAGCAGTATTATAGTAGTTATATTCTTGTACATAGGAGTAGTTATATATTATAGTAGTTATATTCTTGTACATAGGAGCAGTATTATAGTAGTTATATTCTTGTACATAGGAGCAGTATTATAGTAGTTATATTCTTGTACATAGGAGCAGTATTATAGTAGTTATATTCTTGTACATAGGAGCAGTATTATAGTAGTTATATTCTTGTACATAGGAGCAGTATTATAGTAGTTATATTCTTGTACATAGGAGCAGTATTATAGTAGTTATATTCTTGTACATAGGAGCAGTATTATAGTAGTTATATTCTTGTACATAGGAGGTAGTATTATAGTAGTTATATTCTTGTACATAGGAGCAGTATTATAGTAGTTATATTCTTGTACATAGGAGCAGTATTATAGTAGTTATATTCTTGTACATAGGAGCAGTATTATAGTAGTTATATTCTTGTACATAGGAGCAGTATTATAGTAGTTATATTCTTGTACATAGGAGCAGTATTATAGTAGTTATATTCTTGTACATAGGAGGAGCAGTATTATAGTAGTTATATTCTTGTACATAGGAGCAGTATTATAGTAGTTATATTCTTGTACATAGGAGCAGTATTATAGTAGTTATATTCTTGTACATAGGAGCAGTATTATAGTAGTTATATTCTTGTACATAGGAGCAGTATTATAGTAGTTATATTCTTGTACATAGGAGCAGTATTATAGTAGTTATATTCTTGTACATAGGAGCAGTATTATAGTAGTTATATTCTTGTACATAGGAGCAGTATTATAGTAGTTATATTCTTGTACATAGGAGCAGTATTATAGTAGTTATATTCTTGTACATAGGAGCAGTATTATAGTAGTTATATTCTTGTACATAGGAGGTAGTATTATAGTAGTTATATTCTTGTACATAGGAGCAGTATTATAGTAGTTATATTCTTGTACATAGGAGCAGTATTATAGTAGTTATATTCTTGTACATAGGAGCAGTATTATAGTAGTTATATTCTTGTACATAGGAGCAGTATTATAGTAGTTATATTCTTGTACATAGGAGGTAGTATTATAGTAGTTATATTCTTGTACATAGGAGTATTATAGTAGTTATATTCTTGTACATAGGAGTATTATATATATTCTTGTACATAGGAGCAGTATTATAGTAGTTATATTCTTGTACATAGGAGCAGTATTATAGTAGTTATATTCTTGTACATAGGAGCAGTATTATAGTAGTTATATTCTTGTACATAGGAGCAGTATTATAGTAGTTATATTCTTGTACATAGGAGCAGTATTATAGTAGTTATATTCTTGTACATAGGAGCAGTATTATAGTAGTTATATTCTTGTACATAGGAGCAGTATTATAGTAGTTATATTCTTGTACATAGGAGCAGTATTATAGTAGTTATATTCTTGTACATAGGAGCAGTATTATAGTAGTTATATTCTTGTACATAGGAGCAGTATTATAGAGTTATATTCTTGTACATAGGAGCAGTATTATAGTAGTTATATTCTTGTACATAGGAGCAGTATTATAGTAGTTATATTCTTGTACATAGGAGCAGTATTATAGTAGTTATATTCTTGTACATAGGAGCAGTATTATAGTAGTTATATTCTTGTACATAGGAGCAGTATTATAGTAGTTATATTCTTGTACATAGGAGCAGTATTATAGTAGTTATATTCTTGTACATAGGAGCAGTATTATAGTAGTTATATTCTTGTACATAGGAGCAGTATTATAGTAGTTATATTCTTGTACATAGGAGCAGTATTATAGTAGTTATATTCTTGTACATAGGAGCAGTATTATAGTAGTTATATTCTTGTACATAGGAGCAGTATTATAGTAGTTATATTCTTGTACATAGGAGCAGTATTATAGTAGTTATATTCTTGTACATAGGAGGTAGTATTATAGTAGTTATATTCTTGTACATAGGAGCAGTATTATAGTAGTTATATTCTTGTACATAGGAGCAGTATTATAGTAGTTATATTCTTGTACATAGGAGCAGTATTATAGTAGTTATATTCTTGTACATAGGAGCAGTATTATAGTAGTTATATTCTTGTACATAGGAGCAGTATTATAGTAGTTATATTCTTGTACATAGGAGCAGTATTATAGTAGTTATATTCTTGTACATAGGAGCAGTATTATAGTAGTTATATTCTTGTACATAGGAGCAGTAGTATTATAGTAGTTATATTCTTGTACATAGGAGCAGTATTATAGTAGTTATATTCTTGTACATAGGAGCAGTATTATAGTAGTTATATTCTTGTACATAGGAGCAGTATTATAGTAGTTATATTCTTGTACATAGGAGCAGTATTATAGTAGTTATATTCTTGTACATAGGAGCAGTATTATAGTAGTTATATTCTTGTACATAGGAGCAGTATTATAGTAGTTATATTCTTGTACATAGGAGCAGTATTATAGTAGTTATATTCTTGTACATAGGAGCAGTATTATAGTAGTTATATTCTTGTACATAGGAGCAGTATTATAGTAGTTATATTCTTGTACATAGGAGCAGTATTATAGTAGTTATATTCTTGTACATAGGAGCAGTATTATAGTAGTTATATTCTTGTACATAGGAGCAGTATTATAGTAGTTATATTCTTGTACATAGGAGCAGTATTATAGTAGTTATATTCTTGTACATAGGAGCAGTATTATAGTAGTTATATTCTTGTACATAGGAGCAGTATTATAGTAGTTATATTCTTGTACATAGGAGCAGTATTATAGTAGTTATATTCTTGTACATAGGAGCAGTATTATAGTAGTTATATTCTTGTACATAGGAGCAGTATTATAGTAGTTATATTCTTGTACATAGGAGCAGTATTATAGTAGTTATATTCTTGTACATAGGAGCAGTATTATAGTAGTTATATTCTTGTACATAGGAGCAGTATTATAGTAGTTATATTCTTGTGTACACATAGGAGGTAGTATTATAGTAGTTATATTCTTGTACATAGGAGCAGTATTATAGTAGTTATATTCTTGTACATAGGAGCAGTATTATAGTAGTTATATTCTTGTACATAGGAGCAGTATTATAGTAGTTATATTCTTGTACATAGGAGCAGTATTATAGTAGTTATATTCTTGTACATAGGAGCAGTATTATAGTAGTTATATTCTTGTACATAGGAGCAGTATTATAGTAGTTATATTCTTGTACATAGGAGGTAGTATTATAGTAGTTATATTCTTGTACATAGGAGCAGTATTATAGTAGTTATATTCTTGTACATAGGAGCAGTATTATAGTAGTTATATTCTTGTACATAGGAGCAGTATTATAGTAGTTATATTCTTGTACATAGGAGCAGTATTATAGTAGTTATATTCTTGTACATAGGAGCAGTATTATAGTAGTTATATTCTTGTACATAGGAGCAGTATTATAGTAGTTATATTCTTGTACATAGGAGCAGTATTATAGTAGTTATATTCTTGTACATAGGAGCAGTATTATAGTAGTTATATTCTTGTACATAGGAGCAGTATTATAGTAGTTATATTCTTGTACATAGGAGCAGTATTATAGTAGTTATATTCTTGTACATAGGAGCAGTATTATAGTAGTTATATTCTTGTACATAGGAGCAGTATTATAGTAGTTATATTCTTGTACATAGGAGCAGTATTATAGTAGTTATATTCTTGTACATAGGAGCAGTATTATAGTAGTTATATTCTTGTACATAGGAGCAGTATTATAGTAGTTATATTCTTGTACATAGGAGCAGTATTATAGTTATATTTATATTCTTGTACATAGGAGCAGTATTATAGTAGTTATATTCTTGTACATAGGATAGGAGTATTATAGTAGTTATATTCTTGTACATAGGAGCAGTATTATAGTAGTTATATTCTTGTACATAGGAGCAGTATTATAGTAGTTATATTCTTGTACATAGGAGCAGTATTATAGTAGTTATATTCTTGTACATAGGAGCAGTATTATAGTAGTTATATTCTTGTACATAGGAGCAGTATTATAGTAGTTATATTCTTGTACATAGGAGTTAGTATTATAGTAGTTATATTCTTGTACATAGGAGGTAGTATTATAGTAGTTATATTCTTGTACATAGGAGCAGTATTATAGTAGTTATATTCTTGTACATAGGAGCAGTATTATAGTAGTTATATTCTTGTACATAGGAGCAGTATTATAGTAGTTATATTCTTGTACATAGGAGCAGTATTATAGTAGTTATATTCTTGTACATAGGAGCAGTATTATAGTAGTTATATTCTTGTACATAGGAGCAGTATTATAGTAGTTATATTCTTGTACATAGGAGCAGTATTATAGTAGTTATATTCTTGTACATAGGAGCAGTATTATAGTAGTTATATTCTTGTACATAGGAGCAGTATTATAGTAGTTATATTCTTGTACATAGGAGCAGTATTATAGTAGTTATATTCTTGTACATAGGAGCAGTATTATAGTAGTTATATTCTTGTACATAGGAGCAGTATTATAGTAGTTATATTCTTGTACATAGGAGCAGTATTATAGTAGTTATATTCTTGTACATAGGAGCAGTATTATAGTAGTTATATTCTTGTACATAGGAGCAGTATTATAGTAGTTATATTCTTGTACATAGGAGCAGTATTATAGTAGTTATATTCTTGTACATAGGAGCAGTATTATAGTAGTTATATTCTTGTACATAGGAGCAGTATTATAGTAGTTATATTCTTGTACATAGGAGCAGTATTATAGTAGTTATATTCTTGTACATAGGAGCAGTATTATAGTAGTTATATTCTTGTACATAGGAGCAGTATTATAGTAGTTATATTCTTGTACATAGGAGCAGTATTATAGTAGTTATATTCTTGTACATAGGAGCAGTATTATAGTAGTTATATTCTTGTACATAGGAGCAGTATTATAGTAGTTATATTCTTGTACATAGGAGGTAGTATTATAGTAGTTATATTCTTGTACATAGGAGCAGTATTATAGTAGTTATATTCTTGTACATAGGAGCAGTATTATAGTAGTTATATTCTTGTACATAGGAGCAGTATTATAGTAGTTATATTCTTGTACATAGGAGCAGTATTATAGTAGTTATATTCTTGTACATAGGAGCAGTATTATAGTAGTTATATTCTTGTACATAGGAGCAGTATTATAGTAGTTATATTCTTGTACATAGGAGCAGTATTATAGTAGTTATATTCTTGTACATAGGAGCAGTATTATAGTAGTTATATTCTTGTACATAGGAGCAGTATTATAGTAGTTATATTCTTGTACATAGGAGCAGTATTATAGTAGTTATATTCTTGTACATAGGAGCAGTATTATAGTAGTTATATTCTTGTACATAGGAGCAGTATTATAGTAGTTATATTCTTGTACATAGGAGCAGTATTATAGTAGTTATATTCTTGTACATAGGAGCAGTATTATAGTAGTTATATTCTTGTACATAGGAGCAGTATTATAGTAGTTATATTCTTGTACATAGGAGCAGTATTATAGTAGTTATATTCTTGTACATAGGAGCAGTATTATAGTAGTTATATTCTTGTACATAGGAGCAGTATTATAGTAGTTATATTCTTGTACATAGGAGCAGTATTATAGTAGTTATATTCTTGTACATAGGAGCAGTATTATAGTATTATAGTTATATTCTTGTACATAGGAGCAGTATTATAGTAGTTATATTCTTGTACATAGGAGCAGTATTATAGTAGTTATATTCTTGTACATAGGAGCAGTATTATAGTAGTTATATTCTTGTACATAGGAGCAGTATTATAGTAGTTATATTCTTGTACATAGGAGCAGTATTATAGTAGTTATATTCTTGTACATAGGAGCAGTATTATAGTAGTTATATTCTTGTACATAGGAGCAGTATTATAGTAGTTATATTCTTGTACATAGGAGCAGTATTATAGTAGTTATATTCTTGTACATAGGAGGTAGTATTATAGTAGTTATATTCTTGTACATAGGAGCAGTATTATAGTAGTTATATTCTTGTACATAGGAGCAGTATTATAGTAGTTATATTCTTGTACATAGGAGCAGTATTATAGTAGTTATATTCTTGTACATAGGAGGTAGTATTATAGTAGTTATATTCTTGTACATAGGAGCAGTATTATAGTAGTTATATTCTTGTACATAGGAGCAGTATTATAGTAGTTATATTCTTGTACATAGGAGTAGTTATATATTATAGTAGTTATATTCTTGTACATAGGAGCAGTATTATAGTAGTTATATTCTTGTACATAGGAGCAGTATTATAGTAGTTATATTCTTGTACATAGGAGCAGTATTATAGTAGTTATATTCTTGTACATAGGAGCAGTATTATAGTAGTTATATTCTTGTACATAGGAGGTAGTATTATAGTAGTTATATTCTTGTACATAGGAGCAGTATTATAGTAGTTATATTCTTGTACATAGGAGGTAGTATTATAGTAGTTATATTCTTGTACATAGTAGTTATATTCTTGTACATAGGAGCAGTATTATAGTAGTTATATTCTTGTACATAGGAGCAGTATTATAGTAGTTATATTCTTGTACATAGGAGCAGTATTATAGTAGTTATATTCTTGTACATAGGAGCAGTATTATAGTAGTTATATTCTTGTACATAGGAGCAGTATTATAGTAGTTATATTCTTGTACATAGGAGCAGTATTATAGTAGTTATATTCTTGTACATAGGAGGTAGTATTATAGTAGTTATATTCTTGTACATAGGAGCAGTATTATAGTAGTTATATTCTTGTACATAGGAGCAGTATTATAGTAGTTATATTCTTGTACATAGGAGCAGTATTATAGTAGTTATATTCTTGTACATAGGAGCAGTATTATAGTAGTTATATTCTTGTACATAGGAGCAGTATTATAGTAGTTATATTCTTGTACATAGGAGCAGTATTATAGTAGTTATATTCTTGTACATAGGAGCAGTATTATAGTAGTTATATTCTTGTACATAGGAGCAGTATTATAGTAGTTATATTCTTGTACATAGGAGCAGTATTATAGTAGTTATATTCTTGTACATAGGAGCAGTATTATAGTAGTTATATTCTTGTACATAGGAGGCAGTATTATAGTAGTTATATTCTTGTACATAGGAGCAGTATTATAGTACTTATATTCTTGTACATAGGAGTAGTATTATAGTAGTTATATTGTTGTACATAGGAGTAGTATTATAGTAGTTATATTCTTGTACATAGGAGCACTATTATACAGTAGTAGTTATATTGTTGTACATAGGAGCAGTATTATAGTAGTTATATTCTTGTACATAGGAACAGTATTATAGTAGTTATATTCTTGTACATAGGAGCAGTATTATAGTAGTTATATTCTTGTACATAGGAGCAGTATTATAGTAGTTATATTCTTGTACATAGGAGCAGTATTATAGTAGTTATATTCTTGTACATAGGAACAGTATTATAGTAGTTATATTCTTGTACATAGGGGCAGTATTATAGTAGTTATATTCTTGTACCTAGGGGTAGTATTATAGTAGTTATATTCTTGTACATAGGAGCAGTATTATAGTAGTTATATTCTTGTACATAGGAGGTAGTATTATAGTAGTTATATTCTTGTACATAGGAGCGGTATTATAGTAGTTATATTCTTGTACATAGGGGCAGTATTATAGTAGTTATATTCTTGGACATAGGGGCAGTATTATAGTAGTTATATTCTTGTACATAGGAGCAGTATTATAGCAGTTATATTCTTGTACATAGGAGCAGTATTATAGCAGTTATATTCTTGTACATAGGAGCAGTATTATAGTAGTTATATTCTTGTACATAGGAGCAGTATTATAGCAGTTATATTCTTGTACATAGGAGCAGTATTATAGCAGTTATATTCTTGTACATAGGAGCAGTATTATAGCAGTTATATTCTTGTACATAGGAGCAATATTATAGCAGTTATATTCTTGTACATAGGAGCGGTATTATAGTAGTTATATTCTTGTACATAGGTGCGGTATTATAGTAGTTATATTCTTGTACATAGGAGCAGTATTATAGTAGTTATATTCTTGTACATAGGAGCAGTATTATAGTAGTTATATTCTTGTACATAGGGGCAGTATTATAGTAGTTATATTCTTGTACATAGGGGCAGTATTATAGTAGTTATATTCTTGTACATAGGAGCAGTATTATAGTAGTTATATTCTTGTACATAGGGGCAGTATTATAGTAGTTATATTCTTGTACATAGGAGCAGTATTATAGTAGTTATATTCTTGTACATAGGGGCAGTATTATAGTAGTTATATTCTTGTACATAGGGGACAGTATTATAGTAGTTATATTCTTGTACATAGGGGCAGTATTATAGTAGTTATATTCTTGGACATAGGGGCAGTATTATAGTAGTTATATTCTTGTACATAGGAGCAGTATTATAGTAGTTATATTCTTGTACATAGGAGCAGTATTATAGTAGTTATATTCTTGTACATAGGAGGTAGTATTATAGTATTTATATTCTTGTACATAGGAGCAGTATTATAGTAGTTATATTCTTGCACATTGGGGCAGTATTATAGTAGTTATATTCTTGTACATAGGGGACAGTATTATAGTAGTTATATTCTTGTACATAGGAGCAGCATTATAATAGTTATATTCCTGTACATAGGAGGTAGTATTATAGTAGTTATATTCTTGTACATAGGGGACAGTATTATAGTAGTTATATTCTTGTACATAGGAGTAGTATTATAGTAGTTATATTCCTGTACATAGGAGGTAGTATTATAGTAGTTATATTCTTGTACATAGGAGCAGTATTATAGTAGTTATATTCTTGTACATAGGAGCAGTATTATAGTAGTTATATTCTTGTACATAGGAGTAGTATTATAGTAGTTATATTCTTGTACATAGGAGGCAGTATTATAGTAGTTATATTCTTGTACATAGGAGCAGTATTATAGTACTTATATTCTTGTACATAGGAGTAGTATTATAGTAGTTATATTGTTGTACATAGGAGTAGTATTATAGTAGTTATATTCTTGTACATAGGAGCACTATTATACAGTAGTAGTTATATTCTTGTACATAGGAGCAGTATTATAGTAGTTATATTCTTGTACATAGGAACAGAAAGTAGTTATATGTACGTTATAGTATTGTACATAGGAGCAGTATTATAGTAGTTATATTCTTGTACATAGGAGCAGTATTATAGTAGTTATATTCTTGTACATAGGGGCAGTATTATAGTAGTTATATTCTTGTACCTAGGGGCAGTATTATAGTAGTTATATTCTTGTACATAGGAGCAGTATTATAGTAGTTATATTCTTGTACATAGGAGGTAGTATTATAGTAGTTATATTCTTGTACATAGGAGCGGTATTATAGTAGTTATATTCTTGTACATAGGAGCAGTATTATAGTAGTTATATTCTTGTACATAGGGGACAGTATTATAGTAGTTATATTCTTGTACATAGGAGCAGTATTATAGTAGTTATATTCTTGTACATAGGAATAGTATTATAGTAGTTATATTCTTGTACATAGAAGTAGTATTATAGTAGTTATATTCTTGTACATAGGAGGTAGTATTATAGTATTTATATTCTTGTACATAGGAGCAGTATTATAGTAGTTATATTCTTGTACATAGGGGGCAGTATAATAGTAGTTATATTCTTGTACATAGGGGACAGTATTATAGTAGTTATATTCTTGTACATAGGAGCAGTATTATAGTAGTTATATTCCTGTAAATAGGAGGTAGTATTATAGTAGTTATATTCTTGTACATAGGGGACAGTATTATAGTAGTTATATTCTTGTACATAGGAGTAGTATTATAGTAGTTATATTCCTGTACATAGGAGGTAGTATTATAGTAGTTATATTCTTGTACATAGGAGCAGTATTATAGTAGTTATATTCTTGTACATAGGAGCAGTATTATAGTAGTTATATTCTTGTAGATAGGAGTAGTATTATAGTAGTTATATTCTTGTACATAGGAGGCAGTATTATAGTAGTTATATTCTTGTACATAGGAGCAGTATTATAGTACTTATATTCTTGTACATAGGAGCAGTATTATAGTAGTTATATTCTTGTAGATAGGAGTAGTATTATAGTAGTTATATTCTTGTACATAGGAGGCAGTATTATAGTAGTTATATTCTTGTACATAGGAGCAGTATTATAGTACTTATATTCTTGTACATAGGAGTAGTATTATAGTAGTTATATTGTTGTACATAGGAGTAGTATTATAGTAGTTATATTCTTGTACATAGGAGCACTATTATACAGTAGTAGTTATATTCTTGTACATAGGAACAGTATTATAGTAGTTATATTATTGTACATAGGAGCAGTATTATAGTAGTTATATTCTTGTACATAGGAGCAGTATTATAGTAGTTATATTCTTGTACATAGGAACAGTATTATAGTAGTTATATTCTTGTACATAGGGGCAGTATTATAGTAGTTATATTCTTGTACCTAGGGGCAGTATTATAGTAGTTATATTCTTGTACATAGGAGCAGTATTATAGTAGTTATATTCTTGTACATAGGAGGTAGTATTATAGTAGTTATATTCTTGTACATAGGAGCGGTATTATAGTAGTTATATTCCTGTACATAGGAGCAGTATTATAGTAGTTATATTCTTGTACATAGGGGACAGTATTATAGTAGTTATATTCTTGTACATAGGAGCAGTATTATAGTAGTTATATTCTTGTACATAGGAGCAGTATTATAGTAGTTATATTCTTGTACATAGGAGCAGTATTATAGTAGTTATATTCTTGTACATAGGGGCATTATTATAGTAGTTATATTCTTGTACATAGGAGCAGTATTATAGTAGTTATATTCTTGTACGTAGGAGCAGTATTATAGTAGTTATATTCTTGTAGATATGAGCAGTATTATAGTAGTTATATTCTTGTACATATAAGCAGTATTATAGTAGTTATATTCTTGTACATAGGAGGCAGTATTATAGTAGTTATATTCTTGTACATAGGAGCAGTATTATAGTAGTTATATTCTTGTACATAGGAGGTAGTATTATAGTAGTTATATTCTTGTACATAGGAGCGGTATTATAGTAGTTATATTCTTGTACATAGGAGCAGTATTATAGTAGTTATATTCTT
Organism: Leptodactylus fallax; assembly: GCA_947044405.1. Lineage (NCBI taxonomy): Eukaryota > Metazoa > Chordata > Amphibia > Anura > Leptodactylidae > Leptodactylus > Leptodactylus fallax. The sequence goes on along the minus strand of CAMRHE010000869.1, from coordinate 168,893 downwards.
GTACATAGGAGCAGTATTATAGTAATTATATTCTTGTACATAGGGGCAGTATTATAGTAGTTATATTCTTGTACATAGGGGCAGTATTATAGTAGTTATATTCTTGTACATAGGAGCAGTATTATAGTAGTTATATTCTTGTACATAGGGGCAGTATTATAGTAGTTATATTCTTGTACATAGGAGCAGTATTATAGTAGTTATATTCTTGTACATAGGGGCAGTATTATAGTAATTATATTGTACATAGGGGACAGTATTATAGTAGTTATATTCTTGTACATAGGGGCAGTATTATAGTAGTTATATTCTTGTACATAGGGGCAGTATTATAGTAGTTATATTCTTGTGCATAGGGGACAGTATTATAGTAGTTATATTCTTGTACATAGGGGCAGTATTATAGTAGTTATATTCTTGTACATAGGAGTAGTATTATAGTAGTTATATTCTTGTACATAGGGGACAGTATTATAGTAGTTATATTCTTGTACATAGGAGCAGTATTATAGTAGTTATATTCCTGTACATAGGAGGTAGTATTATAGTAGTTATATTCTTGTACATAGGGGACAGTATTATAGTAGTTATATTCTTGTACATAGGAGTAGTATTATAGTAGTTATATTCTTGTACATAGGAGTAGTATTATAGTAGTTATATTCTTGTACATAGGAGGTAGTATTATAGTATTTATATTCTTGTACATAGGAGCAGTATTATAGTAGTTATATTCTTGTACATAGGGGGCAGTATTATAGTAGTTATATTCTTGTACATAGGGGACAGTATTATAGTAGTTATATTCTTGTACATAGGAGCAGTATTATAGTAGTTATATTCCTGTACATAGGAGGTAGTATTATAGTAGTTATATTCTTGTACATAGGGGACAGTATTATAGTAGTTATATTCTTGTACATAGGAGTAGTATTATAGTAGTTATATTCCTGTACATAGGAGGTAGTATTATAGTAGTTATATTCTTGTACATAGGGGACAGTATTATAGTAGTTATATTCTTGTACGTAGGAGTAGTATTATAGTAGTTATATTCTTGTACATAGGAGCAGTATTATAGTAGTTATATTCTTGTACATAGGAGTAGTATTATAGTAGTTATATTCTTGTACATAGGAGCAGTATTATAGTAGTTATATTCTTGTACATAGGAGCAGTATTATAGTAGTTGTATTCTTGTACATAGGGGACAGTATTATAGTAGTTATATTCTTGTACATAGGAGCAGTATTATAGTTATATTCTTGTACATAGGGGGCAGTATTATAGTAGTTATATTCTTGTACATAGGAGCAGTATTATAGTCGTTATATTCTTGTACATAGGGGGCAGTATTATAGTAGTTATATTCTTGTACATAGGGGGCAGTATTATAGTAGTTATATTCTTGTACATAGGGGGCAGTATTATAGTAGTTATATTCTTGTACATATGGAGGTAGTATTATAGTAGTTATATTCTTGTACATAGGAGGTAGTATTATAGTAGTTATATTCTTGTACATAGGAGCAGTATTATAGTAGTTATATTCTTGTACATAGGGGGCAGTATTATAGTAGTTATAGTCTTGTACATAGGAGCAGTATTATAGTAGTTATATTCCTGTATATAGGGGGCAGTATTATAGTAGTTATATTCTTGTACATAGGAGCAGTATTATAGTAGTTATATTCCTGTACATAGGAGGTAGTATTATAGTAGTTATATTCTTGTACATAGGAGCAGTATTATAGTAGTTATATTCTTGTACATAGAGGGCAGTATTATAGTAGTTATATTCTTGTACATAGGAGGTAGTATTATAGTAGTTATATTCTTGTACATAGGAGCAGTATTATAGTAGTTATATTCTTGTACATAGGAGCAGTATTATAGTAGTTATATTCTTGTACATAGGAGCAGTATTATAGTAGTTATATTCTTGTACATAGGGGCAGTATTATAGTAGTTATATTCTTGTACATAGGGGCAGTATTATAGTAGTTATATTCTTGTACATAGGAGCAGTATTATAGTAGTTATATTCTTGTACATAGGAGCAGTATTATAGTAGTTATATTCTTGTACATAGGAGCAGTATTATAGTAGTTATATTCTTGTACATAGGAGCAGTATTATAGTAGTTACATTCTTGTACATAGGAGAAGTATTATAGTTGTTATTTTTTTTTACATAGGGGGAGTATTATTGTAGTTATATTCTTGTACATAGGAGCAGTATTATAGTAGTTATATTCTTGTACATAGGAGGCAGTATTATAGTAGTTATATTCTTGTACATAGGAGCAGTATTATAGTAGTTATAACCTTGTACAGTAGGGGCAGCATTACAGTATACTGTATATTCCTACCCAAATGCAATAACCACCATGACACAAACAAACAGACATAAAATACTTTTATTGTTATCTAGCAATACGTTGGAGTTAAGTGTAAAAATCAGATTTGCACAATGGCAAGTAAAAACATTTAAAGTAATACAAAAATAAATGGAAAGGTCATTTCATAACATCTCTCTATACTAAGTCTTAATAAATACCATAGTTATAGCAAAAGCTGCAATCACACGATTCAGTTTTACTGAAGTTACAGTAGTGTCTGTGGACGAGTGTAAAAACACCTTAAAAATCAAGTAAAACAGTTAAAATCCAAAACACAAAATAAAATAAAAAGTAACGTAAAGTGAATTTGGCACACAATGGAGGAAGAGCTCAGCGTGTTAGCGCCTCTCAGTGGTGAACAGACTGCAGCTACATCTCACTAGTGCTCTGAGGTAAAAGAAATTCTAGAACTGAATATCTCTCTAAATCACAGTTTTTAATCTCCTAAGATTTTCCCTTTTTGTGAATACCATCGGGTATCCAACAATGTGGACAAATGTGCAAAACAATATAATAAAAAAAAAAACCAAAAAAAAAAAAACCCAAAAAACTACTTTCTTGGGACGGTTACGTTCCACATTGTGCTTTTCCCGCTCTATATGTACGGCAGGCTTTCAGGAATCAGGCCAGGGATCACACTCTGCGCATTTTTTTTTCTATTTTTTTTTTTTTTAGGAATAGGTCCCAGAGACGCGCGGCGCTTCATGAGACCCTAAACCCAATTAGCCGCTCACCCACTTTTGAACATCTTTTTTTACAATTTAAATCAAATATTAAGCTATTTCGCTTCACCGATCTTGATGTTTTATACTCCTTTCACAACCAAAGCTGCAGTCACCACTCAGTCGGCTGCCCCCTAGAACCCATAAACAGCATGCCAACACACACAACATCCCTAAAAACATGGCTGAGACGATATATTATTGCATTATGGGCTATAAGTCACTGTCCCTCCCATACTGTCTATGCTATTCCCCAGCAGGGGGCAGCAATGAAATGTCAAAATCCTGCAGACAAAGCTAAAGTGCAGCTTTAGATGTGACTAGAGTACAACATTCAAAATCAGTATAAGTCAAGTAAAGCTAAGTATATGACTCAAGATCAGTATGAGAGACCTAGAGCAAAGTATTTTTTAGAGATAAATGATGTTCAAAAGTGGCGCAACGCTGCGAAACGTGGAAAAGCTCTGCGCGTAACCGTTCCCTCTGCCCCTATAACTTCAGCAACTCTTGACGCACTCACTCTGTGATAGAAACACAAGCTGCCAAAGGTAAGGTCAGCAAAGCGTGTAAACTCCTTGAGGACGCTATGTGCGGCCAGGTCACGGCGACGGGCGTCGCACGCTGTAATGGCACTTCATTCATTCTGTCATTTTTTTTAATATCCGTAGACTTTTACCGTGGTGAAATCCCCGCGGATCATTTTTACATGGAAATCTCTTCGGCATTGCTACATTATCTACACGACTGAGATTCACCCTGTGGGCGCCAGCCTCAGTCAGCTTTTTTTTACAATCCTATTCCAAAAACTTCAGTCCCCAAAGAGTTTTTCTTAAAATTTTTTTTTTTTTCCTTAAAATTCCCTATACATAAAGAATGTGCTGGAAAACGTACGTAAAATAATCGGAGGAGCGCGTTTTATACTCTTTCACCAGCGCTGTTAACCCCTTAAAATGCGGGGAGGATCCATTGGAATTGATAGGTGCGGCTCGCAGGCTGCTTGTGCTGTGATTGGAAGGCACTGCTGTCTCACCTGGGATTAGCACCGTCACAGTCTCCTACAATTTACACATATATTAAAAAAAAAAAATTAAAATTTATTTTTTTTGTTTAGCTAAAAATAAAAACAATTCTGAGGTAAGCAGATCGATACGACGTCGTATCAACGTGTAGTACCAGTCTGGTGAAAGGTATTCAACAGCTACAAACCATACAAAGTGCACTAGATATTAAATGGGTTGTGTCCCTTTAAAAACCAGCTGAAGTGTGCTCATCCTTAAAGCGCACCCTGCCGCCGACCCCTTGAATCAATAGCTGAGGCACAGTGTGTCTCCCGGATTCAACGGCGTAGGCAACGGGTTACAATTTCTAAATTCTATTAAGCTGGTTTCATTTTTAAGACATTTAGACAAACAAAAAAAATGTCCAAATGTCGATTTTTTTGATAAGCTGCGTTGTAAAGACATCGGTGAGCTACAGGTTATTTAGCGTTTTAGCCCAAGTGGTCAACAATGATAGTGGAGACACCTTGTATACGGTCAGTGTCTCTAGGGTTACATGACACATCTCTAGTCTACGTCAGTATGGCTTCACAAAGCGTAATATCCTCCTTTAGGGACTAGCAGCGCCATGCGGAAGGAGGAGGCGCACAAATGGTTAAAGCCTAACTATACTCCACTATAGTCACCGCATACACGTAGATTATACATCACATACCAAGGCAGAATCTAGGCTCAGCTCCTTTATAGACAGTCCTACTTTAAGTTGCCCAGCAACACGTAACTTCCTGTGTGGGTGACCACTACTCAGTTACATGAACGTATGTATACTATAGTAGTCACCGGAAGGTCTGCCTGTTGTACAGACTCTCCATACTACTCAGGCGGTTTAGGTTTCTCTAACCGAGACAACCCTCACTAATAGGGCATATAAAGTGGGTCTCAGCGGCCATTACATGTACAGCCTCTAGAGGTCACAATTGTACCCAGCAGTGACAGCTGATTGCTGGAGGTTTCATGTAGTCAGATGTAGTCAGAGATCATCTGATCATACAGCAAAAAATAATTAAAGGTTTATCCAGGACCTAAAATGTGATGACTTATCCTTAGGAAAGGTCAACAATATCTGATCAGTAGGGGCTCCATTACCTGTGACCAAGGGGTAGCAATCGCTACCAGCCCTGGAGCCTAAGGGGGCCGCAAGGCCTCTTTACAACATAGGGAGACATCAGATAGCATATGTTAAGTGGGTACCTGTCTTCAGATTTTGCATTGGAGCCCCTGAGCTTCAAGTTACGCCTCTGCCTGTGACCCCTACATATCAACTGCTTGAAGCGACAGCAGCCATGACGGCACGTTTATTCATTACGTGGCCTGTTTGCAGCTTAACCTCCATTCCGGAGAATGGGACTGAGCCGCAATAGCAAGCACAGCTACTATAAAATGTACGGCGCCGTGCATGGTAAGCAGTGCAGAAGCTGCGGCCTAGCGTATCTTCAACCTACCGATAGCTGGGCCTCGCGAGTTTCAGACCATTAATCGGATATTGTTGGCCTATCCTAAGGATATCAAGATCTTAATTTCAGAAAACCCTTAAAAATAGATGTCACGAAGAGCCCATCTTTGCGCTACAAAGCGACTTTGGTCACAGGACAAGGCGACTGCCATGTTACACTGCAACATGTACGACTGTGAATGTGGTGACATTGCAAAAAAATCTAAACCTTCTGGATTTTTAGTCGCAGGTTGCAACTGATTCCGCCATCATCGATTGGTGTTACAAATCCAAAATAGCACCATAATATAGCCACAGGTAAATCGTATGTGATTAGGTCACACCAACTGCAATGTGACCAAAGTCGTCGTGTAGCTCTACCCTTAAAGAAACAAGATAGTCCCTTTCTCCGGAGGACCCAGCCCATTTGTACATTAGATGGATAACAGGCACTATGTAATGCTTCACTTCACCAGTGGTGGTGCTGCAGGGAAAGTGAACACTTGATGTCGGGTTTCCCCAACAGTGAGCCAGTCTGTGGTGAGCAAAAAGAAATTTTCCAAAGTGGACAACCCCTTTAAGCAACACAGATTCCAGAAGACTATGCTCCATCTTGGAGCCTTGGGGATACATTATGGGATATTTACAAAGATTTACGTCTTTGCATAAGTGCTCTTGGAATTTTACATGTAGCATATGCCATACCCGAAGCAAAGTGCATGCTGGGTAAGATGGTACAGGCTATCCGGCACTTTATAGTTAGGCTTCGTAATGAACATTATTACATCAATTGTTACAGGTTTGCTCCATCATCCCTACCAAAGAGGAGGTGGCAAAACCAAATGATACCAATCTCCATCCAGTCTGGTGGTGGTCTTGGACATCCACCATATTTTGTTTAGATATTACCAATAGTTTTGCATCGTCTGCTAATCCCTATCCATCCTAAGAGGCACTGTATCATCCGAGTCCATGCATAGATAAGTCACATCTCTCTAAATGACCAGGAGGAGACAACATGGCGGCTTGTTCTCCGACAAGCTTGGCATGTTCCAGCCTCCGAAACACAAATCAGTAACTAATCTAAATCTACATCACGATACACTATATTATCTCAAGTCTTAATGTATAAAACATGGAAGTAATAAGAGCCGTGGTCCTATAGGTTAACAAAAAGAAACAAAAATATTACAAGAACAGGCTAAGAGAAAGTACAGGTCATCGTATAGTTCTCAAGATGTCCTGGAGCCATGGCTAGAGGGACTTGGGGGGAATGAAACACGACGGCAGCCATGGTGCTGGTTGTATACAAGGGAATGCTGTGGGTCTAATGTATAAAAACCTGACACACATATATATATATATGGTCTGGAATTGTACTGGAAGCCCCTGACATGAGCCCCATTAGTGTCCTACATCCTATACGTCCATCCCAGTGACGTTACATTACAAAGGCACGGTCACTGAAGATTTCTGTAGTGTTAACCAGATGATGGGGCTTAAGCTGCAGCTGGAAGGAGACTTTGTTTAAAGGGGAAGGATACTGGTTGCTGTGACCTCTTCACTATTTGAAAAGCACAGCGCCGTACATTGTATAGTGGCTGTACTTGGTATTGCAGCTCATCCCAATTCATTTCAATGGGACTCATTCTCACTGGTTTGAGAAGAAGTGGAGTTCAATATCACAGCCCCGGACAACCCCTTCAAACAGAATCCTTCCCCAAGACGTATGACGGGCCTGCCCATTTGTCTAACCGCATGCCCCAGCTGAAAATGGAGTGTAGCGTCGCTTTTCAAAAAAAAAAAAAAAATGGCTGCATTTATGGAGTATATGGAATTGACCAGACTTTTACTGTATATATGACGTGTAACTCTCTAAAGTTTTAGGCTACTATGTGAGTATATGTATATGCTCCCTATGTGTAGATGACTGCAGGCCCAGCTACTGCCAGAGGATTCAGATAGGCAGCAGATAATATTCCTAAAATAAGCAAAGACTCTGTCAATAGTAGACAGCTGCGCTCCGCCGTCCCATGGGGCCACATTACAGCGGACCTGGCATCTGCTGTGCATCCTGGAGGTGATCCCGCACATGGCAGAAATTACATCGCATCAGCTTCATCTTCCTGAATAATTACTGCCACATAAACATTGGGATATTTACCGCTCCGTACGGGGGTTATGACAAACACAACAGGGAGAGGGATGGCGAAAACCATCCATGAGAGCGTCCAACTGATCTTAAATCATCCCCCCTTAAACATGGAAGTATGGAAAGAGGGGTAAGTGGCTGCCAGATGGGGTGGAAGGGAAACGAAAGAGTGCATCGGTGAAAACGGAATCTACCAAATCCTGTCCCCGCCCCAAGTACAAGGTTATAGAAACGAGCAGAGAACAATCTAATGTCTATTGCCACCTTAAAGGGAATGTATACTTTTGCAACAGAATAACTCATTGCTCTGATGCATCTATAAAATGTAGCAATGTTTCAAATGGGAAAAAACCACAACTGTGTACAGCTCCCAGGAGACCAAGATATCTCCATGGTTACAGACTACAAATGAACCTAGTGTAGTCTGATCATGTAGTCAAGCTACAATTAACACTGATAACTCGCTGCAGTGTGATATATCATCACACAACACAACAAAACCTACTGAAAAGCAAGCCATTGTGAAAGCAAATGTCAAGTTAAATTTTGCTATATCTGCACCCCCCTCCCTGTCCTTGCTAAATTACAGAGAGTAAGGCTACATTCACACAACATACTGGGCATGTTACATCAGTTTTTTTTTGTTTTTTTTTAACAGGCATCACATGACCGTAAGAGCAACACATGATTGTAGAATGACTACAAAGTCTGTTTGTAGTCTGTAACCATGGAAACTCAAAAGGTCTACCCAGGAGCTGGAGCTATTTTTCCAAATTTTCTTACCTTTTTTTTTTTTAAATTTTATATTTACTAGGACAATAAAAAAAAGTAATAGAAATGTAATGCCCCAAAGCCAGCAATATGGCCGTAACCTACGTTAGTGGTCATCCTTTGCCACGATCCTTCCCCAATATGGAGTGTTTCACTATCTAGTTCTATGGCTTTAGGAGAGCAGGAAAAGTAAGTGGGGAAACGGGGACAATATGCACCCCACTATAACTTAAGGCAGGCAGCCATTGTTTAGGCATGAATGTATTGAAGTATATGCAAACACCAGCAAGTGAAGGCTGTGAAATTATGTGACTTTTGGCTCTGCCTATTACATGGCAGCCTCCACTGCTTGGTAGGAAGGGGAAGTTCATGTAACTTGAATGTTCCGTAATATTGCTGAATCAAAATGGCTTATAAAATCCTGGCGAACAGGAAAATATTCAATACTGTAACGTGAAATGGAAGTTTCACACTTTCTTTTTTTGCATCACAGCGTTTTCATGGGAGGGGGGGGGCTGATATCGAGGCAAGCGCTGGTCTATGTGGCCACCATCTTGTCTGATAGACATGAGTCGTGTAATATATACTGCAGCTCCTGTTATACGACCAACACATAATGAGCTGCAGCCAAAAAAACTGAACATTGTGATAATGGAAGACCATCGCTTGTATCAGAGTCAAAATCTTGACCTCTAGTCAATAGGAGTGAATGGAGACCAAGATGGTCGCGTCACTTTCTTCATTCACTTCTACAGAAACGTGACTTGAGAAAAGTCACCGAAGCCACATGACTTGCCGTCAGCTACACTAGGCCTTACGGTAAGCTGACAACAGATGTCGACTCATCTAGGCCCACGGTAACTAAGTGGTTCATTAAAATCTGACATAAAAGTCAGGTAATTGGCTCCCGGCAGCCGCGGCGCACGTGAACAGACTGAACACATAAGGTGCAAATTGATTCACAACCCCCCACCCCTTTCCCGGAATATGGAGCAGATTGTGGAGAAGACTAATCACATCTAAACAGGAGCGAGCAGCGGCTCACAGATGGTTATTGTGGTTCTGCAGTCGTTCGGCTAATGGCGAGCAATGCCGAACGCTACATCAACGAGACGGCGGCGATCTCACAGCTTCTGTCCAAAGACGTCGTAATACTCCTGCTGCTCCAGCTCTCGGTTGTATTTCTCGATCTCTTTGTTTGCTTCGATGACATAATCGTATATGAACTGATCCATTACTGAGGGCACAGAGTTAAGGGCAAGTCTCAAGTCAACATCATGGCTGTCCTAATAATGGAAACCCCCTGTCCATGAGTCAGGTGCCCCAGAGTACAGACCCTTCCCACAATGACCTCCACATACATTAACAGGGCGCCTATGGTAACTGGCTGTTTAGAGAAAACCAAACCGGTCATATAAGATGAAGTTCTATACCCACCCCCCCCACATTAGGCCACTGTGTCGCAGTATAGCTGATGACAAGGTCAGCATCTACGGAAGAGAACCCCATCATCATAATGGTCATTCTAAAAACCACCATAAGGATACATGGATGGTAATCCATCTTTTCTCCAAGGAAATTCACAAACTGAGTTCCATTGTAGAAATATCCCTCAGGAAGAGGATCCAAGTGCCGCTTCACCTAGACGTACAACCAGCAGACAGTAAGTATATTTATAGACACATATATTAAAAGTTCAGTTCTAGAGACAGGTAGATATATAATACAGGCACATATATAATATTAGAGATAAATAAAAAGTGCAATATAGAAAGCAAGATATAAGGAGTGAGAGCAAGAGAGAGAACTAAAGAGAGCAAGAAAGTTATAGAGATGGAGAGCAAGAGATATAGAGAGCTACAGATGTAGAGAGAGACAGAGAGAGAGAGATATAGATGGAGCCAAAGAGACAGATCGATAGACAGCCAGACGTACATGTATGTTCCGGATCTCCTGCAGCGATAAGGATCTTCTCGTTCTTAAAGTCTTCTTCTGAGGTTTCTAGACGACATTGAGGGTCATTACTCCCAGGTTTATTAATGTGAACTCTTTACGTACAGTGAACATGTCATATCAGGGGGTGCTCCTCACCTGCTTGGCACACTGTCGGAGCCAGTCCTTTAGGTTGTCTTCTTTGAGGGCACAGCCTATGAATACCAGGACACATTGCTGATGTATGCCGTTATCCCTCAGCTCATGTCTCGGGTCAGGAGGAGGGGTCGGCCCTTCCACCAGCGGGATTAGGCTCAGAGAGTTGGTCACGGTGTTATGGCAAACTTCTACCATCTGCTCCGAGTCTAGTAGAGAAGAGAAAGGAAGAGGGGTTATGGGATGACAAAAAAAAGAAAAGTTGACTGTGCACCCCTTAGCCAATGACATCATCTTCTGACATTCCTGCATTTATGTGATGTCACATGTGTCCCAGCTACCCTGCACAGGAGGTCTCATGCTACATCAACCCCTTGTATTACGTTCGCAGTCGATAAAGAGGATATAAAACAGAAGATATTGCTCACCAGAAAACTTGACTCTCCCCAAGATATGATAGATATTTCCTGTAAAAGGGAAGGACTTGACGGAGGACTTGATGGCTAAAAAAGAATAAAATAATAAGATAATATGAGTGATCCAACAGGCTATGATGATGGGGGTTATTGTACTACTGCTATGGTGAGGGGGCACTGGGTCAATGTGGATTTTTATTTGTAGTCTACTATCATGAAACTGCCCAGAACAGTTGTCACTTCCCTAGTTTTCTGGCATATAAGGCACAAAAAAAACTTGCAATCCTTCTGCACTTTTTTGCGCCTTATACACCAGAAAACTAGTGTGCTAGAGTTTTTCTTTTACGCCACCTTAGCCACATTCCCAAAAGGGAGAGTAGCGAAGGGTGTGGATACCAGCCCTGTCAGATTTATGATCATTGTTGCCAGTTTACTGATGTAAATGATGTCTGAAATCTACCCAAACTAGTAACCGCCATAGATTTCAGTGCAGGCAGATGGCCTGGAGGTGGGGGTGCATGACGTATGATGAGGCATGGGATTTGATCATTTCCCCCACAATGTGTATAGGGTATGTGCCCAAGCATCCCTATATTCTCCTACTCACTTTTACACCGTGTCATGAAGCGGGCCTTCTCCAGCGGGCGGCTGAACCACAGACACATACGATCAACCTTTGGGGAGACAGGCCCGGCCAGAAATTTCCCATCATACCTGTAAATCAATACAGAAATTTTCATTTTTCCCTCCCGTCTCCACTTTACAGAAAGCATTTTCTTAAGTAAACTTTTTTTTTTTTACTAATGAAATGTTTGGAGCCTTGCAGCGTCTCAAGACAGATCTGCAGAGGATCAGTTCAGTCCATGTGGATAAAACCTCTCTGAGAGTTTAGTAGATGCAGGACTAATCCACAAGAGGAGTTTATCAGCTTTATAGCAGCCGTCTTGTAGTCATTACAATCAACCGCCCCCTGGAGGAATTATAATAAATCCCGAGGAACGCGGAGGCGGCCATTACAACGCAAAACATGATTGGTATGGTTCATCCAGGAAATGGTGCAAGGAGCTCACACAGCTTTACCTGTGATGAATCAAGCAGACCGTGCCTTAGGGGATTGTTCGCTCAGCAATTCTAACACATTGCTATCATCCCAGTGACTCCATGTATCAGCGGCCTGCAGGAACCTTCACATTCACATCAGTAGCACTGCAGACCTGGCCTATACTTAGGATTGGTCATCAATATCAGATTGGTGGGTTCAGATGCTTTACAACCCCACCAACCAGCAGAATGAAGGCGCTGTGGAGCTCATGCAAGTCCTGCAGCCTCTTCATCGGACCGTCTACCTGTACCCAGTCTACTTAGTAGCTGCAGTGTTTGCTGCAATATCCTATACTGGTGTGAAGGTCGATGGACTCATCCTGACGATAGGCCATCAATACTTTGATCCAGGGAATCCCCTTTAAGGATGATGGTGGAAAAGCAGAACTCCAATAAATCCTCGTAGCTCCAATGCAGACTATGCAGTCAATCCCCTGATATGCTCTGCTAACAAACCTACAGATGTAAGGTTTGTAGGGGTGATCCTTAGAGAACGGGGAGCTGACCATAAGGGCTACCCCACTTCTGTAACACCCCTCCCAAATCTGCTGAAAGTTGACCCTGAGGCAATGCCTATTGTATATACTAGAGCTGTATGGAGTGTCACTATTTGCTTCCTAGCAGCTGTGTGTCTGCCATGTAGAGCCACTGACTGCCATCTTACACAGCTTCTCCATATCCATAGCCATGTGACAATGAGATCTAAATTAGGATTCTGCTTATCGCTCATAGAAACAAAGGGATGGGTAAAATAAAATCAAACCCAAGGGGTACACCATGTTTCTATGGGATACTGCCACTGTACTCATGTGGTGCTATCAATGTGCAATGTAGTGTACAAAACCTATCCTTGGGAAATGGTGGATTAGCCATATAAAGCAGTAGTGGCGCATCACAGGCCAAGTGATGTCACATTCATCGGTCACATGGCCTCTTAGCAGCTCAGATTCATTCAAATAAATATGACAGAAATGCAATACCAAGCACAGCCACAATACGATGTCCGGCACTGTGGTTTTCTGTGAAGAGGTTGCAGCGCTCACACCAATGCTGTGGTCTCTTGAAGCAGCTGATTGGCAGGGGTCCCGTGTGTCAGACCCCCAACCAACATTCAATTGATAATCTATTATAACCCACATATCATTGCTAATGCCCCCATTACCAACATTTCTATGTATTGTCAAAGGACTTGGACAACTAAGGTCCTATCATCAAAGAGATCCCCAGAGTAACAGACTCACCAGCCTGGATACATCAAATATCGTGTTCTTAACATCTGAGGACTGGAATAGCTGGTTTCTGATAGGACGAGCTCAATGTCCTCATTTCTGCAGGATAAAAAGAAAAGATAGCGTGGAGTTTTAAGACAGTCCTCCGTGCAGAAATAACCCTCCAGCAAACAGCTTTAATCTCAAAGAAAACCTGGCAGTATGTATTCAGTTTTCCTGAAGCACCACCACAGGTGAAATGAAGCATTACACGGCGTCCATTCATTCCAATGTAGTGTCTATAAAAAGGGAAGGTCCTCCAGAACGAGAGACGCTCTTTGTAACCGCTCTCCATTCTGACCACGAGACGAGGATCCTCAACAGACAGCCCACCTTTATTAACTTAGATATCGAAGGACCTGCTACACATTTTGCTTTGCTTGCAGTGTATGGTACCCGGTGGCCCCTTCCCTCCTCCAGAATACACTCAGCAGTAGGGTATGGTACCCGGTGGCCCCTTCCCTCCTCCAGAATACACTCAGCAGTAGGGTATGGTACCTGGTGGCCCCTTCTCTCCTCCAGAATACACTCAGCAGTAGGGTATGGTACCCGGTGGCCCCTTCCCTCCTCCAGAATACACTCAGCAGTAGGGTATGGTACCCGGTGGCCCCTTCCCTCCTCCAGAATACACTCAGCAGTAGGGTATGGTACCTGGTGGCCCCTTCTCTCCTCCAGAATACACTCAGCAGTAGGGTATGGTACCCGGTGGCCCCTTCCCTCCTCCAGAATACACTCAGCAGTAGGGTATGGTACCTGGTGGCCCCTTCCCTCCTCCAGAAAACACTCAGCAGTAGGTTATGGTACCTGGTGGCCCCTTCCCTCCTCCAGAATACACTCAGCAGTAGGGTATGCTACCTGGTGGCCCCTTCCCTCCTCCAGAATACACTCAGCAGTAGGGTATGGTACCTGGCGGCCCCTTCCCTCCTCCAGAATACACTCAGCAGTAGGGTATGGTACCTGGTGGCCCCTTCCCTCCTCCAGAATACACTCAGCAGTAGGGTATGGTACCTGGTGGCCCCTTCCCTCCTCCAGAATACACTCAGCAGTAGGGTATGGTACCTGGTGGCCCCTTCCCTCCTCCAGAATACATTCAGCAGTAGGGTATGGTACCTGGTGGCCCCTTCCCTCCTCCAGAATACACTCACCAGTAGGGTATGGTACCTGGTGGCCCCTTCCCTCCTCCAGAATACACTCAGCAGTAGGGTATGGTACCTGGTGGCCCCTTCCCTCCTCCAGAATACACTCAGCAGTAGGTTATGGTACCTGGTGGCCCCTTCCCTCCTCCAGAATACACTCAGCAGTAGGGTATGGTACCTGGTGGCCCCTTCCCTCCTCCAGAATACACTCAGCAGTAGGGTATGGGACCTGGTGGCCCCTTCCCTCCTCCAGAATACACTCAGCAGTAGGGTATGGGACCTGGTGGCCCCTTCCCTCCTCCAGAATACATTCAGCAGTAGGGTATGGTACCTGGTGGCCCCTTCCCTCCTCCAGAATACATTCAGCAGTAGGGTATGGTACCTGGTGGCCCCTTCCCTCCTCCAGAATACACTCAGCAGTAGGGTATGGTACCTGGTGGCCCCTTCCCTCCTCCAGAATACACTCAGCAGTAGGTTATGGTACCCGGTGGCCCCTTCCCTCCTCCAGAATACACTCAGCAGTAGGGTATGGTACCTGGCGGCCCCTTCCCTCCTCCAGAATACACTCAGCAGTAGGTTATGGTACCTGGTGGCCCCTTCCCTCCTCCAGAATACATTCAGCAGTAGGGTATGGTACCTGGTGGCCCCTTCCCTCCTCCAGAATACATTCAGCAGTAGGGTATGGTACCTGGTGGCCCCTTCTCTCCTCCAGAATACACTCAGCAGTAGGGTATGGTACCTGGTGGCCCCTTCCCTCCTCCAGAATACACTCAGCAGTAGGTTATGGTACCTGGTGGCCCCTTCCCTCCTCCAGAATACACTCAGCAGTAGGTTATGGTACCCGGTGGCCCCTTCCCTCCTCCAGAATACACTCAGCAGTAGGGTATGGTACCTGGTGGCCCCTTCCCTCCTCCAGAATACACTCAGCAGTAGGTTATGGTACCTGGTGGCCCCTTCCCTCCTCCAGAATACACTCAGCAGTAGGTTATGGTACCCGGTGGCCCCTTCCCTCCTCCAGAATACACTCAGCAGTAGGTTATGGTACCTGGTGGCCCCTTCCCTCCTCCAGAATACACTCAGCAGTAGGGTATGGTACCTGGCGGCCCCTTCCCTCCTCCAGAATACACTCAGCAGTAGGTTATGGTACCTGGTGGCCCCTTCCCTCCTCCAGAATACACTCAGCAGTAGGGTATGGTACCTGGTGGCCCCTTACCTCCTCCAGAATACACTCAGCAGTAGGTTATGGTACCCGGTGGCCCCTTCCCTCCTCCAGAATACACTCAGCAGTAGGTTATGGTACCCGGTGGCCCCTTCCCTCCTCCAGAATACACTCAGCAGTAGGGTATGGTACCTGGTGGCCCCTTCTCTCCTCCAGAATACACTCAGCAGTAGGGTATGGTACCTGGTGGCCCCTTCCCTCCTCCAGAATACACTCAGCAGTAGGTTATGGTACCCGGTGGCCCCTTCCCTCCTCCAGAATACACTCAGCAGTAGGGTATGGTACCTGGTGGCCCCTTCTCTCCTCCAGAATACACTCAGCAGTAGGGTATGGTACCTGGTGGCCCCTTCCCTCCTCCAGAATACACTCAGCAGTAGGGTATGGTACCTGGTGGCCCCTTCCCTCCTCCAGAATACACTCAGCAGTAGGGTATGGTACCTGGTGGCCCCTTCCCTCCTCCAGAATACATTCAGCAGTAGGGTATGGTACCTGGTGGCCCCTTCCCTCCTCCAGAATACACTCAGCAGTAGGGTATGGTACCTGGTGGCCCCTTCCCTCCTCCAGAATACATTCAGCAACAGGGTATGGTACCTCACAGACAATACTCTAGTATGATTATTACACTGTGACAGGAATAGTTACCTGGTGATCACTCCCTTTTCTGCTAGAATAAAGGCAGCCCCGGGGTTCATGGTGCGGAGCAGCTTCTGGATGTGTCCTAGGGACGGGTGTCTCTGCTCTGAGGTCAGGCTGGTGAACACGATATTGCTGACTATACCTACAAAGAAACACACACATGATGTACGGGCAACTTCACAATGGTCCTGTATGTGCGGCTGAGATGGAACATCACGGATATTAGGATACATACCTGGTGAACACTGCTCCAGGAATTTAGGGAAGTAAAACCTATAAAAGGGAAAACAAAGTTAATTGACCCATTATAAACTTATAATGGTGGAAGACCCTGATATGACACACATACACATACACATGGGGGGGACCTACCTGTGCTCCATAGTACAGCTCAGAGGATCCACACACGTGGTCACGGTGCCAATGACGAAGGAGGACTTGACAAGGGGGTCAGCATGAATCTGCACGGCCTGCACTATATCAATGACATCTGCATATCTGGAAGAAGAAACATGGAAGGTGACAAGTGAGCAGAAGAACAGCTGTCAGCAGCCAGGCATTGCTTACGGGATTCTCAGCCTGCAGAACGCAGGGCCTCACCGTGGGAAGCAGAAGGAGACAAACATTGTGATCTGCACCCTGCTAGCACATCTAACACCCCTACAAGCACATCTGACACCCCAACAAGCACATCTGACACCACCACCCCAGAGGCAGGGTATGAAGATACCACCAGCAAGTAATGAATACACATGTATGTACAATCCCACCTAGGCTACAAACCAGCAGCACGTAGCTCTCTCTCCTGTAGCTTCTTTTTATCTGTACTGATACATTTTAACAAAGTCTCAGCTCCGATGCAGATGTGAACCCAGCCTTATTGGAACTGCTTTCATTTATTTACTGGGAGGACCCTACAGTCAGCCTGTTCCCCAGTCTGAAGTGGCTGATATCAGCGAATTCAGCACATTATAAGATATTAAAAAACGTAATGTCCACAGTCTTACTCTGTGTTGTGTAGAAAAGATGTGGAAACTGTCAGTAAGCTGGTGTGAAGAGATCTCAGAGTATGTAATTGGGTTATGAGTGTGTTTGGCTCTAGGAAACTTTCTGTTCATATTGGAGATTTAACATTGAAAATCAGTCGTTACAATTGACCATGAAAATTGGCAGGTGTTGGACCCCTGGTTGGTACTGGATAGAGTAGACGTGAGGCTAGGCCCAGCTGAATGGCACTGAGCTGCAATAGCACATGGGGGCGCTACATGGTGCTATAACAGGCAGTATGGCTTCTCTGTTTTCCTGACAAGTGTAGGCCCCAGGAGTCCTATCCCAACAGATCTGCTAAAAATAAGCCATCAATGTTATACTCTTGAAAGTCCGTCCTATTAAAGGGACAGTCTGGAGATTTTATTTGATTCATTGTCTGAAAGGCCCTCAATAGTAATAGTTGTTGCCTCTCAGGGTGTTTCCTTATCCTGCATTCACAGTCTTCAATAAGTCACACGATCACAGTGTGACCTCTTTTTTCTAGCATGTGTTGCTGTATAAACAGGAGGTCTCTCTCTCTCCCTCTCTATCAGGTCACTTGGTAGCTTTCAATAGTAAATGCAAGCAGAGTCATCAATGTCCCAGTCCCCTATTCTCCTGCCATACCTCATCTGTGAAAACGCCTCCCTGATCCTCTTGTACCCGTTATATATTCTGTTCCCCATTGCTCTCCTATCTAAGGATAAGTTCACATAGATGAATTTGGTCAGGCAGGAACAAAAAAAAAATAAAATAAAAATCTGCCTCAAATTTTTACATGTGAACATACCCCTAAGGCTACATTCATACTTTTCAAAATGAAGAGAAATTTGAGGGGGACATTCGCTTCAGATTCCTCTTCATTTTCTGGCTTCAGCAGCAGAATGCCAAAGCAGAGCATCAGCAGAGTCGGCAGACATTGACGGACTCCGTGGCTGAACCCGCTGTGGAATATGCGGCAAGATCAAGCAGAACGCTTATTTGTTTTCAGCATCCTGCTCCAATCTCTGACTCCCATTGAATACAATAGGAGGCACAATCAGGGTGGAATCTGCTGCTGATTTTGGGGTGGAATGTGCCTCAAAATCAGCAGCAAGTTACGTCATGTGAATAGGCTCTTACAGTCAGGTCACCATGTTCCCAGAGTTATCAGTAATCGTTGCTATAGCTTTACAAGGAGCTTCCAGGACCTTTGGTGACATCACCCTCAATTTCTAAGGTCCCTGAAGGTTCACTTCAATATCAGCTCTTCAGGGTTTTGCAGAAACAGACACAAGACATGGGAACTGCTACTACACCTGGGTGACATCTACTTCCATGTCCACATTACATAACTGTAAAACACAAAGAATCTGGAGTGTCACTTAAATTACCAACAGTGTTAATAAGCCTTGTGATCCTGAAGCTTTACCCAAGTCATAATTACAATAACAAATTCAAACTAGAGTCTGCCAGCATCCTACTTGTTGATGGTTTCCAGCACATTTTTGAATATTGAGCTAACAGATTAATAACAGCAAAAAGGCTAAAGCCCATTTGTTTACGGAGAATTTATCTATTACATGTGCTGACTATAGAGTCGGTATAAAGCAGTGGAGAGCAGTGTGTGCATCCGGCTGTGTAATCGGCACCATCCCTCTTGTTAATGTATACACCATATGCTACGCTCTTGTTAGGTTTCATTCACAAACAATAGTAATTCATGTCATGGACGTGAGAAGCAGATGTTGGCTCACCACAGAAAGCGAGATATTACACCGCACTCAACATAACATAACATAAGAACAAGTAACTCGAGCCTGGAAGGACCAGTGGGGTCTTCTATATACTGATCAGGGTGCCCTGCAATCTCTAATACTATAATCTAGTGGAGATTGTCATCTAGACAGATGTATATGTATAGTGTATGCAGGTATAGCAGTAGTCTCAGCTAAATTACATAAGATCCCTATTAGTCTAAGGGAAGTCTAGCTGGTCTATCCTCAGTGGCTCAGGCTTCTACTCTTGTAATCCTCTATGCTTTATACTGCAGCTCAGACTGCCTGCAGAGCCAGTCTGAACAACCAGTGTAGAACAGACTACCATTACAGAATAGAAGGATTATAACCAAGACGTTCAGCTATTCTTACCCCTCCAGGGCAACGAGGACTCTCATCTTCTTCCTGGAATAGACAGCCTGGCGGGCACTACGATTGCGCTGTGCCTCGAGGATGCTCGAGAGAAACCTCTGGAATTGTGCTTTGCTGAACTCCTCAGTGCCATCCGTGGGCTGACGGTATACCATCCACCTGGAAGGAAACAGTCAGTTAGTAGGGATCTATAAACTAAGTTTACAAGGGTGTAAAACGGATAACTAAAACTGAAGCAAATCTTATCCTCACATCCGGAGCAGCACTCACAGTACCTCACATCACACTGGTACGATCTGATGGCTCAGAGTGCTAAATATTATAGCATCTCTACTGAACCGCAACATCCTGCAGAATGCAGCTTGGTGTGTGACTGGAGTCTAATTCATGGTCACTACAAGTTGAGCCAAGTTAAAAAAAAAAAAAAAAAAAAAAAAAGAAGACATGTTAAATGGCGGGATGGCTGTGAATAAACGATGCACAGGATACATTTATATATAATTCTGAACAGCTTTGCAAAACACTTTGCTTTACAGATCTGGTACCGACCCTGAATTACATCACATCTTATACTCCAGTCACAACCAGAGCTGCTGATAACAATGTTACCTCACATCTAACTGGTACTTTCTGCTACAGTGTCTTTACATATCCCTGTACATTACATTATAGGACCTTAACAGGGTTTGTCTGGGATAAACTGATCTGTCTATTCTACTGCGCAGGCGTGGGCGGTCGGCAGACGTCAAGAAGAGGAGGTGCCAGTTGCCCAGATCAAGTGACATCCCGTGCCCAGAAGGCCCGGACTGGAAGACAGATAAGTATGATGGGGGGTGTTGAGTTAGTTAGGAAGGGCTAGTAGTGTGCAGGCTAGCTAGGGAAACTGGGAGGAGGTGTCAGTGAGAAAGGGAGGGGAGAGAATGAGAGAGGGAGGTGGTGCGAGTCAGCTCTGAGTGGCCCAAGGCATCATGGTAGTTGTAGGAAAACAGAACAGGAAGATGCTCATGTGAACTAAGGCCGAAGATGCCAGCAGCTCACAGAGGAACCCAGGAATCACTCAAAACACTACTAAAGGTATTTGTTTGCACATATTAACCTATTAATAGCACTAACCTACCTTTTTTGAAAAAAAAAAAAAATTTTGCCCAGAAAACCCCTTGAACTAGGCAACCAGGGCTGCAGAGTTCTCTGAAGGGTAGACAAACAGCAGTGCAGAACACGAGATTATAACTTGAGATCAGAAGCACCAGCAATAGTACAGTGTGATCCTGCACTACACACTCCAGCAGACGTGAGCTCTGTATGATGACCTACCTGCCATACTCCTTCTGGAAGGACACCAGGAAATCACACAGGTCATTACAACGACTTCCTGGAAGCCCGATTATAATGTTTATAGCCACCTACAAGACAAGACAGTCACATCAGGCACCTCCCTCATGAGAACACAAGGGCTCAATGTACAGAAAATACAGACAGTACTGATGGGGATCTGCGCAATGAGACCCTCACTAAGAGGAAGGGGCTGCCGATCTTTCCCCTAGCTCCACTCGCTGTCAGCCACACTGGAACAACACTGGCCCATAATAGTCTATGGAATTCCAACAATTCTCCTTTAAGAGATTAAGCTGGGGTCATCACAGAAATTCAGCAGTGTTTCCCTGAAAGTCGCACAAAAAGGTGCGACACCTGCAGTAATTCCCTCAGCTGCTTTTAACCCTTGCAATGTGGTGTAAAACAGGCAGTATAAACGGACATACTAAGGATAAGAAACCTGCATCACAGTAAGTCTGTACTGCGGGTTTCGGGCTACATTCACATTTGTGTTAAAAACTATGTACACCCGACAAACAATAGTCAATGGGGTCTGTCAGGCTCCATATGTAACTGCTACTTTGGCAGTCCGCCTGTCCATTGTTCTGGTCCTCTGACAGACCAGAACAATAGAGAGATGACGCTAATGTGAACTTACCATTAGCTGAAGCATGTGGGTGAGATTTTATAAAATTTCATCTGCTAAGCTACTACTGTACAACGCAGGGGGTTATCCAAAGAGGACAGTTTTGACAACAAGACTCTGCAATACTTCTTACACCCTCCAGAGGTAAGCACCCCATACACGAAAAAAGAAAATCTGTCGAACCCTAGATTTCAGCAGGACTGACCAACTCTCCCCTGATAACTTTGGGAAGAAGAAGAATTAGGCTTGTTAAACTTTTAAAGGGTTAATAATTGGTGACCTAGTCTTAGGATAGGTCATTAATGGGGGTCTTGAGTGTTAGCGTTGAGGTGAGCACTACAGACTCTTCACTACTTAATAAGTACAGAACCATACACTGTACACCATACGTTGCACAGAGCCCTACATTGCACAGAGCTGTACGTTGCACAGGGCCCTGCGTTGCGCAGAGACCTACGTTGCGCAGAGACCTACGTTGCGCAGAGACCTACGTTGCACAGGGCCCTGCGTTGCGCAGAGACCTACGTTGCGCTTCCCATCACAGCTCAGCCCATTCACCTGAATGGGAATGACCTGTGATCAGGCCATGCAACCAATGAACAAGATGTCACATAATGGCAGGGAGCACCGTCGCTGCTTCAAACAGCTGATCGCCAGGGGACCCAGGTCTCAGACCTCCATCAATCTTCAATTGATAACCTATATAGTCATGAAAAACCCCTATAGCGCCCAATCATTTTGTTCTGCGGGAGATAAATGGTTGGCAGAGTCGTCTGACAGCAGCTTTCTCCCCCATCCCCACAAGTACAAGGGGATTGGGAAAAATAGCTGTTGAATTTATATGGGCAGCTTTAGACAGAGAAATAATCACCTTGTCATTCTGTGCTTGGCTCCCGGCGATGGTCTCTGGGTGCTGCAGCAGCGCTGGCAGATGTGATCTTGGCACGGGCTCTCGGCTCACACTGCTCACAGCCAGGTGCTGCAAGAAGCTTAGGAGACAAAGCAAGAACATTAACAGAATATGTCACTAGACAAGTGATCACACAGGATCTACAGTGAGGACCTAGACAGAAAGCACAAGCTACGAGAGGAAACCCTCTGTATGTCACTGAAGGTAATCCACTGTATATGAAATGCTACCCTATGCAAAAACCTGCACAGACCTGCTCACAGCTGAGGGTTTGTTACAACTGTACTCTGTGACTAAACACATTAGAAGCACACATCTATCTCGTCCTGTAGTTTGCTACATGGTATCAGTGCAGGTGACAAGAATCAGCATGATGTCTGTTTACGCTGCAATGTAAGGGCTGAACGCAGCAGACAGCAGACCTGTGGGAATTTGTGCAGGTGTGCAGCCACAAAAACAAACCTTTTTCGTGCGTCTTTCAGGAAAACAAGCTGCTGAATTTCCATGTTGGCCTGTGTGAACCCAGCCTAAAGGAGAGCTGGGCTCTGTGCCTTAGCTACTGAAGGGCCCCTTCATCTTGCTTTATTCCATAGATTGTAATGGGACAGCGTTGTTCCCTAGTGCAGCTGAGGGGAGAGGTGCCCAGACCCCCAAAACTACGATTTGTATTAGGTCTGTGAGCTCTAATTTGTGCAACAACCACACAGAGCCAACATATACCCTTCTACATGGGCCAACAGCTTATAGATAACACAGCAGTTTGCCTAAATTTAGTAGGTGGGTGTAGTCATGTGCAGTTACCGCATTGTAGAAACCCAGTCTACCTCACAGAGGATTGTCTAGATTTGATATAACTGTACCAAACTATGATGATTCCACTTAAATATGGCTATAACTCAAAGCTGTATTTTGATCTCTGGGTAGCGTATCTCTTTACTCATAAGGTGCGCAGCCATAATCATAGGTATATTGCCAATAGCGGCCGGACTGGAACAATAGGGCTTTGTATCCATCCCAGCAGGGCTCCATTGAATTCCTACACAGTCCTGGCTGATCAAATAAACATGCATTGTCCAGCCTGCACTGGTAGATCAGACATGGTTGATAACATTGTATCATTCCACTTGGTCTCAGCTCTTTACAAAGAATCTGGACTTGAGTGCATTAATCCATCAGACTTGCTGTTGCTGATGACCTCATTCTGGGTGGTGTCATAAAGGGTATAAAAGATGAGGTAAGAGGTCAGTGGGAGGAGATTGTGCTGGGACTACAAGAGAACACTATGAGGAGATTACAGACAGACCTCCACAGAGAGACTATTGGATTATACTGTGAGGAGCATGCAAGCTGAGATGCTGGAGTTAATGCCGCTGCCTCCACTGGTTATTCACACATGACAGAGCATGTGTGAGTGTTGGATTATAGAGCCACATCCAGGATATGCGTGGTAAAGTAACTATTTCACTTTTATGCCCTTTTATTTCATTGCACTGTATCTTGTAACTAGTAACTGTTAATGCTTGTATATATCTGCATATCTGTTCTGAACTGCATGTGTTAGATGTTAATACCGACCCATTTAGGGGTTAATAAATATATAAAATTTAGAAAGCTTGTCTTGTATTTATCTTGTGAACCCGGCACTCACTGGCGGTGAGTGTGGTTTTATATGAAAGACGACTCAGGTGTGAGCCAACGCGGTGTTGGCGCACTGAGGATCTTTCACACAAACCCTCAGCTGTACATTGTTGGAGAAGTGACAAAATCTGCAGAGAAGACAATCCACTGTGTATTTTGGAAAACCCCATTCACTAACATAGGATACCATATCAGAGCATATCCTTAGGCCTGAGCTATTTGCAGCCTGTACACACGGACACAAAGCTTCTTCTCACTGACCTGTCTCTATAAATCCAGACAAGCGGTACAAGGGCCACACTTGCTACATATAGCCATATGTTAAGGATACACATTATACACATCTGGTATAATGATATGCAGTTATGTTTAAGTTACCTGTCCAGTCCGGGGAGGTTGGCTGGGATCATTTTTCGGTGACTCCACCGTTCAGTGCTTGAGTAGGACAATGTCTCATATAGACTCTGCATGTTCATGTAACTGGGGAAAGAAACAAGAAGCGCATTATCAGACCCTAAACCTACATTATAAAGACCATCCTAGAAGTAAGTGCAGCCACAAACTAAAATCTGACCATATGGATGATGAGATGTCAGTGCATCTTCTCACTATGAGCAAGGTTGTGAGCCTCAATTATTCATCATCTCAATATGACTCAAATCTACCTTATTAAGACCAACCTATAATTCAGTACAGCCACAGGCCAAAATCTGAGCACATGGGCGGTGAGATGTCCGTGCATCATCTCACTATGAGCCAGGTTGTGAGTCTCAATTACGTATCTATACTGTGTGACTGTCATAGTCTATAGACGTCAACGTACAGTAGTAGTTGAAGCCAGTCAATGGGGTTTACCAAGCCCAATCATCATAAAGTTTCCTCTTTCTGTAAATCACCTTTGTGTGATCGGTGTCATTTTCAATACATGTAAATTATACAAAATATCATCTGAAGAATGAGCAATGGCTGCCGTCATCAGCTCAGCGCAAATTCTATACAATACTAAGAAAGAAAGAAATAGGAAGCCAGAACTTCTCCAGCATCATTACAATATAGCAGTGCCACCTAGTGGCTAAAAGTGGAACAACAATAACAAGTCAATCACATTCTGGTCTACGTGCCAAGAATGTGAAGGTGGTTATATACCTTCAATAGCTGCCTGACAAACACTTGTTTAGCAGTCAGCTCTTCCTCCTGATCTCCCTCAGCTGAGCATGCATGTATTCTCAGTAGGGGAAGGGAGGAAGCTGCTGACAGATACTTCAAATAATTGGACATGTCATCATCTTCTTTCTCCTGAAAATTGTGTTTATTACCTTACAGGGGTTTTCTAGCCCCAACAGCAGTTTTTATACCGATGACCTACCACAGGATAGGCCGACCTAGGTGCCAGAAGCTACTGCTGCAGACAGGGCTGAAAGAAACCCTGCTCCTATTCCAGTACTTGGCGCAGAGCTGCAGCCTTATTCACCATATAGCAGGGGCACCAGGGAACTGCAGCTCTGTGCCCATTGCTTGAATAGGAGCAGAGATGGTTCTGTACATGTCTGTAGCTACCGGAGACAGTGGAATCAGCTGATCGGTGCTGGGTCTGGATGTCGGAACCCACCACTTGGATACTGATGGCCTATCCTGTGAAGGTGTGCTATCAATTAATAATATTCTGCCTGCAGCCATCACTAGGGAGAGCTAACTGTATGGGGATTTATACAGCTAAAACAGAGTAAAAAAAAAAAAAAAAAAAAAAAAAAAGCTATAGAAATCCACATGCAGTGAGCTCCCCCTAGTGGTAGCTGCAGGCCAGTATACTATGTGGCTCGGCGCCACAGTGACGTTCCCAGTGGTGATATTTTGTCCATAAGGATGTGATGTCCTGGATGAAGCAGCCAATATACAGAACAATTCTGGGGCCTATCAGAACATTCATTCAGCCAAATCTATAGTGTCCAATTCAGGAACAAGGACTTGGGTTAAAGGAGTTGTTCGGGACTAGAACAGTGATTGCCGTGGCCTCCGCACACTGCCACACATTGTTATCGTGGTTGTGCTTGGTATTGCAGGTTAGCCCCATTTCATGTGAATAGGATTGAACTGCGGTATGGCATGTGACCAATGGACGTGATGTCACTGTCTGAGAAGAGAAAGTGGAGCTCGGTATCAGTCCTGGACAACCCCTTTAACGTCTAAACAAGGCATACACTGGAGGCACACACTCATACAAGTAACACGTGTGCTGGAAGTCTGTACATGATGACATGTGAGAGGGGCAGACTTACAGCACATACACTTACATTTTCCTCTGTTCTTCTGACAGCTGGTGTTCCTGAAGGAGTTGTAGAGTTATTCTACAGCTCTCCGTCTGCCCCTGCCAGGTCTTTAGAACCTACAGGAAAAGCCAAGGCATTAGCACTTGCAGGAATAGGATCCTAATGTACAGACGTCTTCACCATTACCATAGCTTGAATTAATAAATGGGTTAAATGACCCCAATTTCCAATTAAACCAAATCAATACAATATTGAGCCATGCTTGCAAAACCTTTGACAGGCTGCATTTCTTAATGCAACCACTAGGTGGCTACACTGACACACAGGATAGACATCTTGTTACATGAAACAATATTTTTTGACATATCCATCAAAGAGGAAAGCTGAGGGAGGACGTATCTATATATTATGTGAGGGATACCATCACACATCTGTATGAAGGAGGCAATAATCTTATTCTAACATTGCCCAGTCAAAAAAAAAAAAAAAAAAAAAGAGGTAGATTAGTTATACATCAGAGATCGATGCAACTGGCAGTGTAAAGAATGGATTACCATATATATGCTAAGGTTCTGTCTATATGTATGCACTTAAAGGGGTTTATCCAGTTTCTACTATTGATGGCCTATCAATATTAGATCTGTGAGAGGTAGACACCTGGGACCACGGCAGATCAGCTGTAATGTTTACACTCTGGGAGCTGCACTGCTTACTCGCCGTACAAACTGTAGTGGTGGCTGTAGGTACTGCAGAACTGTCCCACTGAAGTTCATAGGAGCTTATGTGTCTTGTTTCAGCTGATCTGCAGGGGTCCCAGATGTCAGACTCCCACAGCTCTAATACTGACGATATCCTGAGGATACGCCTTCAATAATAGAAAATGAACAAACCCTTTACGTACAGTGAGGGTGATTCATCAAAACTGGTACAAATGCAAAAAGCTGACCATAGCAACCCATCAGTACCATGTAATATGAAACCTGCAACCCGACATGCTTCTGTGGGTAACCGCTCCACTAGTATCTTTGCCCTAGTTTTTATAACGGTCTCCTCTCTGCAAAGTTTTATTACAGTAAGCAAGAAAGTCTGACCACAGACCATTACTGACAGTCAGACTTGTCAGCAAGTAAGGAAGCGCTCTTATACATCACCTGCGAGTAGAAGCTCCGGTAGCTTTTGGACTTGGGGAAAAGTGCGAATGCAATGAAGTTGCCAGGAGTGATAAACTGCAGGGGCAGGTGGGGGTGGAGAGCAGCTTTATACTCTATGAGCAGGACGGCGGTGGTACTGCTGGAGTCCTGCAGAAGAGAAGATGTATAGGGTTAGACATGGCGCTGATATCATCTCTAATATAAATGAAATTCCGTTGTCGTCTATTAAAGAGATTTAATTTAAAAAAAAAAATTTTTTTTTTACATTTTTGTAAATCTAATTATACGTATTGCAGAGTTTTACAGATTTTCTTTAACCATCTTAGTGGTGACAGTCTGTTACCAACGGACATGCAGGAACTTTCTATGATCTGGGACTTGTCAGAAATCCAACCATGATGTGCTCAGGTTGTCAGACAGGGATTACATGCATGAGAAGATAAGCCGGCCACAATAAGGAAATCACCACTGTAGTGGTGGTGCCCGGCACTGCGGCCTGGCTCCCACTCACCTGAATAGGAGTAGGGCTGCTTCCAGCTGTATACCTGGTACGTGGCATCTGGTGGCCAAAACAGCTAATCAAGATGGGGCCCGGGTGTAGGACCCCAAACGACCTGATATTAATAATATATCCTGTGGACAGGTCATCTGTACCAATTACCTTCATGGCCTGGGCAATCCCTTTAATGGTATCTTGTCCATAGTACTTTGGTATGGGCGGCTGTCATGCACCCCTCAGTCTCCCACTTTGAATATCACAAGTTGTAATGATCATGGCATCAAAAGGGGTTACATGGTGGAGATGAAACAATTTACTGATCTCCCCTGTTTTTGTGGAGAGGGATGGATATGGGGTTATGACATTCTCTGAACCACGCCACAGGATATGTCAGTGCTATATTACCAACAGAAATAAGTAAGGATTTTTTTTTGTTATTTATTTATAAAGGGCTCCTTTGCGCACTGTGACCGCTTCTTATCTAGCTTCCTTATCGCATACATGGGTAATTTTATCTTGGAGGAGTTCAGGGCTGGCATCTCGCCCTGACTATAAATACCACAAACATTCACCTCACGCACTGGCAACGACAATAGCAGGAAGGTCAGCGCTCGCCATGGACGGGGAGAGATAATATAATCTGGAGAATAGCGCATTAAGCAGAAAACACATCAGCGCTATTGTTTGCTTTCTGCTTGCAGTAAATGTCCATTTCCTATTATTCAGACTAGTGTCAAGGAGCACGCACTGTGGTTAACCAAAAAAATAAGGACCTTTTGATTCATGGTCGGCTAATAGCAAACTGAATCATTGCTGTAAAACTGAACTGTGGTTACGTGCACGGTACTTACACCATCGTAAAACTTTACAGAGGTCATGTGACTCCTAGAAACGGTGACGCTCCCATAATTTGGATGAACAAACAGGAGGCCGTCAGAGAAGAAATACAATTTACCTGAGGAAAAAAAAAACTGAAATATTGGATCACCCGAATGCGGTGGCCTCTTTAACCAGTTGATCAGTGTGTGTGTGTGTGTGTGTGTGTGTGTGTGTGTGTGGGGAGGGCCTCGACCCCCCACAATTACATACTAATGACCTCTTCTAAGGACAGGTCACCAATATGTATGTCCCGGAAAACCCCTTTAATATAAAATGTCCCAAAAGACACCATAACATAACCCATTTCTCACCCAAAACCCTTAACATGCATTTAGACTTTAAAGAGGACCTTTCATGTCCTCATGTATATGCGGTTTTATATACCACTAGAAAGCTGACAGCACGCTGAATTCGGCTTTCCCGTTACGTGCCCCGGGGCTGGAGATATCGGTGCCGTTGGTTTCGGCACTGATCTCTGCCCACTGTTAGACTGTCAGGAACGCTGTCAGCTGGGCTGTGAGGAAGGCACCCCCCCACCGACTGTACTCGTCCATAGCCCTGTACTGTCAGAGGGGGCGTTCCTTACCGCCCTGCGATGACGCTGAGCTGTGAGGAACGCCCCCCCAGTACAGGGCTATGGATGAGTACATCCATCCTCTAGTCAGCCTCCTTGCCCCTCTAGAAACTACACATAATTCCTAGAAATTTTCCAGTCAGTGTCCTTCCCCCTCTGGCAGCTGGAAATAATACATGGTAGTTTTCACTCCTGTAATCTCACATTTGCCCTGTAGCAGGAGAAATGTATAGTTGGCTAACCCTTCCCAAGGAGACTTGGGGGTTAAACAACAGCTCACAAGGGCCTGTTATGGGCAGGGAGACAATCCCTTTAAGTGGTTTAAGGGAATTTACCAGAAGAAAATTGGTAAATATGGTAGGGGCTAGATGTCCCGAAAAAAAAAATCCTTCTAAAGGGGTTTGCTAAGACTTACATGTTGATGACTCAACCTTAAGATAGGTCATCAATACCTGATCTGTGGGGTCTGATACCAGGGACCTCCACTGACCAGCTGGTTGAATAAGCACTGCACCCTCTTTACTGAATACCAAGCACTGTTCTGTACATATTGTAGTGGGTATTCTAGATATTTCAGGTCAGCTTCATTTACTTGAATAGGACTAAGTTGCTGCTGTACCATGTGACTGATGAATGTGATGTCATCAACACAGGGAAGAGGTCGCAGTGCTGGTGAGTGCAGCGGTCTCTTCAGACTGCCACTGATCAAATATTAATATGCTATCAATATACAAGTCCTGGAAAACCCCTTTGATTTATATTTGAGAATAAATTGACAATTGCATTGTGGGCATGTACCTGATGGCACTAGCACCACATCTTCAGTCACCCCCGCAACCTGCTCCATCCCAACTTGATTGATAGACATGCTCTTCCTGGAGCCTGCATCATGGCTCCTTCGCTGAAATTGCTGCATCTACTAACTGCTCCATAATAGACACGTGTGCGATACCGTCTTTCTTTCCTCATCACCCTATAGTATTGTGGATGTACCGCGGTCAGTCTGTGCACAGCACTGTAGGAGAATGACACGGCCGGGACAACAGACACCAATGTGCATGTGCTGGATATGGAGCAGTCTGTGCAAGCTCTAGAATTCAGCCGACACAACCCCAGTACTATAGGAGGATGTCCAACAATTAGCCGGGGTCGGAGCTGAGGGAGACTTTGACTGAAGAGCCTTGCAATTTTATGCACTTGGTGCCTAATTTGCATATTCATTAAAAGCATTTTTAATTTGTTCTTGTTTTGGCAATATAAAGATATGTGCTCTATCCTAATAAGGGCCTCTACCAAATTAGAGGTTTTGGACCCATTTTCTTGCAGATTTCTTCTAAACATCCATGGTCAATGTAGAGCTCTGGATTGGAGTCAATACCAGCCGCCATGCTACCCCCTCCATGCCTTTACCACACACCCTATTTGGGAAAGTGGTGAAGGTGGCTCAGATTTGAAAATTGCATCTTTTTCTGCCTTGGATGTCGGAAAATTTGTGTACAAGGCCTAATAAATCAGGGGCCAGTGCCTATAATGTGGCAGGTTTACCTTCTTCAGGTGTTATGTGCTGGCTACTGGAGCTCATGTACGCCCCATCACCACCAGACAGGAAGCTTCCAAGATAAGATTCCTGTTCCTGTAAAACAACAGTCACCAATTACACACGCTCCATACCTGCACATGTCTGTAATATACATCTACATCGTGTATATAGAGTTATAAGGATAGAAGGATTATTTCTAAAATGCAGAGGAACCTGTGCTAGAGAACAACCTAACCAAGGCACGCCACAAAACAAACTCACATTCTAACAACAGGTAGATATGAATGAGAACACTAATGTTTCCATTTACTTTCTGCAAACAGAGATCTTAGCATCAATGAGGAATCCATTCCAAGGCCATTGCACATAAGCAGACATGGAGGGTCAGACGCTCGTACCCACCTTCACAGTACTCAGAGCTTTCTCAGATAGTTTGACTTCATTCTCTTCCACCTAAAGGGTAAACATAAGAAAAGTATGACCATGGCTTCCAAGACAACTAAACACTTTGGCCCAGATTTACTAATACTTAGACAGTGAAAACACACCAGATCTATCACAGTGACTGATGCTGGGGGATACACCTGGCACAGCTTTACACTGTCTAGTCTGCATTTATACCTACCGATTATTTAGGCCATTATTTAGGGCAGATTATAATACGGTTGTAGGTATAAAATGGGCTGTAGCCTGGGGCCCCCATTATAAGGTAACCTCATGATCAACTGTATCGTCGTCCACCAATACAGCCGTTTACTGCTGTGGGGCACGGGAGAGTACAGAAAGGGAGCAATTGTTGGGTGAACCTTGTGGTTTCCTTTGGACACAACATATCCAAACTGGAACTGCTATTATTATAGTCAGACCCCAGAGTATTATAAGTGGAGGCCCAGGTGAGGTGAGCCAACATAAAAAAAAACTATGTTACTCACCTCTCCTGGGCTCTGGTGCCAATCCCTGTTCTCTTCGGGCCTTCTGACTGAGATCAAGGACCACTGAGGCCTATGATTGTCATTCAGAAGGCCTGAAGGCGACACAGAGTCGCATCGGAGCCCAGGAGTGGTGAGTAACAATATTCATGTAAATTCTAGTCTGATGCTGCAGTTATACTCCCTCTCATGGAGCTGCACACATCTGTATAGGTGCTCTGGACGCAAAATGGGAAGAAATGTCTAGTAAAGACCATAGGCAAATTTGTGCTATTTTTCATGACAGACACACTGGAGTAATAAAATACTGTTGTAAGACAAGCCAAGGAAGTGTCACGAGGCCTTCTGTCCAAAGAGAATGGGGACTTGGGTTACCATGATCCAACAGTCCGCGCCCAGACAATGACATTTTAACTATTCGTTTTAACCCTGATTTACCTAGGAATGGACAAATCTCTTGGACGTTAACTAATTGAATGAGAAATTCCTCCAATACCAGTATGATCATAAGAGACCGTACTCACCAGCCATGACATAAAGCGAGGCACGGCAGCGGTCAGGATGATGTAATTACTGTCCGATGTGAGCGCTCCATCTGAGAAAGAGAGAAGACTGGGTGCTCAGTAATATGTTACATCTATGCAGGAAGATATGGAGTCTGGTACAATGCATCAACATAAGCTTTAACCTCTGAGCGGCAGAGATCTCTCTCCAGCCTTGACCCCCAGCTGATACATTGTAACAAATTGCAGCTGTGCTAGAAGCATTTCATATGTATACAGTTTTTCACATTCCATTCACTAACAGCAAACAAAGATCTTGAGCACTGTAAGGAACTGAAGCAGAAAGGGGGGTATTCATGAATATGTCATGCCATTTTTTGGCTTAATCCAGTGGTTTGCAACTCTTTAACGCCAGTTAAAATAATAATAATAATAATAATACATTTTATTTATATAGCGCCAACATATTCCGCAGCACTGTACAACTTGTAGGGTTCAAGTACTGACAAAAAAAAAGATACATTACAAAGACATAGTCAATTCACACACTGGGACTGAGGGCCCTGCTCGCAAGAGCTTACAATCTATAAAATAGTCTCACGTGGCATTTTTGTACTAGGCTCCCCACTTTTCATGGACATCATACGCACCACATTCACTGGAGTAAATGATGACAGAAATCTATGCTCAGCTGAAGTGCAGGGAAGATGGCTAGTAGTGAGATACAGGCATGCTTTGTTGATGCAGGAGACATCAATGCTGGTGTAATATATGCCACCCTTGATGAATTGCCCCATTGTATATTATAAAGTTTTGCAGCTTTTCATTATACAATGATTAAGCATCGCTCCCGTGCACCGTCATCGTCCCCACCCTGAGCCGCCGGTATGACCCTGCCCTGCTGTGTACATCTCTTGTACTTCCTTGTATGTAGAGACCACCCACTGCCCCCATATTCTGTCTCTGATCAGCACCACCCGCTTATTTTATCTCCCACAGACGACACTTATCATATAAATCAGCGGCAGCCTGTGATTATGTCTCTACTAGATTTACTCTCATGCTTCCATGTTTACCTGCTAATATAAACATCCCATACAAGGCAGAGATGTTCAGCCGCCCAAAAACAGGCAGCACCAAAACAAATAATCACACCCGGGAACATAAACAGTACAAGTAAAAGGAAGAGCGAGGAAATAAAACACAAGAATAAGCACACCTTTGTCTCTAACAAGTATGTCCGACTTCAGAAAGGATTCGGAGAAGACGACCGATCCCAAATTTCCTCCTTGTAGGTCAGGAATGTCATAGACGGTAATGGATGCCTGGAACACAAACGTATGTAGGAATGAGAGTCTGCTGACCATGTAGAGGGGAACACTGTAAATACTTATACATCAGATGGTATTACTTGTAGTAAAGACTTGTATATTGCTAACCTATCCTTACAAAGTGCCATCAATATGTGATCAGTTGGATCCAACACCAGGACCTTCGCCGATCAGCTTGAAGAGGAAGTTGTGCTCATGAGCAGTGGCCTCTTCCCTGTGGTGATGTCATGTTCATTGGTCACATGGTACAGCAGTAGCTCAGTCCCATTCAAGTGAATGGGGCTGATCTGCAATACCAAACACAGCCACTATATAAAATAAAGGCGCTGTGCTCTGTATTTAGTGAACAGGCCGCAGCGCTCACACTAACTCTGTAGCCTTTTCAACCAAATGATTTTTTGCAACTTTTTGTGATTTCTACACCAGATAAGAACATGGCTGTGCTTGGCACTATGTATCATTTGTGACTGTATTCTTGTAAAAATCTCTGCTGCCAGTCGTAGCCACTAGGGGTCGATCTGCTCGGTAGGTATGCTACTTCTAGTCAGGTAAAAGTTGAGGTATTACAGCTCAGCTCCATTCACTTCAATATTTCTTGCAGAAAAAAAAAACCTTTATGATTATTTTTTGCTTCCATTTGTCCATTTTGATGCTCCTGTTGGGGACAGGCACCGGACAGAGTCAGTCTCCTTCCCTATCTGGCAGCTGGCAATATAGTCCCATCTTACTTCCCCTGCAGTGGTCTTCTAGATATCCTGCTCCTTCCCTGACATGCTTTTTCTATTGGCTGCTTTGTAGTCAAGACAGAATCCCTACAGAGTACTGGTTATGGGGAGAGCGAGTGAGCATGTGTGTCCACCAGCACTCACATCACTAAGAGGACGGCGCATTGCAATAAACTCTGAACATTGGGTGGCGTCATACTAAGTAAGCAAATGTCATAACTCTTCTGTGGACTATTATTGTAATTGCATGTAAACGGCAAACGTTCTTTCTTCAGACTAGATAATGCATATGAAATTTATTGAAGGGACTTCTTAATAGCCATATACATCATGCACCTTAGAGAGGTCAAGATGCAGCAGAGTAATTGTGTAAGAAGTACAGGGCCCCAAAGAAAAGAGCACAGGACACCCCAGCAGATAGGTTACTTTCCATAGAAGATGACAGAAGTGATACCGAACCCCAATTGTACTTACAGTTTTAATTAAATCAGTGCTATTGTCATGGTCCAATGGGACGATCCTAGGGGAGAAAAAATGAGGAAAAGTTGTAAGGGCTGGGCTAGTCTTATGTAAAGACAGTACAGCTTAAAGGGGTAGTCCAGGAATTGAACACACACACCCCAACACCACACACATAAAACCATACCAACTTGTCCCCAGCACTCCGTTGTCCGCTGACGCAGTCCATTTGGTTGTGTGCCTTGGTCCCTGGAAGCCCTGCACCCCACATGACTGCTGAGGCCATTCAGCAGCCACTGGAGAAGCAACAGTAATAATCACTCACATATGGGGAGAAGGACTTCTGGGAACCAAGGCACCGCATGCGACCAAACCAATTGTGGCAGTGGTGCCGGAGAAAGGAGAGTATGTTTGTTTTTTTTAAACGTTACACCTGCCCCAGGCCCCTCCACAGTTCGTCCTTTTCCTGGACAACCCCTTTAAAGGGCTTTCCCCACTATATACTGTACAGACCAAAAGTTTGGACACACCTTCTCATTCCAAGAGTTTTCTGTATTTTCATGACTATAAAAATTGTAGATTCACACTGAAGGCATCAAAACTATGAATTAACACATGTGGAATTATGTACTTAACAAAAAAGTGTGAAACAACTGAAAATATGTCTTATATTCTAGGTTCTTCAAAGTAGCCACCTTTTGCTTTGATTACTGCTTTGCACACTCTTGGCATTCTCTTGATGAGCTTCAAGAGGTAGTCACCTGAAATGGTCTTCCAACAGTCTTGAAGGAGTTCCCAGAGATGCTTAGCACTTGTTGGCCCTTTTGCCTTCACTCTGCAGTCCAGCTCACCCCAAACCATCTGGATTGGGTTCAGGTCTGGTGACTGTGGAGGCCAGGTCATCTGGCGTAGCACCCCATCACTCTCCTTCTTGGTCAAATAGCCCTTACACAGTCTGGAGGTGTGTTTGGGGTCATTGTCCTGTTGAAAAATAAATGATGGTCCAACTAAACGCAAACCGGATGGAATAGCATGCCGCTGCAAGATGCTGTGGTAACCATGCTGGTTCAGTATTCCTTCAATTTTGAATAAATCCCCAACAGTGTCACCAGCAAAGCACCCCCACACCATCACACCTCCTCCTCCATGCTTCACGGTGGGAACAAGGCATGTAGAGTCCATTCCTTCACCTTTTCTGCGTCGCACAAAGACACGGTGGTTGGAACCAAAGATCTCAAATTTGGACTCATCAGACCAAAGCACAGATTTCCACAGGTCTAATGTCCATTACTTGTGTTCTTTAGCCCAAACAAGTCTCTTCTGCTTGTTGCCTGTCCTTAGCAGTGGTTTCCTAGCAGCTATTTTACCATGAAGGCCTGCTGCACACAGTCTCCTCTTAACAGTTGTTGTAGAGATGTGTCTGCTGCTAGAACTCTGTGTGGCATTGACCTGGTCTCTAATCTGAGCTGCTGTTAACCTGCGATTTCTGAGGCTGGTGACTCGGATTAACTTATCCTCCGCAGCAGAGGTGACTCTTGGTCTTCCTTTCCTGGGGCGGTCCTCATGTGAGCCAGTTTCTTTGTAGTGCTTGATGGTTTTGGCCACTGCACTTGGGGACACTTTCAAGGTTTTCCCAATCTGTGTATCCACCTGACTTCTGAACAACACAACTGATGGTCCCAACCCCATTTATAAGGCAGGAAACCCCACTTATTAAACCTTGGGGACACTTTCAAAGTTTTCCCAATTTTTCGGACTGACTGACCTTCATTTCTTAAAGTAATGATGGCCACTCGTTTTTCTTTACTTAGCTGCTTTTTTCTTGCCATAATACAAATTCTAACACTCCATTCAGTAGGACTATCAGCTGTGTATCCACCTGACTTCTGAACAACACAACTGATGGTCCCAACCCCATTTATAAGGCAAGAAGTCCCACTTATTAAACCTGACAGGGCACACCTGTGAAGTGAAAACCATTTCAGGTGACTACCTCTTGAAGCTCATCAAGAGAATGCCAAGAGTGTGCAAAGCAGTAATCAAAGCAAAAGGTGGCTACTTTGAAGAACCTAGAATATAAGACATATTTTCAGTTGTTTCACACTTTTTTGTTAAGTATATAATTCCACAGGTGTTAATTCATAGTTTTGATGCCTTCAGTGTGAATCTACAATTTTTATAGTCATGAAAATACACAAAACTCTTGGAATGAGAAAGTGTGTCCAAACTTTTGGCCTGTACTGTACATTTATCCCCTGTTTTTTTTTTCTTAGATTGAGTGCTTGAAAACTGGTCATGTTCTGTTCTCATAAATGTTTTAGACAGGACAGGAATTCACGCTGCCACTGTGTATAGATAGACTCCTCTGCTCTAGCGGTCAGGGCATACTGGGAGTTGTGGTTTCCCAAAAGCTGGAGAGCCATAGGTAAAAGACTGAACCATAAAGACAGGAAAAAAAAAAAAAAAAGGGTGTGCTGCTGAGGACAGGGAATACCTCATATATTCATTGTTTGCATACTTCTTAGTGCTCTTTGTGGTTGCAGTCACAGGTTTATATACGTGACTTTATTTAGGAGTATCATAATTATTACATTACAGGACTGTTTAATGAGACATTGCAGCAAAACTTCAGCTGTGTGAACAAAACTAATTCTGGATGTAAATGACAAAGCTTCTACTCGCTGCCAGCAATCCCTGATCTGGAATACGATGAAGAAGGGAAACAGGGCAGAAGATGCAAATACCTACCTTCCCAGATTATTCACAGCTTCAATCTGAAATGATACTTTGGACCTAGAAACAGATATACGGCACAGGTTAGAGCGTACATCATATTATATATACATATATATATTCATACATATACACACACATACGTGTATATATGGCACATAGTTCATTTTGGTTATTACTGTAGCGAGGTGTCACAGTATATAGCTATACAGTGGGATACATCGCTGCCTTTGGAAAGAAATAGGTTTCAACTCCAACTGTGATGTGAACAAAGCCTTAGACGGGGTGGACACTCTGCCACTTTCATTTTGAAATATCAAAAATATCAGACCCCCATTGTGGTCCTAGTGATAAGCGGAGCCTGTGACCGCAGCTATGTTCTCGTTACAATCATAATTCCAACATGCCCCCCTTCTCACTTAAAGGGAATGTGCCACCTTTTTTATAAAATTTATTAAAAATCAATTGTAAATTTTTTGTTCCATTTCCTGTACAAGAGTATAGCGGCGGCCATCTTGCTTGAGCTTCTCTGCTCTGTTAAAGGGAGTCTATCATTCGCAAAAACACTTTTAAGCTAATGGTACATTGGAATGGCCTTTTTAAAGGCCATTCTTCTCCTACCTTTCCTTGTTTTCTTCTCCCAGCCGATTCCAAGATAATTCGTTTCTTCATGTATGTAAATGAGCACCACGGAGCACCCAGGGCGTACCTTCTCTTCTGCGAGCACCCACTGCGTCATCGCTTCTCACCGCCCCTTCATCCATTGCGGTGACTCCCCTCTTGGTCTTTTTTCTTCTCAGTTCTCACCGGCAGTGAATTTTCTCTCACGCCACAAGAGCGTGGCAGAGCCAATTGCGCATGCGCAGTCGCGAGAATTCACTGCCGGCAAGAACTGAGAAGAAAGAAGACCAAGAGGGGAATCACTGCAACGGACGAAGGGGCGGTGATAAGTGATGGGTGCTCGCAGAAGAGAAGGTACGCCCCGGGTGCTCATTTACATACATGAAGAAACAAATTATCTTGGAATCGGCTGGGAGAAGACAACAATGTGCCATTAGCTTAAAACTGTTTTTTCGAATGATAGACTCCCTTTAACAGCATCTAGTGATTTGCTTTACATCAGCCATGGCCATAGAAAGTAATAGTTTGGAGCCGACTCATTGAGATGAGAGAGTTTTCTAGACATGCCCAGTACAGGGAGGGGGAGGAGCTGTGACACCATCTATGGTCAGTAGTGGATGCAATAATGGGTCAGTGGTGTTATGTACAGAGACATTATCTTCCATTGCAATCCTGGCTGTGATGTAAATTAGGTGATTGCTGCAAAGAAAACACCATCAGAATTGGCAAATAACAGTCTATTGATAGGCTTAGTGGCCAGAGAGAAAATTGCAGCATTTAGTACTATTAGCAGTAGCTGTACTATCTAGCAGTATATATATATATATATATACAATACAGACCAAAAGTTTGGACACACCTTCTTATTCCAAGAGTTTTCTGTATTTTCATGACTAGAAAAATTGTAGATTCACACTGAAGGCATCAAAACTATGAATTAACACATGTGGAATTATATAATTAACAAAAAAGTGTTAAACAACTGAAAATATGTCTTATATTCTAGGTTCTTCAAAGTAGCCACCTTTTGCTTTGATTACTGCTTTGCACACTCTTGGCATTCTCTTGATGAGCTTCAAGAGGTAGTCACCTGAAATGGTCTTCCAACAGTCTTGAAGGAGTTCCCAGAGATGCTTAGCACTTGTTGGCCCTTTTGCCTTTACTCTGCGGTCCAGCAAACCCCAAACCATCTGGATTGGGTTCAGGTCTGGTGACTGTGGAGGCCAGGTCATCTGGCGTAGCACCCCATCACTCTCCTTCTTGGTCAAATAGCCCTTACACAGTCTGGAGGTGTGTTTAGGGTCATTGTTCTGTTGAAAAATAAATGATGGTCCAACTAAACGCAAACCGGATGGAATAGCATGCCGCTGCAAGATGCTGTGGTAACCATGCTGGTTCAGTATTCCTTCAATTTTGAATAAATCCCCAACAGTGTCACCAGCAAAGCCCCCCCACACCATCACACCTCCTCCTCCATGCTTCACGGTGGGAACCAGGCATGTAGAGTCCATTCGTTCACCTTTTCTGCGTCGCACAAAGACACGGTGGTTGGAACCAAAGATCTCAAATTTGGACTCATCAGACCAAAGCACAGATTTCCACAGGTCTAATGTCCATTCCTTGTTTTCTTTAGTCCAAACAAGTCTCTTGTGCTTGTTGCCTGTCCTTAGCAGTGGTTTCCTAGCAGCTATTTTACCATGAAGGCCTGCTGCACACAGTCTCCTCTTAACAGTTGTTGTAGAGATGTGTCTGCTGCTAGAACTCTGTGTGGCATTGACCTGGTCTCTAATCTGAGCTGCTGTTAACCTGCGATTTCTGAGGCTGGTGACTCGGATGAACTTATCCTCCGCAGCAGAGGTGACTCTTGGTCTTCCTTTCCTGGGGTGGTCCTCATGTGAGCCAGTTTCTTTGTAGCGCTTGATGGTTTTGGCCACTGCACTTGGGGACACTTTCAAAGGTTTCCCAATTTTTCGGACTGACTGACCTTCATTTCTTAAAGTAATGATGGCCACTCGTCTTTCTTTACTTAGCTGCTTTTTTTCTTGCCATAATACAAATTCTAACACTCCATTCAGTAGGACTATCAGCTGTGTATCCACCTGACTTCTGAACAACACAACTGATGGTCCCAACCCCATTTATAAGGCAAGAAATCCCACTTATTAAACCTGACAGGGCACACCTGTGAAGTGAAAACCATTTCAGGTGACTACCTCTTGAACCTCATCAAGAGAATGCCAAGAGTGTGCAAAGCAGTAATCAAAGCAAAAGGTGGCTACTTTGAAGAACCTAGAATATAAGACATATTTTCAGTTGTTTCACACTTTTTTGTTAAGTATATAATTCCACATGTGTTAGTTCATAGTTTTGATGCCTTCAGTGTGAATCTACAATTTTTATAGTCATGAAAATACACAAAACTCTTGGAATGAGAAGGTGTGTCCAAACTTTTGGTCTGTACTGTATATTTTAATATAGACAGTGACAAGGAAACTAACAAAATAATACAGAATTCTTTGATGCTTATCATAAACAACTTGGTTTATAAAGTAGGTCATTTTCTGGTGACACATTCTCTTTAATTACAACCCCCCCACCCCCACCAATGAGGATCGGTGCAATTACTAAACCTCACTTTGCCCCTGATGATTATTCTTACAAAATGGGAAAAAACAAACATCAAACAGACCTGAGAGCAGCTTTCATCTGAAGGAGATTAAAGGAGTCCAGCAGCATCCAGAGACTGTGCTCCGCCACTTCCTTCGCCTGTGGAAAGACGAGACACACAGTAAGTCACAGGGTCGCCTCAGAAACATGAGCGGCTGTCTAATGTATTCCCACTGAGGGTGCACCACCAATGTGCCAGCTGAAGGACACCAAGCCTAAAGTCTACATATTGTATTGCTCTCTGCTGTCAGCCATGTCAAGCTAGGGATAGACTGACTGCAGAGGTAAGTGGTGTACAGTCAACAAAATCTCTACCCCATATTGATTACTTTTTAAAAGAGGACCTTTCACGTCCTCAGAGAGGTGCGATATTACATAACGATAGGAAGCTAAAAGTGCGATAAATTCAGCTTTCCCCATATGCACCCCGATGCTGGATATATCAGTGTCTTTAATTTCAGCATCAATATCTCTCTACCATCAGGAAGGCGGGCCTTACGTTATCGCTAGGTTGTGAGAAACTCGGTGGTGGCGGGGGGTTTGGGGGTGCACCTCACAGCAATGACACTAGGCTGTAAGGCCACCCTTCTGTCAGAAACTAACGGCATCGATATCTCCAGCACCAGGGTGGAAACCGGGAAAGCCGACTGCTGAATTTAGCACACTTTCAGCTTTCTAGCGGTATATAATACCGCACATCTCTGAGACATGAGAGGTCCACAGTAAAGTACATATATTCATTGTTACCTTGGCCTTACTACCCCCCTCCAGGAGACAATCTCCTGCTTCCCTTTCACTTTACTGACTGTTACTCATCCTCTTTATTATGGTTATTACTTTATTACTGTGGATTTTATATCCATGTCAATCCACCATACGCCTGTAGATTTTTGTTTGGTTTCACACATTTTTATGATTACAGTTTTATCTTTCACAACAGGAGACAGGTGTGACGCTGTACGTGACAAGACACGAAGAGCTGTGTGACTAAGGGAGTGGCCGGAGGACTCAAGAACATCATTCCCATAACCCCTGTGAGACGTTTCTTCTACTGTCTTCAGCTATCACAGCTAGGATATTCTGCCCTGTGCAGCCCAGCAGTCTCACGGCCCTGCACCCGTTGTGAAACTATAATTCCCAGCATATCCTGGCAGCTAGGGCCACAGGTTAGAGACCACTCTCCTAGGTTGTGCCGATTGCAGACCTCAAAGTAAGAGCCCGACCATTACCTTAGTGAAACTGGAACATTTGACGTAACTCGCAATCCCTGCAAGAACAGCTTCTACCGATGCAGCGTAGATCTGAGACAGCAGGGTGCTGCAAGAGACAGGATAAACTTATTACTACTCACATCATGTGTGTGTGTGTGAAACAATTATTCACTCTATTCACAGTGTGACCCGGCCGTGCCCATTACATAAAGCTCAGCTGGACCTGTCGATGTTCAGCAGCCTGGCTGATCATCTAATGTGTATGGAGGCCTCCTGACGGCAGGTGTCAGGGGAGATACGCTGTCTATGCAGGAGAGAGCAGCTTATTCCACTCTTCCTGCTGAGAACACATGCATACTCGGCTCAGCCTGGCATGCATGTGCATGGGGAGAGGTCAGATCAACTGTCCCTGAAAACTGGTATGTGTAAAAGAGCCTTTGCTATTCATCTTCTTGCTAGCTGTCAGAACCATCTTAGTTTAGGACTCCATGTCTACACGCTGCAGACACCTAAGGAATAAATAGGAGGCTCCATGAAATCACATTAACCCTTCAGTATCTGTACTGGCTTCTGAAGTGTGAAGGGGACAGTTTTCGGTCTACTAAACTACTATGTAAAGCTCTGTGATGTGATTCAGTGTCAGGGCGGCTGTGAAACCCTAGCTTAGTGTAACAGGATCAGGAATCCTCCAGGGTAGCGTAGATAAATGATATAGTAGTGACCTGCAGGATAAGCAGTGCTTCAGGACACAACACATAAGCCCAGGCGTGAAGCCCTTACCAGCACGTCTCACAATAAGACACCTATCAGCACCGAAATGTCAACAATGTGGATTTAAAGGGGCAGTGCGGTCTGAATAAGCTCTTTCTTTACAATCTAGTGCTAACTGCAGGTTTCCAAAGCAGTATTACCTTGGACCAGTCACTGATTTCAATTCCCCTGGCTCCTCGACAGCAGGGGGCAGCTTCTGTTCAGTTCTAATAAGGCATTTTACAAGAAACTGCCCCTACCAAACAAACCCTTCAATGTGAAGCTTCCCAGCCATAGCGCATTATACGACACCAAGCATCATTTCCTCAGGTTAAAGCTAATCCTAAAATGCTGTACAGAGGGCAACCTCAAATAATTCTCACATTTTCTAATATGTGTCTTGTTAGTGGCCAATTACAATCCAAGTCCTTGTCGGTGTATATTAGAAGGGGTGATAAGTTTAGCACTGGAGCCTAGACATTATACTGTGTGCAGCAAGCATAACAACAGTATGCCAACCCTGAACAGAGCATAGAGTATATCCAGTGCTGAATGGTAAGTGTAGCAGATATTTCAGTACAGGGATACTTACATGTGCTCATTTTTCTTGTGAGTCTCATTGTCATAACCTAGAATGAAAAAAAATGAAATGAATGAACAAATAAGTGAGCTGAAAGCCAGGAAGAACCGACTCAGTCTAATAATTGATGCTACAAGTAACACGAGAGTATGAGAGTTTTCATGTTTCACCTCCTCTGTGAGTTGTCAAATTCTTTAAGCTTGAAAGAAATTGGAATTTCATTTTTAGGGTATGTAGGCCATGTAATCAATATGGTACCACGGGTGAGCCTCTAACTGCAGCCTGCATCTAACAAGGTGGCAGCTACTAATTCCCTCCCCAGGGTGCTGTAAACCACAAGGGGCTTCTTACCATGTGCCTCCTCCCAATGCAGATAACCAATGCTGGGGGCATCAAATAGGAATAATCTGGGCACTACTGGAGGGACACTCTGCCCCAGTCCTGACCCACAAATGTTCACTTCTCGATTTTCATGTTTTTGCCTAAATATACTTAAAACAAGTTCAGTGCCTGGCATAGGG
Organism: Leptodactylus fallax; assembly: GCA_947044405.1. NCBI lineage: Eukaryota > Metazoa > Chordata > Amphibia > Anura > Leptodactylidae > Leptodactylus > Leptodactylus fallax. Next base: position 124,887 of record CAMRHE010000869.1, on the reverse strand, counting down.
AGAGGCGTCAGACATACATGAGGCAGGCTTCATCCTCCTACCACCCAACTACTGACTCCAGTGAAGAAACCGCTGATCTAGTCTGTAGCAGAAGGACAAAGCCTGAAGACTCCGGGGCAGGGCTAACAGCGATTTCATGATTCTGGTGAAAAATCACAAAATCTATTAATTGCATGGCCCCAATTCACAACCAGTAAAGTTTATGTTTGTAACATGGCTCGGATTTCAGGAGTGGCGCTGTGTCAGGGAGAAGACATGTTAAGGTCCTGAAGTTGGTCAACGCATAGGAGATAACTTATAAACTTGGACTATTACCTTTAAAAGAGTTGTGCGGGATTAGGAAACATGGCTGATTTCTTCTCAGGAAATGACATCATGTACATCGGTCACATGGCCATGCTGTATCTTAGACCCATTCATTTTAATGCACTGAGCTGTAGCATGGCCATGTGACCAATGGATTCGAGGTCAATTCCTGAGAAGAAGAAAGCAGCCATGTTCTTTCCTGCACAACCCCTTTAAGGAATTAACTAGGGAAAATCATTCCTGAGACGAGATTCTGTGTCTTATAAAACTCTGGCCTGTCCCTATTACCTTACCATCCCTCTCGCGAATTTCTGATTTTCACACGCCTCATTTATGCATTTATTTTCCCATGTCCCCTAAGGGGCAGGTTTACCCAGCTTCACTTTGGCGTCTAATAATGCAGATTAAAGTGAATCGTCATTTGCATTTTCATTCCATAAATCAATAGAACAGGGAAAAATCTGAAACTTTGAAATATATCTTATCAAAGCAAATTGCTTCTTTCAGCCACTGTCCCCTGCACATATCACATTCTCTAGTCTATACAGATATAGAAGTCCATACACAGAAAGATCTGTTACATCTGCAGCATCTGAGGAGGAGAGGGAGATGCTGGAGGTGGGCAGAGGCACAGGGTAACACACAGATGATGCTGCAGCTTCTATTAAGTGTTTTATCTCATGTAACAGAGAAGGAGGAGCTGAGCAGGTAGATATACTGTATAGTCTTATTGGAAAAGATTCAGAAGAATTTGTCATTCATCCATTGAAGTCCCTGCACTTTCTATCCTGAGTGCAGTGGTTGAAATCTAACACAGTAACCACAGCCAATCACCAGATAGGACCGCCCACTGGACTCCTAAGGATAGACAGTGCAGTGATTTAAAGAGGCATTCCCACAAATAAAAGTGCACAGTGGTGAAAGTGCTGCACAACAATCACATTGCAAAGTAATCCATAAACCTACCCAAATATGGAACATGAGTGGCCCCAAAAAAGTAAGTCCTAGAACAGGCTAAGGGTCCCTTTGGAGATACACACTGAGCAGCCTGTTAACACAAGATAGATTTGAGTACACAGCATTAAAATGCACACACAATAACATCATTGTCTTCTAGACAAGGACTATTCATTCCAGACATCAGTCCTGAAATAATCTGTTTGCATAGTAAGAGAAAGGGCAATTACCAGAGGAGGCAGAGACCCAACTAGAAGCATCGGTTCATGTATCACCAGGGTGGGAGGCCGCCATCTGACATACATCACTATCTTATATACCATATCACCTCAGAAAAAGAAGTGGCCCCCAAACTGTCTTATGCTCCAGAGCTGCACTCACTATTACCAAGTACAGCTCTGGAGTATAATACAAGATGTAACTCAGGATCAGTACAGGATAAGTAATGTAATGTATGTACACAGTGACTGCACCAGCAGAATAGTGAGTGCAGCTCTGGAGTATAATACAGGATATAACTCAGGATCAGTACAGGATAAGTAATGTAATGTATGTACACAGTGACGGCACCAGCAGAATAGTGAGTGCAGCTCTGGAGTATAATACAGGATGTAACTCAGGATCAGTACAGGGTAAGTAATGTAATGTATGTACACAGTGACTGTACCAGCAGAATAGTGAGTGCAGCTCTGGAGTATAACACAGGATGTAACTCAGGATCAGTACAGGATAAGTAATGTAATGTATGTACACAGTGACTGCACCAACAGAATAGTGAGTGCAGCTCTGGAGTATAACACAGGATGTAACTCAGGATCAGCACAGGATAAGTAATGTAATGTATGTACACAGTGACTGTACCAGCAGAATAGTGAGTGCAGCTCTGGAGTATATAATACAGGATGTGACTCAGGATCAGTACAGGATAAGTAATGTAATGTATGTACACAGTGACTGCACCAGCAGAATAGTGAGTGCAGCTCTGGAGTATAATACAGGATGTAACTCAGGATCAGTACAGGATAAGTAATGTAATGTATGTACACAGTGACTGCACCAGCAGAATAGTGAGTGCAGCTCTGGAGTATAATACAGGATGTAACTCAGGATCAGTACAGGATAAGTAATGTAATGTATGTACACAGTGACTGCACCAGCAGAATAGTGAGTGCAGCTCTGGAGTATAATACAGGATGTAACTCAGGATCAGTACAGGATAAGTAATGTAATGTATGTACACAGTGACTGCACCAGCAGAATAGTGAGCGCAGCTCTGGAGTATAACACAGGATGTAACTCAGGATCAGCACAGGATAAGTAATGTAATGTATGTACACAGTGACTGTACCAGCAGAATAGTGAGTGCAGCTCTGGAGTATATAATACAGGATGTGACTCAGGATCAGTACAGGATAAGTAATGTAATGTATGTACACAGTGACTGCACCAGCAGAATAGTGAGTGCAGCTCTGGAGTATAACACAGGATGTAACTCAGGATCAGTACAGGATAAGTAATGTAATGTATGTACACAGTGACTGCACCAGCAGAATAGTGAGTGCAGCTCTGGAGTATAATACAGGATGTAACTCAGGATCAGTACAGGATAAGTAATGTAATGTATGTACACAGTGACTGCACCAGCAGAATAGTGAGTGCAGCTCTGGAGTATAATACAGGATAAGTAATGTAATGTATGTACACAGTGACTGCACCAGCAGAATAGTGAGTGCAGCTCTGGAGTATAATACAGGATGTAACTCAGGATCAGTACAGGATAAGTAATGTAATGTATGTACACAGTGACTGCACCAGCAGAATAGTGAGTGCAGCTCTGGAGTATAATACAGGATGTAACTCAGGATCAGTACAGGATAAGTAATGTAATGTATGTACACAGTGACTGCACCAGCAGAATAGTGAGTGCAGCTCTGGAGTATAATACAGGGTGTAACTCAGGATCAGTACAGGATAAGTAATGTAATGTATGTACACAGTGACTGTACCAGCAGAATAGTGAGCTCAGCTCTGGAGTATAATACAGGATGTAACTCAGGATCAGTACAGGATAAGTAATGTAATGTATGTACACAGTGACTGCACCAGCAGAATAGTGAGCTCAGCTCTGGAGTATAATACAGGATGTAACTCAGGATCAGTACAGGATAAGTAATGTAATGTATGTACACAGTGACTGCACCAGCAGAATAGTGAGTGCAGATCTGGAGTATAATACAGGATGTAACTCAGGATCAGTACAGGATAAGTAATGTAATGTATGTACACAGTGACTGCACCAGCAGAATAGTGAGCTCAGCTCTGGAGTATAATACAGGATGTAACTCAGGATCAGTACAGGATAAGTAATGTAATGTATGTACACAGTGACTGCACCAGCAGAATAGTGAGTGCAGCTCTGGAGTATAATACAGGATAAGTAATGTAATGTATGTACACAGTGACTGCACCAGCAGAATAGTGAGTGCAGCTCTGGAGAATAATACAGGGTGTAACTCAGGATCAGTACAGGATAAGTAATGTAATGTACAGTACAGACCAAAAGTTTGGACACACCTTCTCATTCCAAGAGTTTTCTGTATTTTCATGACTAGAAAAATTGTAGATTCACACTGAAGGCATCAAAACTATGAATTAACACATGTGGAATTATATACTTAACAAAAAAGTGTGAAACAACTGAAAATATGTCTTATATTCTAGGTTCTTCAAAGTAGCCACCTTTTGCTTTGATTACTGCTTTGCACACTCTTGGCATTCTCTTGATGAGCTTCAAGAGGTAGTCACCTGAAATGGCCTTCCAACAGTCTTGAAGGAGTTCCCAGAGATGCTTAGCACTTGTTGGCCCTTTTGCCTTCACTCTGCGGTCCAGCTCACCCCAAACCATCTCGATTGGGTTCAGGTGTGGTGACTCTTGGTCTTCCTTTCCTGGGGCGGTCCTCATGTGAGCCGGTTTCTTTGTAGCGCTTGATGGTTTTGGCCACTGCACTTGGGGACACTTTCAAAGTTTTCCCAATTTTTCGGACTGACTGACCTTCATTTCTTAAAGTAATGATGGCCACTCGTTTTTCTTTACTTCGCTGCTTTTTTCTTGCCATAATACAAATTCTAAGACTCCATTCAATAGGACTATCAGCTGTGTATCCACCTGACTTCTGAACAACACAACTGATGGTCCCAACACCATTTATAAGGCAAGAAATCCCACTTATTAAACCTGACAGGGCACACCTGTGACGTGAAAACCATTTCAGGTGACTACCTCTTGAAGCTCATCAAGAGAATGCCAAGAGTGTGCAAAGCAGTAATCAAAGCAAAAGGTGGCTACTTTGAAGAACCTAGAATATAAGACATATTTTCAGTTGTTTCACACTTTTTTGTTAAGTATATAATTCCACAGGTGTTAATTCATAGTTTTGATGCCTTCAGTGTGAATCTACAATTTTTATAGTCATGAAAATACAGAAAACTCTTGGAATGAGAAGGTGTGTCCAAACTTTTGGTCTGTACTGTATGTACACAGTGACTGTACCAGCAGAATAGTGAGTGCAGCTCTGGAGTATAATACAGGATGTAACTCAGGATCAGTACAGGATAAGTAATGTAATGTATGTACACAGTGACTGCACCAGCAGAATAGTGAGTGCAGCTCTGGAGTATAATACAGGATGTAACTCAGGATCAGTACAGGATAAGTAATGTAATGTATGTACACAGTGACTGTACCAGCAGAATAGTGAGTGCAGCTCTGGAGTATAATACAGGATGTAACTCAGGATCAGTACAGGATAAGTAATGTAATGTATGTACACAGTGACTGTACCAGCAGAATAGTGAGTGCAGCTCTGGAGTATAATACAGGATGTAACTCAGGATCAGTACAGGATAAGTAATGTAATATATGTACACCGTGACTGCACCAGCAGAATAGTGAGTACAGCTCTGGAGTATAATACAGGATGTAACTCAGTGTATATAGACTGCTTTTGCAGGGGGTTGGACTCGATGGCCCTTGAGGTCCCTTCCAACTCAAACAAACAAACATATCCTCTACTGATCTTAAGTAATGTAAAACATTACAAGTTGCTTTACCACATGTTTGGCTGTGCTGCCTCCATGTCCTGTGTTCCTGACCAGATGACCTTCTGACGGGAATATAAAGTTCCCAGGTTTTAAGTTTTCTTTCGTGGAATGACTGCCGAACAGCACAAAGGGTTGTCTACAAGGGCTACATGAAGATAATACAATTAGAATAGTAGTTATATTCTTGTACATAGGAGTAGTATTATAGTAGTTATATTCTTGTACATAGAGGTAGTATTATAGTAGTTATATTCTTGTACATAGGAGGTAGTATTATAGTAGTTATATATTCTTGTACATAGGAGGCAGTATTATAGTAGTTATATTCTTGTACATAGGAGGCAGTATTATAGTAGTTATATTCTTGTACATAGGAGCAGTATTATAGTAGTTATATTCTTGTACATAGGAGCAGTATTATAGTAGTTATATTCTTGTACATAGGAGCAGTATTATAGTAGTTATATTCTTGTACATAGGAGCAGTATTATAGTAGTCATATTCTTGTACATAGGGGCAGTATTATAGTAGTTATATTCTTGTACATAGGAGCAGTATTATAGTAGTTATATTCTTGTACATAGGAGCAGTATTATAGTAGTCATATTCTTGTACATAGGGGCAGTATTATAGTAGTTATATTCTTGTACATAGGAGCAGTATTATAGTAGTCATATTCTTGTACATAGGGGCAGTATTATAGTAGTTATATTCTTGTACATAGGAGGTATTATAGTAGTTATATTCTTGTACATAGGAGGCAGTATTATAGTAGTTATATTCTTGTACATAGGAGTAGTATTATAGTAGTTATATTCTTGTACATAGGGGGCAGTATTATAGTAGTTATATTCTTGTACATAGGAGGCAGTATTATAGTAGTTATATTCTTGTACATAGGAGGCAGTATTATAGTAGTTATATTCTTGTACATAGGGGGCAGTATTATAGTAGTTATATTCTTGTACATAGGAGCAGAATTATAGTAGTTATATTCTTGTACATAGGAGCAGTATTATAGTAGTTATATTCTTGTACATAGGAGCAGTATTATAGTAGTTATATTCTTGTACATATGAGCAGTATTATAGTAGTTATATACTTGTACATCGGAGCAGTATTATAGTAGTTATATTGTTGTACATAGGAGGTAGTATTATAGTAGTTATATTCTTGTACATAGGAGCAGTATTATAGTAGTTATATTCTTGTACATAGGAGCAGTATTACAGTAGTTATATTGTTGTACATAGGAGCAGTAGTATAGTAGTTATATTCTTGTACATAGGAGCAGTATTATAGTAGTTATATTCTTGTACATAGGGGGCAGTATTATAGTAGTTATAGTCTTGTACATAGGAGGTAGTATTATAGTAGTTATATTCTTGTACATAGGAGGTAGTATTATAGTAGTTATATTCTTGTACATAGGGGAATAGTATTATAGTAGTTATATTCTTGTATATAGGGGAATAGTATTATAGTAGTTATATACTTGTACATATGAGCAGTATTATAGTAGTTATATTCTTGTACATAGGAGGCAGTATTATAGTAGTTATATTCTTGTACATAGGAGTAGTATTATAGTAGTTATATTCTTGTACATAGGGGGCAGTATTATAGTAGTTATATTCTTGTACATAGGAGCAGTATTATAGTAGTTATATTCTTGTACATAGGAGGTAGTATTATAGTAGTTATATTCTTGTACATAGGAGCAGTATTATAGTAGTTATATTCTTGTACATAGGAGCAGTATTATAGTAGTTATATTCTTGTACATAGGGGGCAGTATTATAGTAGTTATATTCTTGTACATAGGAGGTAGTATTATAGTAGTTATATTCTTGTACATAGGAGGTAGTATTATAGTAGTTATATTCTTGTACATAGGAGCAGTATTATAGTAGTTATATTCTTGTACATAGGAGCAGTATTATAGTAGTTATATTCTTGTACATAGGAGCAGTATTATAGCAGTTATATTCTTGTACATAGGAGCAGTATTATAGTAGTTCTATTCTTGTACATAGGAGCAGTATTATAGTAGTTATATTCTTGTACATAGGAGTAGTATTATAGTAGTTATATTCTTGTACATAGGAGGTAGTATTATAGCAGTTATATTCTTGTACATAGGAGCAGTATTATAGTAGTTATATTCTTGTACATAGGAGCAGTATTATAGTAGTTATATTCTTGTACATAGGAGCAGTATTATAGTAGTTATATTCTTGTACATAGGAGCAGTATTATAGTAGTTATATTCTTGTACATAGGAGGTAGTATTATAGTAGTTATATTCTTGTACATAGGGGCAGTATTATAGTAGTCATATTCTTGTACATAGGAGCAGTATTATAGTAGTTATATTCTTGTACATAGGAGCAGTATTATAGTAGTTATATTCTTGTACATAGGAGCAGTATTATAGTAGTTATATTCTTGTACATAGGAGGTAGTATTATAGTAGTTATATTCTTGTACATAGGGGCAGTATTATAGTAGTCATATTCTTGTACATAGGAGCAGTATTATAGTAGTTATATTCTTGTACATAGTAGGTAGTATTATAGTAGTTTTAATTTTGTATTCTTCCATTATTATAGTCATTGTATCCTCCATCCTGAGACATGCCTTTAGCAGATAACTTAGGAATGATAATTGTTGCTCTGTAAGTCAGGGAATTCCTTAGAAAATTAAAGACACAAACCTGTTATCTGCAATATGGCTGGATAGCATCCCATGGCTGAAGTAACTCCTGAATGGCTGCAGGATAAGATTACACATGTTATAAGAATTTGTATGATTCATTATAACGTAACTCATTCACTATAATAATGTATCACAGGATTCACATCCTAATAACCTCATCACTACAAGAGCACAACTGTGCAACACTGATCAAAAACAAGTCATTGTGGAGGAACCAGGGGCCAGACAGAAATGTGTAAAGGGCTCGCACACACAGTTTTTACTGTAGGCTTAGAGGAAGTTTGGCCCTTTATTCTCAGGATACAGATGACTGATGCTTCCAAGAGAGAATACCATTACACTTACAAAATGGCAGCATGCCATTATTAGGTTTCTGCTGGATCTGTGTATTATATAGACCAGTGGTTCTGGGGGATACACATTACAGTCTCTGGGAGTACACCTACAATTGACAAGAGCACTGCTCTGAAGAACACTGGCGCTAATGGGGAGGCCATTACTTGCCATCACTTTCATGGGAGGAATAGTGGTGCATGCTATTCTTCCCTTTAAATCATAACTGCAAATGGAGCCTTATTTTGTTAACATTTATTAATAATTTATTATATATTAATATTTATTTTAAAAAAAAATATATATTGGGGGTACTTGGTTGGAACTTTTTTTTTTTTTCACTTGGGGATACTTGGCTTGTTGCGAAAGACTGATGCAGACAAGTGTCAGAGGTCGACCTCTCAGTTTTATGTGCACAGGACCTGTCACCTCTTCTGACAAGCCTGCTTTAGCAAATACATGAAACAACATGTAATAAATAACAAATAATCATGAAATAACAATTCTGGAATATCTTCTCCTATAACTCTGTGTTGCACTGTTCCTATGTAATTTCTCCTAGAAACGTATAAATAATTTGACAACTGTGTGTTACCATTCCCCTTGTTTAAAGAGTGTATCCAGAATGATCAGAAAAGGTGCTCTAGAAATATTTCATTGGGAATATAATTATTTACTAAAGCAGACATGTCAGAAAAAGAGACAGCTCTTCCTTAAGTCTGTTACAGGAGTTGTGCCATTAGAGACACTTATCCATGGGAGCTACGGAATGAGCATAGCACTGCTAAGATGCCATAGCTCCACAGTTACACAAAAACCATAGCTAGATGTGCCACGCCGATTCTGTAGCTCCCATTCACCTCTATGGAAGTCAAGGAAACATCGATTAATTATTTCCACAAGTCACAAGACTTGTGGCCGACTCTTTTCCCCTCATCCAGTACTGTCAAAATGGTAATAACCCTTTACTGTTTCTTTTTTTTTTGTTTGGGGGGACACACACGATATAACTGAACAATTCCAAGATCTGGATTCATGGCATCACTTCTCACCTCTCCTGCTTGCGATTCCGACAATTCCAGAAGGAAAGGAATTTCAGTTTCAAAGTTTGACAAGAAGCCGCTCCACTGGTGTTGAAATGTCACCAAATCCTACAAGACATTGATGGGTTAATTTACAGTACTGAACACAGAAGCAACATGTAATGTGACAGCAAATGTCTCAGGGTTCCCTGCTGGTTCAGGGCTTGTGCAGACCTTGCACTGTTGAATGGTATTCCTTTAACCGTAGCCTTGCACATGACATGAGTGATGTGACATAGGACAACCTAAGAACCCCTGAACTAATGAAGCTAGCGTATCTGTGAGGAATGTAATTCTTGCTGACAGCTTCTATTGACAACTATCAGAACTGTGATTTCAGCTCTGGAGTATAAAACTGGCTTTAACAGTGACAGTATAACAATACATACAATGTACAATGAATTTTTGCTTCAAAGTGGTTGTACCAAGTTTTAAACTTGTCACCTCTCTACAGAAGAAATGACAATGTGTGACTTGTGACGTTCTGACCACTGGGATCCCCATCTGTCCCAGTGGTCAGGTATGTGCACAGCTGCTGCATACATCTCTATGGAATAAAGAGCACCGCTATCTTCAGCAAAGAGATAAATGTAGAGGCAGCAAAACATGGTCAACCCTAGCTGCATTCATACGGAAAAACGTAGGACTCTCGTTCTCATGATTGTCCTAGAGATTGGACCCCTATCCATCAGACACTTAAACACCTATCCTGTGTATGGATGAAAAGCCTAAAACTTAATACAACCCCATGAAGAACACAGGGAACCTTTTGTTTATGCCTAAAATGGATCAGAGGGGTCATATGACGTTTTGGATTGCCCTGTCACATGGCACACATCCATATCTGCCCACTATTCACACTACATATCACTGGTTTACACTTTTAATGGGTGTACAGACATTAGGTTAATATATAATAATTAGATGACAAGTGTGTCAGACTGGGATAGTAATAGCACACCACATGCATGAAATACAGAGGGACTAGAGGATGTAGAACCTTTACTGTCTTTCCCTTAATCATACCTTAAAGCGTACCTCCAGTTATAAGACAACTTTTTTTTATACCTGAATAGTACAGGTGAATATAAGAAACTTTATAATATATCTTATTGAAGAAATATGCTTCCTTCTCCTTCTAACACAGAAGTCTATGGAGAGGCGGCTGGAAAAGACACACTCACACTGCCACTGCTAAGCTCTGCTGCACGCAAGACTCTACTAGATCTAGTAAAATAAAGCTCTACCACTATACAGACTATGGCGATAAATCCTTTACTAGCAGGCAGCAGCCTCCTTGCCCCTCCATAGACTTCTGAGTGTGAGGCTGAATACAGATACCAGTGCTATTAGATACAAGAAGAAGAAGGAGAAGAAGAAAGAGCCTAAAAAGTGGAGAAATTTGTTCACCTGTGCTATTCATTTATGAAGAGGTGTTATATAATTGGAGGTACAATTTAAGGATACTCTCCGTACTGCAATGTGTAATAAGCGTAGCTTAAATGGCAGGAATTTGCCCCATCATTTCAGAACTCCTCTTGGTGAATATGTAGATTTGAGGAATCTAGGTGGACGCCCCTTGAAGCCCCCAGAATAGTGACTGCAACACTATTTTGCTACAAGAATCACACCCTATAGACGTGGCATGGATGTAGCTGCGGTCAAGTACACTTCTGCTTCTCTGCCCTTTTGGATGCTAGAAACACGGGGACAAAATTATAATAGCGACCCTATGTGTATATAAACCGTTCTTTTTGCTTTACAATGCTCTATGCACACAGAATACACATACCTCCATTAGCAGCACCTCTAGAGACACCGGGTCCATGATGCTGTATTCCTTCCACAGAGACTCACTCACGTCCATCAGCTGGAAGACACACAGTGATGTCACATGCACGCTATGAATACAGATTTGATCATTTACAGACCCCTCTCAGCATGTGTTTCATGCAATGTTACCCAGGGTGGTGAACAACAGGCCACAATACACCACAACTTCTTACCCCAACGGAGCAGGAGGCTGGGGACAGTAGTCTTCTGTCTCCTCCTAACATTGGGTCTAAAGCACCAAGTGTCCATGTTGCCCCCACCCTCCTACCACACACAGTAAACAGAGCAGGGTGGGGAGAGAGAAAGGGAAAGTTTATAAGGGAGGCAGTCACCAGCTGGTCATTGTAGAAACACAGAAAACACAGGACGAGCTGCAGGGTGTCACAACACAGGGCAATAAAGACAGGAGCCTCCTTATATCACATACCTCGTATTTCATTGTAAAGAAACCGCCGCCTCCGATGCCTTCTAATGCAAACGCCTGCACGATCGGCCACTTCTCCACTATGAACATGTCAAAGGTCTGCAGGTGACCTAAGGGTGAGAAGAAGGTAAAGGATTACGTTTAGGTTGCAGGTATGAATCACTTAGCCTTTAGTTATAGCCCCCAAAACCCCAGCAAGTCAATATCAAGTATTAGATTTCTCCCTGACCCCCCCTTAACTGCAGTGAGAGCCGCACAGTAACTTCTGTCTCTGCTGGACCTGGATCTGTGCAGCAAAGGAAAGGGAAGCCAAATACTATAAAGACATTCTGATAGACAATTAACAGGCAATGCACACGACTGAGTGCGCAGGACAAGGCCCTTCCTACAGGGGCGTCCAATGATCCGTTTGGATGATTATAGAGCAGGTCCTATCCTGCTCCATGTCATTGGACAGAATGGACCAGAAGCCCACATAGAGGTGAATGCATCACGGTAGGCACTCAGAAGTCATTAAGAGTCTACCACCAGGAACAAGGAATCTTACCTCTTTATTACACAAGACCACCAGAAAGTGAACACTAGAGGGGTATTGTGGTAATATGAAGTTATCATCTATCCACTGGATAGGAGACAACCACTAGACCGGCAGAAGTCCCATTGGGGCAGACCGTCCATGATCTAGCAGCCATCACCTATCTAGGTAATATATTTTATTAGTTGACTTCCACGTCCCCTGTTCACCCCAGGCGAAGCTGAATGCACGCTGCCAATCCATTGAACGCTACAGGACTGCCAGAAATAGTCAATTTGCCGAAATGGAAACAACCCTTTAATCTCTCCATTACTTTAGACCACCTAGGAAGTGGACATTATACCAGAGAAACTGATATTAACCCCTTCATCATCCTAGATAAACTCACTATTCCAGCAGCCATTTCCTTTCCATGTGTCATGGAGGCTGTATTATTATTATATTACTGTATACAATTGGCAGTGTTATGGGACGCTACACTGGATGGAGAAATAGCAGTTAGACCTCACCCGAACAGCCACAAATGCCATCATTTAGCAATAGGCTATCAATGTCAGTATGGGTGGGTGGTATTACATAAGTCTGTGAGAAGGATATATCATCTTGGATTATTACATATACTATTGCTGACCTTGCGAGCTGTAAGGAATCCCGATGCGGCTGCAGTCTCGCACCATGTTCACAAAGCTGGCTATTTTAAACTCTTCTGCTGCTTCTTCATCTTCGTACTGTGGAAAATACAGAATATAATAAGATTAAGAGCTAACACATACCCCCTACACACAACCGAGCGTCAGCTCTTCAGGCAAGTCAATATGACTCTTGTGATTAGTGGGCCATACATGCAGTCAGTTTCTGATGTTTCTGCCCCAATGTACCAAGTCTACGCACCTCATTTTGGGTCATGCAATGGACATGCAGGTTCCTCCAGCAGCTCACATATGGCAGCAGGTAGGAGTGGTTCACAGGATTACAGTACAGGTGGACACTCTCCGATTTTATCAGTATTATGACATCTGCAAGGAGAACGTTGCAAGGACACAGTCACTACAAGCATCATCAGGTGTACAACAATACATTCCGATACTTCCCACCGCCTCACCATCGAGGACTTCTTCTGGAAAGCCAGTCTTCTCAAATTCAATGCTTCTTTGGCTGTACAAGTCAAAGAGCAGATAATTGGCCAGCTCCCGACACCCTTCATTGTAGCGGCTGTCAATGCCTGGAAAGTGAGGATAAACATCATGTAGGATAATGGACAGTGGCAGCTCGAAGAAACACATTCATTTAAGGAGGTGGGTATGTGCTGCTTATGACTCGGGGGCATCCCATGTAGCCGGCCTGGGTATCTCATCATATCCAGCCTTCACAAGGCAGATCCTTGTACACCAGTCATATCTGGCCTGGGTGCCCCCATTCTCTTATCACAGCCAGATTGTATGGCCCACTATTCCAAGTCATCATAACCAGCTGAAGCATCCCTCTCTTTAAGGAGTTTTCCCACAAAGCAAGGTTATTCCCTACCCATAGGACAGAGAATAACTTGCAGATCAGTGTGGAGGGGGGGGGGGGTCTGACCGCTCAGACCCCACTGATCAGGAGAATGAGGGACTTTTTTCCCCCTCTCTGATGCTGCCATTGAAATGAATGGAGTGGTGCGTGCGCTGCTTGACCACTGCGAGGAAAGTCCCTCGTTCTCAGTCTAGGCGGTCAGTTCCCCACAGATCTGACAGCTATCCCCTAGTCTATGGATATTGAATAACTTGCTTCGACACGAAAACCTCTTTATCTTTTTTACCACAGTCAGTCTGCATAGTCCTCGCATCAAAGCCAACTGGTGCACCCCAATCATAATAAGGTTACCCCATTCATCAAGCCCATATATCTCACTCATTATTGCCAATGTGTCCCCCCGAAAATATTTATTCCAAAGTGTACCCCACTAATTGGGACCCCAAAGTAATTTTTCCTATTGTTTTCATCTCCCTGTATAACAGCTGGCACAATGTTGATCTCTGCCACTTACCGAGTATACACAGAATGCCGTCCGGAGAGGATTTACTGGATTTCGTGAGGATTTCTTGTATTTTCCTCAGACGACTGCAGCTGAAGAACAAAAAAGAGAATTCAGTTACAATGAGACACCACAAGAAGCCGGTATATAAAAACAAAAATGTAAGACGTGAATCCATATAGTATCAGCAGTCACTCAAAAACATACCAAAGCCTCACAGTTGTGTACTTCCGTATATACACTATATGGCCACTTTATTAGTGCTCTCCTGGATGGACATCAGACCCGGGAGTACAGCATAAAGACACAAACAACTTGTGGATGAAAGGATCAGAGGAGGATACCAAGAATTCTCCTGTTTAGCAAACACTGCACAGCCAAGGAAACTGCAGCCGAATACATTGTTGGCATCTAGCTAACATGTCCGAACACACAGCTTGTCATTTCTTAGCATGCACCAACAACCAGTGCAAGCAAAAGAGAAAGGCAAGACTCCAGGGGGCAAAAGAGCAAAAACTGCATCACCGAGCGGCGGAGAAACAAGGCCTGGTCAGATGGATCCAGATCTCTGTTGTGCTATACTGATAGAAGGGCACAACTACCGCGGGCTGTCAGTATCATCATGCATGAAGAAGGAGGCGTTTCCCAACACCAGTTGGGACACAATGTGGGCATTATACAATATGGGGTCCACACAGGGGGCATTATACCATGTACGGGCCAATAAGGGGTGTCATACTATCTGATGTGGGGGCAGAAGTGGCATTATACTGTGTGAGGACCACTAAGGGAGCATCGATGGGCCTTATATTGTGTGGGGCATTATATTGTGTGCGGGCGGTAAAGGATGCGCCACTGTATGTTACACCGATGAGGGTACTATTACTGTACAAGGCCTAGAAGGATGGTGTCAAAGTGTGCACGGGTGGGGATAGAGGTGCTTTAAGGTGTAAACGCTGGATACTTTCAGTAAGGCCTCATGCACACAAGTACCGAGGCTCTCCTGATGCTCCGTTGCGATGATTATAGCGCAGGTCTTATCCTGCTATGTGGCATCAGAACGAAATGGAACAACCCACTGAAGTCAATGGCGGACACTTGGATGTAATCCGAGCGCATTTCACCATAACAATCAGTCCCCCATTGTGTGCACACTCTGCTGTGTGCATGTAGCCTTAGTATTCAGCTCACACCTTCATCTGATGGCAGATCCAGGTCATTGGACCTTTAGTAGATCCATAAAGCATCTCTCGTAGGGGGTAGAATAGGAGGTCACAACTTATCAGGACCTCCAACTAAATTGTGGCCACTGCACGAAGCGATCCTATCCACATGGCTAATGCTCCAGCGCCAAGGGGAATCTATCCATGAAGAATAACTGAAGTTCTAGAGACCAAAGGAGGTCCAACGTGTTACTAGATGGGTGCTTTTAATGTAGTGGCCCTTCGGTGTACATGTGCTACCTAAGCAGTGTCCATCTCTCAGCCCATCACCAGGAAAAGCAGGGTGGCCGCCATCTGTCCGTCATTACACTTCCCACAGGAGTTAATACCCAATTTTCTAAGCATCAGTGTTCTGGCAGATCGGATATTCAGGAAATGGTAAAGGAGAATTTACATTTTTCACCCTCACTAAAATATTTGGGATTATCATATCTAAATATATCCAGAATATTCCGGCGTAATGTAGACTATAACCGCGCAGCACCAGCGTGACAGGATCAGCACAAATACAATATTGTTACTCAGTACAATACAGGACTGTTAGCACCAGAGTAAATGACAAGTGACAAGTATGGCGCCGACCGCACGCCGTGTGATTCACCATCCAGAATGTAACGGCGGCTGCCAGGACGGGGATATAAATAATCACTTCAGACGCAGCGCTATATATAGGAGCCACAGCAACAAAGAGGCGGGAGATAAAGGAAGTTCCCATCAATAGAAGCCAACACAAATACAGTGCTGGCCAAAAGTATTGGCACCCCTGCAATTCTGTCAGATAATACTCAATTTCTTCCAGAAAATGATTGCAATCACAAATGCTTTGGTAATAATATCTTCATTTATTTTGCTTGCAATGAAAAAACACAAAAGAGAATGAAAAAAAAGTCAAATCATTGATCATTTTACACAAAACTCCAAAAATGGGCCGGACAAAAGTATTGGCACCCTCAGCCTAATACTTGGTAGCACAACCTTTAGACAAAATAACTGCGAACAACCGCTTCCGGTAACCATCAATGAGTTTCCTACAATGCTCTGCTGGAATTTCTCCAGGTCCCTGAGATGTGAAGGGCGCCTTCTCCAAACTGCCATTGTGAGATCTCTCCACAGGTGTTCTATGGGATTCAGGTCTGGACTCATTGCTGCCACTTTAGAAGTCTCCAGTGCTTTCTCTCAAACCATTTTCTAGTGCTTTTTGAAGTGTGTTTTGGGTCATTGTCCTGCTGGAAGACCCATGACCTCTGAGGGAGACCCAGCTTTCTCATACTGGGCCCTACATTATGCTGCAGACTTCATAATGCCATGCACACGGTCAAGCAGTCCAGTGCCAGAGGCAGCAAAGCAACCCCAAAACATCAGGGAACCTCCGCCATGTTTGACTGTAGGGACCGTGTTCTTTTCTTTGAAGGCCTCTTTTTTTTTTCCTGTAAACTCTATGTTGATGCCTTTTCCCAAAAAGCTCTACTTTTGTCTCATCTGACCAGAGAACATTCTTCCAAAAAGTTTTTGGCTTTCTCAGGTAAGTTTTGGCTTTTTTATGTCTCTGGGTCAGAAGTGCGGTCTTCCTGGGTATCCTACCATAGAGTCCCTTTTCATTCAGACACCGACGGATAGTACAGGTTGACACTGTTGTACCCTCGGACTGCAGGGCAGCTAGAACTTGTTTGGATGTTAGTCGAGGTTCTTTAGCCACCATCCGCACAATTTTTCTTTTCCGTCCACATCTAGGGAGGTTAGCCACAGTGCCATGGGCTTTAAACTTCTTGATGACACTGCGCACGGTAGACACAGGAACATTCAGGTCTTTGGAGATGGACTTGTAGCCTTGAGATTGTTCATGCTTCCTCACAATTTTGCTTCTCAAGTCCTCAGACAGTTCTTTGGTCTTCTTTCTTTTCTCCATGCTCAATGTGGTACACACAAGGACACAGGACAGAGGTTGAGTCAACTTTAATCCATTTCAACTGGCTGCAAGTGTGATTTAGTTATTGCCACCACCTGTTATGTGCCACAGGTAAGTAACAGGTGCTGTTAATTACACAAATTAGAGAAGCATCACATGATTTTTCAAAGGGTGCCAATACTTTTGTCCACCCCCTTTTTTATGTTTGGTGTGGAATTATATCCAATTTGGCTTTTTGACAATTCTTTTTGTGGTTTTCCATTGATGACAAATTAAATGATGATATTATTACCAAAGCATTTGTGATTGCAATCATTTTCTGGAAGAGATTGAGTATTATCTGACAGAATTGCAGGGGTGCCAATACTTTTGGCCAGCACTGTATCTAGGCACCTTATATAGACTGTGCCGAGGATATCTGTAATCCTGCCACATAGAAAATGGGTACAATGGGCCCTTACCGCTCCGTTATCATCTGATGGGATCCTGAGGGTCAGACCCACCCATAAACAGCTAGTTGATATGTGTAATGCTTAAATTTTACCAGTGGTGGCGCTGTGGGAAAATGTAACACTTGCTCCAAGGTTCACCACAGATTAGACCTGATCACTACAGGTCTCAGCAGTGATGTTGTACAAAATGGGCAATGTTCTTAAAGGGGTTTTCTGAACTCATCAACTGATGACCTATCCTTAAAGTGTGATCAGCAGGGGTCCCAAACCTGTGCTGGGTATTCAGAGAAGAGGCTGCAGCGCTCACCCAAACACGATGGCCTCTTCAGCCAGCTGATCGGCAGGGTACTGGATGTCAGACCCCCACCGATCACCATAAGATGACCTATCCCTGGAATAAGTAGACAATCCCAGCAAACACCTTTTAGGGTTTTTGAGTTTATAAAAACCCATTTTCATAGACCTTATCATCACTTGGCCAGAATGGAGAGCAGGTACAAAGAGTGTCTCTCGCTCTGGAGGATCCGACCTGTCTTACATTACACATCCCAGTAAGGTGAACAGGACCTGTATAATGCTTGGACTCCCCTATAGTGGCACTATATAGGGAAACTGAACACTTACTGGCAAGTTTCCCCACAGATCACAGCTGATAGCTGAAGATCCTAACAGGTGGAATATTTTGTGACCAGCTTATTGCCAAGGGACGCTACTAAGGCCTCCTGGACACGGCCGTAGTGGATTTACTGTGTGCAAATACTGATCCACAATCCGCACAAAAAGAATTAAGGATCTTGTATGATCCCCTACACTGATCTGTGCCGGCCAAAAATAGGACAGGCTTCATAACTTGCGGTCCTTGAATATGGTACAGACACACGGCCACAAGAATTGCAGTTGTGTATCTGGGCCATAGAAACGAATGAACTACCAGTCAAGGCCACTGTCACACCAGCCAGATTTGTAGATCTGATGTGCTAAGTTTTTGATGAAGGTTAGGACTGCACAGCAACTTAGGCCGCGACTACTGTCTATCTAGATCGTCCTTCGACTCCTTCATTGATGTAAGTAAATGGAGTCGCATCGCAAACACAAAGGTGCTGCAACTGCAAAAAGATCAAGCAATACTCCATGTCTTTGTAACTAGAAGTAGCAGTACCCTCGAGGTGGCATTGGAAATTCACTTACATTAGGGAAGGAGTGGCAGGGTGACACAGGGATCTGTGGTCATGTGACAGGACGTAAGTGACCGTGTCGCTCTAGCTAAAAGAATTTGCAGACAAAATTGAAGGGTGAAATGATATCTGCCATGGATGTGTCACTGTCATTCACTGATGTTAGGTAGGGACACCTACAAGAGAATCCCACCAAACAACCCCTCATATCTCAGCTTCCTGGAGTTTCCCCAATAATGAGGTCCGTCAGGTGTTTTAAGTCCCCCGCGCAGGACGTTTTTCTCCGCCAATTTTTGAACACACACTGTGACATAGTCGCCAAAGGAAAGCCTGGCACAGATGTGAACATAGCCTTAGCCTGGAGGTGTCCCTTTAACACAACAATCCTGATAAAAGCTTCTTATGGGGATGCCAAGATCAGGATATTACTGAAGGGCGTCTGAGTAAAGATTACACCGGCTCAAGTTGCCACAGCCCTGGGATTCATCGACATGAGAAAACTGCCCTGGGTGACTCTCCCCTCATGTATAATGTACACTCCCATGTCACGGGGGGAGAACCTTGCGTTAATTCAGTCGTTCCGGGATCGGCACAGGCTCGCTCGGGATGAGGCCGGATGAGAGAATTATTATAATTATAAGGGAGGCCCCAATTAGTCAACATAATCCGCAACCTCGATCAAAGCCCGAGAACCTATGAAAGTCACAACCGCTGCCAAAGAGGCTCATTAGTAATGTCTGGATCACGTTATTAATGAATCATTAGGATCGTACAGGTTGTGGTCAGGTCAGCGCATGCACGGATGGGGGGGTGTATACCTGTGTGTATCCAGGGAGCTCCTAAACACAACCTATGGATCCAGTTACTGACAGACATGAGATCTCTGTACTATATTATGTGGTAGTATCGGTGTCAGGACTTGGTGCCGCTCTGGTATGTATTACATAAGTGATATGAGATAAAGGTGTCCAACCTTATATACAGGAGTAACTATTAGCTCCTGGACACTGGATCATGTAGCAGGTAGTACTGCTGCCCCCACATACATACACATATAGTCTGCAACATTTCTAGAAACTTTGCGCTTCATTTTCTCACCATCTCAGCTGGTATTCAGTAAACTGATCCCTTCTAGCTTACCTCCGTGTATATACCTTTATGGACATGATGTGTATGCCGTGAAAAGCATTCTTCTCTATAGCCCCATACACGCCAGGCCTGTGTATTTTCACGGGCCATGTATGTAGCAGTGGGGCCGGGCTAAACTCAGGACAGGTCCCACACCCCGTCTGTTTTGCGGCTCAGGCTCACTAGATGAAATGAATGCGTCCATGGAAGCACCGGCGACATATGGAGCCATCCATGTACCATCCGTGCCATTCAACCAAGGACCAGCTACATGGACACTCACGTATCTGAAGCCTTGGAAAATGGAAGATGTACCAAGTACCTCCATGTAACATCAGAGGAACGGGTGGGTCACAGCGTAGAGACACAACTGGTAAGGTTTGTCACGTTATGGATCGGCACAGCACAGTATCATTCCAGCAATGTGTACAAATCCTCTGTAAGGACTCCAGGACTCCCCCGCATGTATTCTGTATGAGCCAGGAATTCTCCTGACGTACCCCATCTATATGCTACACATCGTGGATAGGGTCTTTACCATATAATAGCGCAGCAGACTTATGCTATGTTCACATCTGCCCCTGGTATCCACCTGTAGCGAGTCCGTATAAACAAAACGGTTACACGGCGCATACCATAGTCTGTCTTTTTCGACGGATTAGTCAATGGGTGTCTGTCAAAAAAGATGTCAGTTTTTGACAGATCCGTTTTTAGAAGCATTTGTTGCCGTCCGTCACGTATCCTTATTCAAGCAAAAGTGTTGCAAGTCCAACGGAGCAGACAGATGACAGAAATGCTCCAAGCGCACACCAGCGGATAGTCTGAAAAACCCATACAAACCAAATAACCCGTTCTAGCCAGTATTTATGATCTTTAGACAGATCACAGAAACGGATTCTGTACAGAGAGACAACAATCCATATAGAGACATGAAGCACCTATACATATTGGGGCGGATCGCTTTCCATGTCGGTCATGATAAATTTCTGCCTTGGAGTTTTTAGCTAATATATGGTGGAGTGCAAAAATGAGAAAACAGAAATCCACGCCAGCTCCTTGCTAGTATAGCTTTCTGGTGTCATTTATGTTACAAATCTGTCAGAAATACTGATAAATTGATGAGGCCGAAGGCCCCGTCATCACCATATCGGCCTTGAGGAAAGTGGCGTGTGGAGCGTAAAACTTAAAAAATTGCAATTTTGCTTAAAAATTATGCAATTGTTAATGGCCTGTACCTAGTGCTCTGGTGCACAGTTCATGATAACTCAGCCCCCATATATTTAACATGGAACATCTACTGGAGACGAAGGACACTCAGCAGCACCGGTCAGATGTATATATCCGGGCAATGCTGAACACAGCGGCAAGAGAGCCTTACCTGCACTGACACACTGTAACAAAGGACAGGAGATGTGCTGCTGATATGT
Organism: Leptodactylus fallax; assembly: GCA_947044405.1. Classification (NCBI taxonomy): domain Eukaryota; kingdom Metazoa; phylum Chordata; class Amphibia; order Anura; family Leptodactylidae; genus Leptodactylus; species Leptodactylus fallax. Next base: position 103,273 of record CAMRHE010000869.1, on the reverse strand, counting down.
GCAGCTTGTATTATTTAGCATTGAGATAAATGAACCCTCAGCTGTGAGAAGTTTATGGTCTGACAGGTCAGGGAGTTCCAGAATAATGACAGTGGTGACTTATTCTTAGGATAGGTGCAACAACCAGCACCCCCACTGATCAGCTGTTCACTGCTGAGAACAGATAAACGGGGATGGTGCCCCCCACATACAGATAGGGCATTATTATATTAGACGCTTGCTAAGCTACTAGATGTCACCGAGTTGCAGAACTCCATTACATAACCATTATCATCAGTTAGTGTCCTGTTAGTGTCTGTTTTTATACAGTCCACTTTTTTGCTTTGTTTCTGCTTTCTGAGCATGTGCAGAAAAAAAAAAAAAAACGGACAGTATACCAGACGCCTGTCCATTAGCTTGAAATAACGGGAATGGGAAGTGCACCGAGCTTTATTGATCTTCCAAGGGTACACGAGTCTCTCCTTGGACCTGGTGGAACTCTTAAACCGCCATATATTTGGGGTGCGCTTGTAGCAGCTGGAAGCCTCGTTGTCTTTGGGTTAGGGCGAAGATACTGTATATGTAGATCTCAACTGACCAATGGTACTCGTCCTACTGGTGGAGACCAATATGGAAAGAGGCACCGCGCACACCCACGGATATTCACAGCAAAACAGTGATGGTTGCTGTGTGACAGAATAAAATGGTTTAGCTGTGAATATCCGTGGGTGTGCGCGGTGCCTTTTTCCATATCGGTCTCCACCAGTAGGACGAGTACCATTGGTCAATTGAGATCTACACCTGTCCATTAGCGTTACCCATAGACAATGATAAAAAAAATAACGGACATTTGATGCCTGTTATAAAACTGTTATTTTTCATGGACTCAAAAGTCCTGCACCTCCAATTTTTGTGTCCACAAAAAATAACGGACATGTGACGGATTTGGGGTAAATGGACACTAATGGTCACTTAAGAGACAACAGATAAAATCCCACTGAAATCAATGGGATTTTTACTGGATTTATGACGGTTCTGCTAGTGTCCGCTGTTAAAATCTTGTAACGGACTAGCAGCAGACACTACTGACGGTCACCAGCACTAGTGTGAACGCCCCCTAAGGCCACATAAAGCATTTTTCATTTTTGCCTCTCCCATTTAAGTCTATGGGGAAAATAGAGAGTTTCTGCAGATGACATTAACATGCTCATTATTCAGTAATGTCTGAATGAGAATAAATGGAATCTTATTCACTTTGCTAGGACTGAGGGTTTTTTTTTCTCCCCTGCATTTCTGCAACAGCCAAAAATAGCATGTTTCCACAACTTGGGGCCTCATCCTTAAAGGGAGTCAAATATTGATATCTATCCCATTCAGTCAAAGAGGACGGGGCTTCATTGTCAGGCATGGCCTCCTACATGGGCGAGCCGCTGTGCCTATGTATACAATGAAGGGGCTGCTCCTTTATTCTGCACATTATAGGGGTCCGGGAGGGGCGGGGGGTCGGACCTCTAGAAGATGAGACGTTCATAGACCAACCTAAGCCCCTTTAGCTATGTAGATATATTGGCTTGTGTCACAGATTTCACCATCGGTGCAGCACCATGTGCACTGTGTTAGTCCAGTCTCCCGGGGCCTGCATTGGTTTCCTGTTGTTGTTGCGTCGCTCCCCCTCGCAGAGGCCCGTTTTCCTCTGATCAGCTTCTTATCCCAATTGTTTACTTACACAGGACATAAATACCTCAGTGTAAGGTTCCCCCTTACAGCTACCCTTTATTAAAGGGGAGACACTTTGATCAATCCCTATTAGTGAGACAGTCCCTTGACAATCAGCAGACCACAAAGCATCCCCTTGCTGAGACCCCCGGCCATCATATGTAATCTGGCAAAACCCGTCAGTAAACCTTCAGCCTCACTGCAGCACCACCGCAGGGAGAATGAGGCACCATGAGAGGGCCCATTCACATCGCTGGTTGTGTGTAATGCAGGACAGGTCCTCCAGAGTCAGACACGTTCCTCTGCCCAAAGATGAGGATCCTGAACAGACGACCCCTACTTTTAAAGGGGTTTCTAATCCTGATGACCTATCCTCATGATCCATATCAGATTGGTGAGGGTGAAACAAGCTGGATAGCCATTGATTGGCTGTTTGAAGGGTGCGCAGGTGAATGCTGTGGCCTCTTGACTAGTTACCAAGCACAGTGCCATGCAGCGTAGAGTGGCTATCCTTGGTATTGCAGCTCAGTCCCATTATCTTGATTAGGACTGAGCTGCAAACAGATCACATGACCGAAGAATGAGACATTACAGGCCTGTGAAGCAGGGCTCATCCGAGCACTGCACAGACTTTAAACAGCGAACTGGAAGGGGTGCAAGTGTGTCGGACCCTCCAACTGATGTGAAAACGAAGACCTATCCTAAAGATAGGTCATCAATACTTAGGCCATCAGTAGGGGTTTTTCCAAGACTTAGGTGAGGTCATCAATATGTGACTGATAGGGCCCCCCACACCCCCGACACATAGGACCACCACAGATCAGCTGGTTGAAGAGGCTGCGGCCTATTCCCTGCGCTGATGATGTCACATTCATCAGTTCATGAGTACAGCCACCATGTAATGTATGGCGCTGTGCCTGCTATATAGCGGAGAGGCTCATCTGAATGCTGTATTCTCTAGTCAGCTGACATGTGGGGGCCCCAGGACTACCTTTATGAGATACTGATGACCTATTGAATGGAGGAGCCATCAATATACAAGTCCTTTTACAAAGGTTAATAAATCCTTTAGACAGTTTAGATTTCTCTTTTCATTCACATCTGCATCAGAGACTGTCGCAGAAAACGACTAATATTGGTGGAGAGAAAAGTCCTGCATGGAGGATTTTCTTCTCCGCCGCACACCAGGTGGACCCCCATTATAGTCAATAGGGTTCACCGGTCTCCGCAGATGTGAACTTATGTGTTTGGCATAGTTGCATCTGGTCTATCGGCACTGGTACATTGAAGCAACCCATCAGCACTGGGCAGGAATTTGTCCTGAAGATGGCCTACATTGGATATAACTGTAACAAACCATGATCTGTGAGATTTTTGAGTTAGGCCCGGTTCGTAAAAAAAGCGGTTTACCTGGGAAACCACACAGACCCCATAGTCTATAATGGGGTTCATGTGGTTTTTGAACGAAGCAAGCGGAGAGAAAAGTGCTGCAAGCGGAAGCCACACGGACCCCATTATAGTCTGTGGGGTCCGTGTGGTTTCCCAGGTAAACCGCTTTTTATGTGTATAGGTTTCCGTTCAGGGGGATCCCCAAGCGGACTCCCCGAACGGAAACCAGAACGCAGATGTGAACCGGGCCTTAGGACAGGATTTCAACCTCTGGGATGTAAACAAGAACATTTCAATTCCTCCTCATATACAGGACCAGGGCAGATGGTAAGTGACAGGTGGGGGGGGTGAAATCATTGGGACATCCCTTTCTTATGAAGAGTGGAGTGGGTGTCCACATGGCAGGGTCCAGTCACAACACGTCTATTAGGATGCAGTCACAGGAGGACAGGGTTTCAGCACTTATCTATATACCACATAACAGGTATACAGTAGTGTACACTGCCCATAGGCTGCCATGTGTGCACTTTAGTGGCATACGTCTGTACAGGCTGCTCACCCACTTCACTAGCTGTCATGTAGTAGCACTTATACGACTCGCTGAGCTCTGCTACATCTGCAGCCAATCCCATAGCCGTGCTGTTGTGTTGTTTTCACCCTATGCCCAGGGAATAAACATTAGAACAATCAGCTTATTGTTACTGGCGGCAGTGAGATCACTGGAAATCCCCCTGTAACCCCTCCTGCCTGGACTCTGACCTGGTGCCAGGGACTCTCTGACCTCTGTCTATTCACCAAGGCACAAGAGGTGGAGAAATCACTTTACTAACCAATAGCTGTGACATGATCCGGGGTCTCAGCGGCCCAGGGAGGAGGGGGACGCAGGGATATGGCCACAAACACTCACTGCCTGCTAATTGATGACTTCCCTCCCCTCCCCTTGTATCTAAGCTTCCCATCCACAACAAGCAATAGGCCCAGGACAAGGCCCTGAGCTACAGCAGCCCCTACACAGCTCTGCGAATAGATCCTTAGGCCCCAGGGGAATCCGGGCCCAAACCCTATGCTGCTGGGAGTCCGTATCTACCTGCGGCTACTGTATATCGTATTGGATGGATATACCTCAGGTTATAATCTGCACCGCAACTCAATTTCTGCAGAGCTTGCATGAGATTTGTTTAGGGCCAGGGAGTTTGCAAACAGAATGGCTAACTCGCTGCGATCCAATCCACACACTGCAGAAACAGAAAACCTCCAGTACATAGTCTTACACTGTACATGCGATATGTCAATCATTGCTAAGCCAGGTCAGCCGGGCAGGAATGGCAGCTAAATCCAAAAAGCGGCTTCTGCCGCAGGTGGACTCACTGCAGAATGTCCGCTACAGACATCCCATTACATTGCTGCAGGGGATCCAATGTGTCAGTGATAATGTACCCAAACTAGTGCCTGTAACTGCTCGGGCCAGTGACTGGCTGCACCAGCTACATGGGGGACAACATGCCGGAACCAGACATCAACACGTAAGGCCAGGGTCTCAGCAATGGGAAAGAAGAAAGTGGTGTAAGAGCAGAATTTTGCCCATGATTCGAAGTGGGAATTCCACACTAAGCAACACACCCCAAAGGTCTGTTCACACACGGCAGGTTCACATGTATGGTTCCAGAATGTCTGCAATAAACCTGTCATATGTGAACATACCCTAAGGGAAAGTTCGGTTAATTTGAAAGAAAATCTGTGTAGATATTCGGTTTGCACTGCCTCAGCAATCCAGTATAGATACCCTGAGGACTCCCTCGGTCTTTGTGTATAAGCAGGTGGCACATGACCCCCATCCCCAATATTCTGCTTGTTCAGACTGCTGTCTTGTTGGTGGGGTCTTCCATATGAACAATATAGCTACTTCTGGCCATCCATAAGCTTATATGTGCAGGCAGTCACAGCTTAGAGTTTGTTCCAATGTATCATTTAAAGGGATATTCTGGGACTTCAGTCATCCACTGAGGATCTGTGGGGGTCTGACACCTAGGGCTGGGGGATTATGACTTAAATAAAAAAAAAATCGCAAGTAATCTGATATTTTACCTGGATTACGATTAATGGTAATTATTTAGGTCACGCCCCTTTTAAACCACGCCCCTTTACAGTATGATTAAGTGTTGGGCGAACCCTGCAAGATTCTTCTTGCAAGGTTCGCCCAAGCCCGAAACTGCTATTATACTGCGGGGTTACTCTTCAGGCCCAGGGGAGGTGAGGGAACATATAAAAAACAGTGTAACTCACCTCTCCTGCGCAATTCCCTAATGTCTTCGCAATGCCACATGACATCAGCCAGAAGCGCAGAAGACAGCAGGGAGTGGTGCCGCTGCAGCACTTTCCTCTCCGCATGTTTCGCGCGGAAACCACACGGACCCCATTATAGTCTATGGGTTCCGCGGGTTTCCCAAGTAAACCGCTTTTTTAGGCGTATAGGTTTCCGTTTGGGGGGGTCCCTAAGTGGACTCCCCGAACAGAAACCCGAATTCAGATGTGAACCGGGCCTAACACTGTTTTTAATGTTTCCTCACCTCCCTCTAAAGAGACCCCAGAGTATAATATTAGCAGTTTCTATTTGGCCGTGTTCGATCCCAACAAAACGGCTAAGGGTGTAATAACCGCACCGAAATAAGAGAGGTGAACAAAATCACGTCAGTCATCCAGGTTGACGTTCGGTTTCGGTTATTTTTTGATCACCCAGCCCTACTGACACCCAAGCCCCCCACGTGGATCAGCTGTCAGAGGCGGCAGCATCACTCTCCGACAGCTGCTTCCACTCCACAGGCCACGTGACTTCATGTTTATCGGTCACATGTCCTGATCATAGCTCAGTCCCATTCAAGTGAAAGGGACAGAGGTGCAATACCAAGCACAGCCACAATACAATGTACGGCGCTGTGCTTGGTAATTAGTGAAGAGACTGTAGGACTCACCCTAACACTGCAGCCTTTTCTAATAGCTGATCGAAGAGGGTCCCGGGCATCGGACGCCTGTCCTTATGATAGGTTATTACCACTGTATGCAGCTAAATAGAGCAGCAGCAAGTCTCCGCTGTCCTGAGTTTGCTACAATGTATCAGTGCAGGTCACATGCATCATGCTAGACTGATTTGCACACAGTGGATGCCATTGCAGCTGTGAAGTCTTTACATTGTTTTTACCCTCCAGATGGTAAGCAGGAAGGTTTCCATTCCCTGACTGCAAGTAATCTTGAAAATGGTGAAAAATTTTGGAAGAACCTTGCCCATATCCAGTATAATGTCTATGGATAAAAGGGGAGTCAGCATAGAGCCCCTGCAAACAGATAGAGAGGACCCATAAGGGGTAACCATGGACAAAGACAGACAGTCTCATCTGCAGGGGTACAGGAGAGGGGTATCTAGAGACAGCAAGGGGTGACCATTGGCCAGTCTGATGGAAAGACAGTAATGACATCACCATCAATAGTGACATCACTATAAGGACTGGCATCAGCATGAGGAGTGACATCACTATACATAGTGACATCATCATAGGAAGTGACATCAGCATAGAGTAGCGACATCACTACAAGCACTGGCATCAGCATGAAGAGTGACATCACTATACATAGTGACATCACCATAGGAACTGACATCAGTGTGAGTAGCGACATCACTATAAGCACGGACATCAGCATGAGGAGTGACATCACTATACATAGTGACATCAGCATGAGGAGTGACATCACTATACATAGTGACATCAGCATGAGGAGTGCATACTCACGGTGACATCACCATAGGAAGTGACGTCAGTGTGAGCAGTGAAATCGCTATAAGTGCTGGCATCAGCATGAGTGACATAACTATACATAGTGACATCACCTTGCTTAACAGCATCACTCTAGTCAATGACAACACTCTAAGCAGTGACATCACCTTACAAAATGACATCACCGTAAGTAGTAACATCACAGTAAGCAGTGACATCAGCCTAAGCAATGACCTCTCCGTAAGTAGCGACATCACCATAGCAACACGCCTGAAGCCAACACCCTACCTGGTAACCCACCATACCTCAACACCCCTTACACCGCAAGGAAATACAATATGCGCCAACGTCCAAATCTCTGCCTTCCGTAGCACGTACCAGTATAAGCCACATAGTAATACACTGTGACAAACAATACACCACCACAGCACAGAGAGATTGTACGTATAACCAATTCAGTGACGCCGTTACTATAGTAACCATCCTGTAATACAGTATTGGAACAATCCGCAGGGGAAGGGCGAGGGTTTCCGCCTCCAGACCCCGCGCTTCGCCAACATTGTGTGACATCACAATACCATATCGCTCTCTTTTGCCGTCAATTTTTCTTTTGCTGAACGCCATTTTTTGTTTACGGTCACGGTCACCGTGGAGAGGTCATCCCCTGACAACAGGCCTTGGCACCGACAACACAAGCCGCCCTGGCTCTAACCACAGCGCATGCTGGGACCTGTGGTTCCTCAATCCCTGCAGTACTGACAGTCCATGATATATACATAGAGGACGATGTATAGAATAAGCAGACAATGCAGTATGAGGGCAGGCAAGCTGGCATATACCTGGCAGCAGGGGAGCAGCTCTGGTAGCGGGTACCTCTCCTCTGGGACATGATGTCGCCGTGCTTGGCTCCAGTTCACACCCTATCCCCGTATACAGAGCTCGGCATGGCCCCGTTACCCCGCTTCTCCTGTCCGACCTCTCACCAGGCGCGCTCCCGACTACCAGGCGCGACACGGTTACCTCAGGTCCGCGCATGCGCCGCAAGGCTATGAACGGTGCGCGTGCAGTGAGCGGGAAGCAGTGCGCGCCCCTGACTTCAAGTATGGAGCTGACAGACAGTGTATGGGAAATGTGAGGTAAAATGTTCGGCAGCCTGTCTATAGACTGAGGACTTATGGCTGCCTGTCGCATTTGCTGACATTTTTACCTTGGGTGTGCATGAAACAGAAATAACCCCTTGAGCAAAGGCTGTTACTTGGCAACCAAGAGGCTATCACGCCTTTATGTGAGGTACATTTTTGTCACAATGGCACCCCTATGTCATTTTAACACATGTACTATGGCACGCACGCATGCACTGATGGAAAAAATATACATTTTTTTTTACGTTTTCTCAAATTTTAAAGGCTGCATGTATAAAATAAAACTGCCATACAATGCCTAGATAATACCTCCGTAAGTATCCAAATAAGATATATTCATACAGATAATGGCTGTTCATAATAATATATAAAACTGCCATACAATCCCTAGATAATACCCCCGTAACTATCCAAATAAGATATATTCATATATACATAGAATGGCTGTTCATAATAATATATAAAACTGCCATACAATCCCTAGATAATACCTCCGTAATTATCCAAACAAGATACAGCATATTCATATATACATATAATGGCTGTTCATAATAATATATAGTATATAAAACTGCCATATGATACCTAGATAATATTTCCGTAAGTATCCAAATAATATATATTCATATGTATATATATATATATATATATATACTGTTCATAATAATGTATAGTATATAATACTGCCATACAATGCCTAGATAATTCCTCCGTAAGTATCTAAATATATATTTGTATATAGATATATATAATGCCTGTTCATAATAATATTTAGTATATAATATTGCCATTCAGTATCTAACCTAAACTGCCTTTCAGTGTCCAAATAATACCACCATACAGTGTCCAAATAAAAATAATACCACCATTCAGTGCGTAAACAATATTCCCCTACGGTGTCCAAATAATACATCTATTCAATGCCTATATAAAACTACCATACACTATCCAAGTAAATCTGCTATATAGTGCCCACAACATACGGCCATTCAGTACCTAAAATAAGCTGCTATTCACTGCCTAGCAATCTGCCATACGCTGTCCAATTAACACTGTTATCTAAAGCCTCATTAATACCCCCATACACATGTCCACATAATACCGCCACATATAGCCCACATGATACATAGTGCCTGCAGATGCAATATCTGAATTCCGAACTTAAGACAGACCACAGACTGCCATATAGTTGCCACTTAAAGGGTGTTTCCCACCTCAGCAATTTTGGATAGGGGATATGCGGCCACCAACAATCACAGGATTATGCTGTCCTATCGTTGGTGTGATAGACTTTTAAGGAAGAAGAAGGGTGGCCACCACAATCAGATTCCTCCTAGCCACATGGCCTGGCAACCGATGTGATGGGTCCTCTGTTCTGGCGTTTGATGGGACCCCCTCCAATATAGCATTTATCACCCACCCAGTACATAGTTGCTTCAGGTTAGCATACCCCTTTAATTTAATACCCTATAGGTAAAGAGAATGGGTGCACCATCTCCAGTTTGGGTCCTATGTGACCTCATGGGGTATATGAGAAGTATTACTCTTATTACCAGGCAGTATTACTAGACTTATCCCCCCCCCCCCCCCCCTACTAGTCTGTGTGTGGTGAGCTGCGGACAGGAAAGAGTTAACAGTGGCGCGCGTACACGATACGCTGCGCGCTCCCGACTTCCCACCCATTAACGGCCACTGCGGGAACGCCAAGAGCAGCAACCCGGGCGACGGCGCGTACCACTTCTCCCAGCAAGAGGGGGGGGGGGGGAGGCAATGTCATTAACAGGACCGTTACATTATCTCTTACATTATTCTGCCAGACAGAGCTAATCATTCAGTGTCACTGTATATGTGCGGCTCAGGACAGGACTATTGGAGGATGTTATATAATGTCCCCCCCCCCCTCCAGAGGCTCGGCGTAGTACGTCCTCACATAAACAAATCACTGCTAATACGTGTGACTTCAGTTCAGTGTCACTGCCCTGCACTACCGGCGGCGGCCGCTAGAGGTCACTCCTAATGCATCTTATCATTATCATTATTACTATTGCTCAGAACTTGCCTATTTTATTACTTTGGGATATTATTTCAAGTATTTCCGTATAAAAAATATATATTTTCTAATTTCCCATTATTTGTTCCCTTCTAGCATGGTCTGACAATGGATTTAGGTCTGTGTAACCACATCTGTAATCAGAGAAATGCAGCAATGACAAGGTAAGTAGGTTCACATTAGCGTATGCTGTCCATTGTTCTGGTCCGGCGGGGGACCCATACAACGGAGAGGCATACTGCTAATTCAGTGGTTACACACGGAGCCAAGTGGATCCCATTGACTGATGTTTTAGGCTAGGTTCACATTTGTGGCCGGATCTCTGTCGTTCGGGTCGACTGGGAGACCCGAATGACGAAGAGCCGGACCACTGAAACAGGAGTTACCCCTTTGACTATAATGGGGTCTGCTGTTTTTATACTGAAAGTGGCAGACAGAAAAGTCCTTCATGCAAGACTTTTCTCTTCGCCGATTTCTGGCGGTTTTTGCAGTGGACTCCAGCACATATGTGAACTGACGTGAGGTTCACACCTGCGTTCGGGTTTCCGCTCGGGGGGTCCGCTGAGACTTCAACGGTTGTCTGGGAAACAAAAGTCTCCTCAAACCCCGCCCAGTGACTGTGATAGGCCAGGGCTGTACCAAGGGGAAGGTTTGAACACTGGGGGAACCACAGTAGGAAAAGCTGCATAACAATGACACTTAATATAGAACACAGAGGACGGGACAAACCAACATAACCCAGAGGCACAAGATGTGTAGTACACAGGAATGACAGCTCATGATCAAAATTTGGCACATGATACACAAATATATACGTCAGGACACCCTAACCAAAAATAAATTATAATCAAATAGAATAATCAAATATATCAATCATCAAAATTAAATACATTTCATATGAAAACCTATATTAAGAAAGTTCTCAAATAACCCAAATAGCAGAAAATAATAATCACCAATTCCTAAAGTAAATAGCCAAGAATAGCAGTAATATAGTCACCAAATAAAGTTACATCAGTGCAATGTGCAAGATGAATGCCAATGGGTTTCCTCATACAGATATTAAAGTGAGTACCAACCAGCCATCAGACCAAATATCCTGTGACCACACTTGACCACCACCCCAATGCACGTTTCGCACTGTCTTCCTCAGGGGGTGCTGGTTCAGTGTAGAGTAAAGGTTTCTATAGGCACCACCGCGCTACATTAGCTCTAAATAGAGCTCACCTGTGTTATTCTATAGGAGATGTGTCAGGATCATGTCCTCATTCCATCACCGCCGACGCCGCGTGTTGTGGAAATCATATGCGTTCCACTGACACTGAACATGGCGCCACCGTGATGTAATGACGAACAACATATCCCGGGCATACGCACAACGCAGGAAGGTGTCGGCGGCCATCTTATATAAGGGAGATATCCTTAGAGAGCTGGATAATATAACACATTGAACTTTATTTATATCAGAAAAACACTGACAGTTGAATAATCAATAAAGCACAATATAGACATCAAAGAAAAGTAACATAATTAAAAAAAAGGGAAACCAGATTAAAGCTGGTGAGAAAAAAATATATATAAGTGTAACCCCCACAGGGGACACTTTGTGTGTTGTGGACGTTATGGGAAGAACACAATCACGCATTCCTCTATATCTTCCAGAGATGAACAGTGCCACCTACAGGAATTCCTCTTTAACACAAAGCCCAGGCTGTATGACATCAAGGGGGCAGGAGAGGGAAGAGAATGGAGTATGGGAGACATCTTTACCAGAGAGAGAGGAAAGTGAGAGGCTTATTTGTCTTCAGAGACTGACTGATCCTGCTGCAGAGTCATCTGTGCATCTGGTGGAGAGAGAGGTGACTACTGTGCCAGCATCTTGTCTGCAGACCAACCAGAACTGTGAGAGACTACAGTTGCATCCACACAGAAGGAGACTGCCGGCACCTCCATGCTCCCTTCCTCTCCTTAATGTGAATGCTCCTGCATGGATTCCTGTGAGCTAAAGATCCAAGGTAGTGAGTACCCCCGGGAACTTTGTTGTGGTTGTTCCAGTATTAGTGACTGAACTGTTGCTGTGAGGAGTAATACGTTCATACCGTTTATGTGCACCAACGATTGGGCCCCAACGATTGAACTGTGACAATACATAGTGGCCACCCCTTCAGTACTGCAGAGAGCTAGCTAGAGAGAGAGTGAGTCACTTACAGACACACACCATGTCTGATGAAGGAAGCTAGTACTCCTGAAAGCTTACTTATAAATATACTCAGTTAGCCTCTAAAAGGTATCGCCTGATTTCTTCACTCTTCCACTACTTACAGACATTCTGCGATAAGTGTGGCCTGTCATTTGCAGCAAGACCACTAGGGGGAGTGTATCAGCACTATAATTGTTTATATTTCTGAATTACTATTAAATTTTAGTATTTTGTGTAAACTGGTTGCATACCTGTGTCATCCTCAAATTGGGGGAGTGTGTACTAAGCTCGGGCAGGGGTTTCCCAAGTCAGCCCCTGGCAGAAGTACTACAACTGCCTGCATTCCCGGAGAGCTTCAAGCAAGATTTGGGTGGAGGCACTGCGCTATAGAGAGGTGAGAACAAGCACGTACACCCCAGGCAAGACGGGTGGCAAAGGGGTGTTACATAAGGAAAAATGGGCGCTCAATGAGCGCTGTATACAGTCCCTGACAGAAGTTCTGTCGCTTATCCATGTTGTGGAATCAAAAGCTTATAACCTGAATTTAAATTCATCCATTGGTTTTAGAAATGACTCATATGAAAGCTGAAACCCTACCAAATGATTTTTTGGTTAAGAAAATAAATTGGCTTCACTGCTGAAATATTCATCATTTAATGAACACAGAAAGGTCAGATTTTGGCAAGACAAAAGTTTTGTCGCACACAAAGTAATGTGAAAATCAAACCAATAATTCTGTTCAAAAACAAAGATATGTTTCCTAACATTGGTGAATGAAGTTGTGGTGCTATTAGAGCCATATTTAATATTTTGTGTGACTTCCATGAGCTTGAACAATGATTCATACAATTTATTGATGAAGTCATCAGGAATAGCATAGAATGCAGTCTTACAGGCCTCCCAGAGTTCATCAAGATTCTTTGGTTTTGTCTGCCAAGCTTCCTCTTTCATCCCACCCCAAACATGCTCAATGATGTTCATGTCTGGTGACTGGGCTGGCCAGTCCTGGAGCACCTTCATCTTCTTTGCCTTGAGGAACTTTAATGTAGAGATGGATGTATGAGATGGAGAACCATCCTACTGCAAAATGTGACCCCTTTTATGATTGGGAATGTAAGAGGAAGCTAATACTTCTTGATATTTTAGGCTATTGATATTGCCTTCCACCTTGCAAATGTTTCGCACACCCCCATACTGAATGTAACCCCAGACCATGATCTTTCCACCACCAAACTTCACTGTTTTCTGGGTGTATCTTGGATCCATACGGGCTCCAGTAGGTCTCCTGCAGTATTTGTGGCGGCTGTGGTGTCATTCAACTGAAGATTAATCTGAGAAATCCACCTTCTGCCACTTTTCCAGCGTCCATCCGGTTAGCAGGCTGTGGGCCTTGGCAAATGCCACACGTTTTTTTAATTGCCTTTTGTTTAGTGCTGGCTTCTGGGCACTGATTCGACCATGGAGGCGATTTCGAGACAGAATCCTACAATCCTGTTGGAGCTCTGCTGCAGTGGAAGAGGGGCTGGCTTTTGATTTTCTAACCAACAAACGTTCCTCCTGAGCAGTTGACTTGCGGGGTCTGCCGGACCTGGGCTTGTCAAAAACATCTCCAGGCTGTTCAAATCTTTTTTTTTAATTCTTTGTACTTGACGCAGAGACACATTACAGGTGCAGCCACCTCTGCAGTGGATCTGGTCTTCAGCCTCTTGATAATCAAGGCTTTGGTCGCAGGGTTGATTTTTGGCATGTCAGAGGTGAAGGTCTGGGGTGCTGGAGTTCTTTTTATACACACCCACTAATTAACCGATCAATTAGTGAGCACAGGTGAGGCTTTAAACTAGGATTGGGTACATTATATGACAAGGCGACAAAACTTTTGTCTTGCCAAAATCTGACCTTTCTGTGTTCATTAAATGATGAATATTTCAGCAGTGAAGCCAATTTATTTTCTTAACCAAAAAATCATTTGGGAGGGTTTCAGCTTTCATATGAGTCATTTCTAAAACCAATGGATGAATTTAAATTCAGGTTATAAGCTTTTGATTCCACAACATGGATAAGCGACAGAACTTCTGTCAGGGACTGTACACAGCTATGGGTGCCACCATGATGCAGCTCCCCTCTGACCCGCCGGTCACGTGATCTGCTGGGATCAGCATCTATTAGAACTGCTGGGTCCTAGAGGACCCAGATCAGCTCTGTAGTAACGGGCAGGAGGCTGTATTCCTAAATGTACCAGCCCCAGTTACAGGGGAAATCAGCCTCCACCACAAAAAAAAATTAGATGTCCCAAAAGGTCTATTACGATCTTATGGGGACACAATGTAAAAATAAATAAAATGAAAAAAAATAGAAAAGTAAAAAAAATAAATACATTTAAATAAAATTAAACGATGATGATCACACAATGCTTATGGACCAATGGAAAAATCGCAGGTTCTTCAGTCTTGACATACACACAGCTTTACACCAGATTTCCATAGCAACCAAGCTATTTATGACCTGCATGAGTCAACAGCAGTTTGCAGGTCCTTAAATATTCAGTCATATGACGTGTATCAGCCAATATAAGTTCACATTTCATTTACCAGGTTTCCATAGCAACACATCCATAAATAGACTGTACCTATACTGGATGTCAAGTGCAAAACTGGCCAATTCTTATTAGGCCACTACACAAACAAAAAATGAAATATACCCGTGCGAAGCCGGGTCCTTCTGCTAGTGTATATATGTAAATGTAAAGGGTAAGCACTATACCATCTGCTCATATGGAGCCATCAGAAAAAAAAGGCAACCCCAATCCTCCAAGCAAAAACGTTAATATATAACAAAAAGTAACTTTTCCTTGGCTGCAACACTTGAGCTCTATTTTTCTGAAAATCTCCGTTTTTCTTTAGCCAGCAGCTTTCAAGTTCTTTCCAGGAGCTGGCACATGAAGGGTAAATTCAGAATCCCAAGGGCTATCTCCACAGATGATTTTCCCTGCACTTTTTTCTTTACTCTCCCACTATTGATCCATAATGACAGGTAGCAAACGTGGTTTGCAGCAAGATCTATATTAACCACTTCTGTACTGGGTCAATTTCCATGGATAGGACACATTTTTGGATATTTTCGTATGCGGTGTCCAGGGCTATAACTTTTATTTCGTTCAGACTATTCTAATAATTTTTGCATCATTTTGCGTCTTATTCTAAAAAAAAAAAAAAAAAAAAAAAAAAGCGACCTGTATTTTCAGGCGATGTTCTCTTGCCTTTTATGGGGTTAAAGGGGTTGTACCGCTATGGATACTTATTCCCTATCCACAGCACAGGGGATAAGTGTCCCATTGCTGGGGGTCTGATCACTGGGTCCTCCAGTGATCAGTAGGACGGAGGACCAAAAGTCCCTCTAAGGCCTCCTTGTGAATGGAGCGCCAGTGCACTTGTGTGACCAGTGTTTCATTCACTTCTATGGGGCTGCAGTCACATTACATCCCAGCAGACCCATAGAAGTGAATGTAGCGCAATTCACGCAATCACACTGGCGCTCTATTCACAAGGAGACCGTATGGGGACTTTTGGTCCTGATCGCTGGGGGACCAGGCAATCAGGCCCCCAGCGATCAGACACGTATCCCCTGTGACCTGTCCTGTGGATAGGGGATAAGTGTCCATTTAGGTAACTAGTAAGTACCAGGTTGCTCTGGCGCTCAAAGTTGCAAGGGAAGTTACTGAAAGAGGCAGAGCATGGTGCTTGATCCTCAATAGGTGAGTAAGGCCCTGTTCAGACATTGAATAAATAAATGATGGATATCCACGGCAAGATCAAGCAGGATGCTTATTTTTTTTCAGTGTCCTGTTCTGATCTCTGCCTCACAGCGGAATCTGCTGCAGAATTTGGGGCCTGAACGGGGTCTAACACTTTGCCAGCAGCAGCAGCATGCCTCAAATGAACAATAATGCTAGCAAAGTGCCCCATCATAAAGATACCATTATTTATGCACTAAGGCCCCATTCCAAAGGTTGGCAGCTGCCTTGTGGGAGAATTGGCTGCTCCACTGGGAACACAGACTTCTCTCTTTTACAGTCTCCTGAAAAATTCTGGAGAATATGAAGGTATAATGAATCCACTGCCCAACTTAGATCAGGAACTAGGACCCCTCATTTTCATAGTTAGTGGGATGGTGCAGTGGTCGTACTCCATTGATTGTACTAGTATGGAGTGTCTAAAAGTAGGGTAAAACATAAAATACTCCGGCATACAGAGATATTGTAAAGAATTGTGAACTGCCAACAAATAGCAGCAGTCATGTGACAATATCTAGTGGAACCTCTGCTCAATTTTTTCAGCAAAGACGAGGTCAACTCCAGATACTGATAACTCATACTGTATCTTCTGTCACAAAATCCTAGAAATATAGAACACGGCCACAAGATGGCAGCAGAGGAAAAAAAGATCTACCTGAATTTATAACATTTGCAATTAATGATTATTTATTGAGGTAACTTGTTTAGTCAATGTTTATACCAGGCAGCGCCAATCTGAAGGCGTTTTTTCAACACATAAGGGGCTCTGAAAACCAAAATTAAAATTTGTACAGCAGCAGCCCGTGAGTACCAGACATTTATTTTTATCTACATTCTGCTAATTAGTCTGCTAATATTCCTGAATAGAAACTATACTTTATATTTTACATATAATAATATAGTACCCCCATGTACAAGAAAATTACTACTGTAATATTGCCCTCTATGTATAAGAATAGAACTGCTATAATACTGCCCGCTATGTACAATAATATAACTACTATAATACTGTTCCTATGTACAAGAATATAACTACTATACAGTGGCTTGCCAAAAGTATTCATACCCCTTGAACTTTTTCACATTTTGTCACCTTACAACCACAAACTTAAATGTATTTTATATACATAGGAGGCAGTATTATAGTAGTTATATCCTTGTACATAGGAGCAGTATTATAGTAGTTATATTCTTGTACATAGGAGCAGTATTATAGTAGTTATATTCTTGTACATAGAGGGCAGTATTATAGTAGTTATATTCTTGTACATAGGAGGTAGTATTATAGTAGTTATATTCTTGTACATAGGAGCAGTATTATAGTAGTTATATTCTTGTACATAGGAGCAGTATTATAGTAGTTATATTCTTGTACATAGGAGCAGTATTATAGTAGTTATATTCTTGTACATAGGAGGCAGTATTATAGTAGTTATATTCTTGTACATAGGAGGCAGTATTATAGTAGTTATATTCTTGTACATAAGGGACAGTATTATAGTAGTTATATACTTGTACATAGGGGGCAGTATTATAGTAATTATATTCTTGTACATAGGGGGCAGTATTATAGTAGTTATATTCTTGTACATAGGAGGTAGTATTATAGTAGTTATATTCTTGTACATAGGAGGTAGTATTATAGTAGTTATATTCTTGTACATAGGAGCAGTATTATAGTAGTTATATTCTTGTACATAGGAGCAGTATTATAGTAGTTATATTCTTGTACATAGAGCAGTATTATAGTAGTTATATTCTTGTACATAGGAGCAGTATTATAGTAGTTATATTCTTGTACATAGGAGGTAGTATTATAGTAGTTATATTCTTGTACATAGGGGCAGTATTATAGTAGTTATATTCTTGTACATAGGAGCAGTATTATAGTAGTTATATTCTTGTACATAGGGGGCAGTATTATAGTAGTTATATTCTTGTACATAGGAGCAGTATTATAGTAGTTATATTCTTGTACATAGGAGCAGTATTATAGTAGTTATATTCTTGTACATAGGAGCAGTATTATAGTAGTTATATTCTTGTACATAGGAGGCAGTATTATAGTAGTTATATTCTTGTACATAGGGGACAGTATTATAGTAGTTATATTCTTGTACATAGGAGCAGTATTATAGTAGTTATATTCTTGTACATAGGAGGAAGTATTATAGTAGTTATATTCTTGTACATAGGAGGTAGTATTATAGTAGTTATATTCTTGTACATAGGAGCAGTATTATAGTAGTTATATTCTTGTACATAGGAGGTAGTATTATAGTAGTTATATTCTTGTGCATAGGAGCAGTATTATAGTAGTTATATTCTTGTACATAGGAGCAGTATTATAGTAGTTATATTCTTGTACATAGGAGAAGTATTATAGTAGTTATATTCTTGTACATAGGAGGTAGTATTATAGTAGTTATATTCTTGTACATAGGAGGTAGTATTATAGTAGTTATATTCTTGTACATAGGAGCAGTATTATAGTAGTTATATTCTTGTACATAGGAGCAGTATTATAGTAGTTATATTCTTGTACATAGGAGCAGTATTATAGTAGTTATATTCTTGTACATAGGAGGCAGTATTATAGTAGTTATATTCTTGTACATAGGAGGCAGTATTATAGTAGTTATATTCTTGTACATAGGGACAGTATTATAGTAGTTATATTCTTGTACATAGGAGCAGTATTATAGTAGTTATATTCTTGTACATAGGAGGCAGTATTATAGTAGTTATATTCTTGTACATAGGAGTAGTATTATAGTAGTTATATTCTTGTACATAGGGGGCAGTATTATAGTAGTTATAGTCTTGTACATAGGAGGTAGTATTATAGTAGTTATATTCTTGTACATAGGAGCAGTATTATAGTAGTTATATTCTTGTACATAGGAGGTAGTATTATAGTAGTTATATTCTTGTACATAGGAGCAGTATTATAGTAGTTATATTCTTGTACATAGGAGCAGTATTATAGTAGTTATATTCTTGTACATAGGAGAAGTATTATAGTAGTTATATTCTTGTACATAGGAGGTAGTATTATAGTAGTTATATTCTTGTACATAGGAGGCAGTATTATAGTAGTTATATTCTTGTACATAGGAGGACAGTATTATAGTAGTTATATTCTTGTACATAGGGGGCAGTATTATAGTAGTTATATTCTTGTACATAGGAGGCAGTATTATAGTAGTTATATTCTTGTACATAGGAGGTAGTATTATAGTAGTTATATTCTTGTACATAGGAGGTAGTATTATAGTAGTTATATTCTTGTACATAGGAGCAGTATTATAGTAGTTATATTCTTGTACATAGGAGCAGTATTATAGTAGTTATATTCTTGTACATAGAGCAGTATTATAGTAGTTATATTCTTGTACATAGGAGCAGTATTATAGTAGTTATATTCTTGTACATAGGAGGTAGTATTATAGTAGTTATATTCTTGTACATAGGGGCAGTATTATAGTAGTTATATTCTTGTACATAGGAGCAGTATTATAGTAGTTATATTCTTGTACATAGGGGACAGTATTATAGTAGTTATATTCTTGTACATAGGAGCAGTATTATAGTAGTTATATTCTTGTACATAGGAGCAGTATTATAGTAGTTATATTCTTGTACATAGGAGCAGTATTATAGTAGTTATATTCTTGTACATAGGAGGTAGTATTATAGTAGTTATATTCTTGTACATAGGAGCAGTATTATAGTAGTTATATTCTTGTACATAGGAGCAGTATTATAGTAGTTATATTCTTGTACATAGGAGCAGTATTATAGTAGTTATATTCTTGTACATAGGAGGTAGTATTATAGTAGTTATATTCTTGTACATAGGAGCAGTATTATAGTAGTTATATTCTTGTACATAGGGGGCAGTATTATAGTAGTTATATTCTTGTACATAGGAGCAGTATTATAGTAGTTATATTCTTGTACATAGGAGCAGTATTATAGTAGTTATATTCTTGTACATAGGAGCAGTATTATAGTAGTTATATTCTTGTACATAGGAGGCAGTATTATAGTAGTTATATTCTTGTACATAGGGGGGTAGTAGTTATATTCTTGTACATAGGAGCAGTATTATAGTAGTTATATTCTTGTACATAGGAGCAGTATTATAGTAGTTATATTCTTGTACATAGGAGCAGTATTATAGTAGTTATATTCTTGTACATAGGGGGCAGTATTATAGTAGTTATATTCTTGTACATAGGAGGCAGTATTATAGTAGTTATATTCTTGTACATAGGAGGCAGTATTATAGTAGTTATATTCTTGTACATAGGAGCAGTATTATGAGGAAAGAGAAAAAAAGAAGAAGAAGGAAGTATAAATAATTAAAAAAAAAAAAGCCCCGCCGGGAGGGGGAAGGAATAAGGAATGGGGGAGGTTATGCGAGGACCCCCCCCCATTAAAAGCTTAGGGGGGATAAAAAACAAGAGCCGCCCCCCCCGGGCCCCCCCAATAATAGGAACTACTGGGGAAATAGTAGGGAATTTAGTGTACCCATTGTACTACGCACAGCTTACATATTCATTCACTTTTCCCCATCCGCTGTGCAGTCACGTCTGGGATACTAATGCTCGCTACACCCCTTGATAAATTCTTTGAGGGGTGCAGTTTTCAAAATGGGGTCATTCCCTAGGGGATTCCACTTTACTGGTACTTTAGAGGTTCTGCAAACATGACATGGCATCCAGATCCCAAACATCTGAATCTGCGCTCCATAAGCCACATAGCGCTCCTTCCCTTCTGTGCCCTACTGTGTGCCCAAAGTGCAGTTTATGCCCCCATGTATGACACTGGTGTACCCAGGATAAGGTACTTAATGTCATATATGGGTATAAACTCCTGTTTGGGCACAGCCGGGCACAGAAGGGAAGGAGCGCTATTTGGTTTTTGGACGCCATTGCACTTTTGCAGAGCTGAAATGCCAGTACAGTGGAATCCCCTGACATGTCACCCCATTTTGGAAACTGCACCCCTGAAGGAATTTATCCAGGGGTACAGTGAGCATTTTTAACCCCCAAGTGTTGCTATAATTTATTATCCGTAAATGAATAGGCAGCTGATGATGAAAGGTGAAAATGACAATTATTCCAGGAATACGTCATTTCAGTGCGTAATATGTTGTGCCCGGCTTGTATCAGAGACGAACGCTCCAAAAGCTGTTGTGCCCGGGATCCCCGATCACCAGTTTTTGGAGTGTGTGTCTGTGCAGACATAAGCTGGGCACAACATATCGGGCACTGAAATGGCGAATCTATAGAAAAATTTCATTTTTAACTTTTCATTATCAGCTGTTAATTCATTTTTGGAAATTAAAAGAAGGCAACACTTAAGGGTTAATAATGCTCGCTACCCCACTTGATAAATCCCTTGAAGGGTGTAGTTTCCAAAATGGGGTGACAAGTCTGCGGGTTCCACTTTACTGGCAATTCTTGGGCTCTGCAAAAGTGACATGGTGTCCATAAACCAAACTGTGCTCTAAAAACCAAAATAGCGCTCCTTCCCTTCTGTGCCCGGCTGTGCCCAAACAGCAGTTTATACCCACATATGGCATTAAGTACATTATCCTGGGCACACCAGTGTCATACATGTGGGCATAAACTGTCATTTGGGCACACAGCAGGGCACAGATGTGAAGGAGCGCTATGTGCTTTTGGAGCGCAGATTTAGATTGTTGGTTTTTGGACACCATGTCACATTTGCAGAGACCCTAAAGTTGCCCCTACAAAATGGGGGTCACTTCTTGGGGAATTCCAATTTACTGGCACCTCCAGGGCTCTGCAAAAATATCATGGCGACCAGAAAGTCCCTCTAAATCTATACTCCAAAAGCTAAAAAAAACCACAGTGCTCCTTCCCTTCTGAGCCCTGCTGCGTGCCCAAGCAGCAGTTTACACCCACATATATAATTTTTTTTGTCCCCGGGATAGCCCACTTAATAGTTTTAGTAGTACATGTCTCTGATGCCATAAAGTGGCCGCAACGTATTAGGCACTGAAATTGGACATTTTTTTAAAAACTTTAATTTTCACTTTGTACATTAATTTTTGGGAAGCATTTTTAGGCTCTAAATGATAATACCCCTTGATACATTCCTTGAGGGGTGTAGTTTCTAAAATGGGGTCACTTTTGAGAGGTTTCCATTATATTGGTACTTTAGGGGCTCTGCAAATGCGACATGGCATCCAAAAACTATTCCAGCCACATCTGCCCTCCTAAAGCTAAATAGCGCTCTTTCCATTCTGAGCCCTGCCATTTACCCATGCAGCAGATTACAACCACATATGGGGCATTTCTGTGTTCAGGAGAAAGTGTGTAACGAACTTTGGGGAGCTTTTTCTCCTTTGTCCTCTTGTGAAAATGAAAAATTTGGGGCTAAATTGATGGTTTATTGGAAAAAAAAGTAATTTTTCATTTTAACCCCTTAACGACCCAGGGCGTAATAGTACGTCCTGAGTCGCATGACGATGTATGGAGAGCGCTCAGGAGCTGAGCGCTCTCCATACACCGCGGGTGCCGGCTGTATAATACAACCAGGACCCGCAGCTAACAGCAGCGATCGGTGCCTGCACCGATCGCGGCTGTTAACCCTTTAGATGCCGCGGTCAAACGCGACCGCGGCGTCTAAATTGCGGAGCTGCCATGGGCGCCGCCATTTTTACCTCATCGCCGCCCTCCAGAACGTCATCGGAGGGCGGCGCTTGGTTGCCATGACAGCCGGGAGCCTATTGAAGGCTCCCAGGCCTGTCATTACAGTATAGCTATTACACGATGCCAGAGGCATACAGTAGTATCGCAGTGAATAGTATGAGCGATCAGACTCCCCTAGGTTTCAAGGTCCCTAGGGAGTCTGATCATACAAGTAAAAGTAGAAAAAAAAAAGTTTTTAAAAGTATGTAAAAATAAAAAAAAACACAAACGTTCAAATCACCCCCCTTTCCCTAGATCAGATATAAAAGTAAATAAACAAAAGTAAGCATAAACACATTATGTATCCCCGCGCTCCAAAATTCCCGAACTATTAAAATATTAAAATATTTATCCCATACGGTGAACGGCGTAGCGGGGAAAAAAAATCTAAATGGCCAAATAGCGTTTTTTTCAGCACTTTGTCTCCTATAAAAAATTGAATAAAAAGTGATCAAACCATCAGATCTTTCCCCAAGTGGTATCAATAAAAACGTCATGTTGTCCCGCATAAAAAGACGCCTTACCCAGCTCCATACATGTAAATATGAAAAAGTTACAGGTGACACAATATGGCGACGCAAAATATTTTTTCTATTTAGCAAAGTTTTTAATTTTTTAAAAGGTATCAAAACATGACAAATACTATATAAATTTGGTATCGCCATGTTCGTACTGACCCGCAGAATACAGGTAACATGTCATTTTTATCACACAGTGAATGGTGTAAAAATTAAACCCATATGAATTTGGCGCAAATGCAGTTTTTCTCCAATTGCACCTCATTCTGAATTTTTTTCCAGCTTCCCAGTACATTGCACAGCATATTGAATAGTGACATTACAAAGTACAATTTGTTTCGCAAACAATAAGCCATCATGTGACTCTGTGAACTGAAAAATGAAAACGTTATGGCTCTTGGAATGTGGGGAGGGAAAAACGAAAATGCAAAAACGAAAAATGGCCGGGTCCTTAAGGGGTTAATGTCCCAATGTTAATAAAATCTGTGAAACAGCTGTAGGGTCAAAATGCTCACTATACCCCTTGATATGTTCTGTGAGGGGTGTAGTTTCCAAAATGGGGTCACTTTTAGGGGGTTTCCACTGTATTGGTACTTTGGGGGCTCTGCAAATGCGACATGGCACCTGAAAACTATTCCAGCAAAATCTGCTCTCCAAAAGCTAAATAGCGCTCTTTCCATTTTGAGCCCTGCCATGTACCCATACAGCAGATTACGACCACATATGGGGTATTGCTGTGTTTATGAGCAATTATTTTGCAAACTGTGGGGTGCTTTTTCTCCTTTAACCCCTTGTGAAAATGAAAACTTTGGGGATAAAGTGACGTTTTAGTAATGTTTCATTTACACATCGCAGTGTTAGCAAAATCTGTGAAACGACTGTAAGGTCAAAATGCTCACTATACCCCTATATGAATTCTGTGAGGGGTGTAGTTTCCAAAATGGGGTCACTTTTTGGGGTTTTCCTTTGTATTGGTACTCTAGGGGCTTTGCAAATGAGACATGGCACCTGAAAACTATTCCAGCAAAACCTGCTTTTCAGACGCCCAGTGTCGCTCTTTCCCTTCCGTGCGCTGCTATTCGCCCAAACATCAGTTTACACCCACTTGTGAGGTATTTCCGTGCTCGGGAGAAATTGCATAACAAACTTTGAAATGCATTTTCTCTTTTAACCCTTTGTGAATGTGTTAATTTTAGGGCTAAATTAAGGAATTAGTGGGAAAAAATTAAATGTCTAAATTTCACCTTCATATTGTTTTAATTCCAGTGAAATGCTTAAAGGGTTAACAAACTTCCCAAATATTATTTTGAGTTATTTGAGGGGTGCAGTTTTGAAAATGGGGTGATTTATGGGGGTTTCTAATATATAGGCCTTTATAATCCTCTTCAGAACTGAAGTGGTCCCTAAAAAATTAGTTTGGGAAATTTTCTTGTAAATCTGCAAAATCGCTGTTACACTTGTAAGCCTTCTAACATCCAAAATAAATTACAGGACGATTAAAAGATGATGCTGATATATAGCAGAGATATGGTAGATAATATGTATTAATGTATTTGGGTGGTATGACTATCTGTCTGAAAAGCAGAACATTTCACATTTTGAAAATTGCGATTTTTTTCCAAATTTCCATCAAATTTCCTATTTTTTTATAAATAAATACAAAAATATTCATTAGTGTTTACCACTAACATGAAGTACAATGTGTCACGAAAAAACAATCTCAAAATCACTTGTGTAAGTTAAGACGTCTCAAAGTTATTGCCATATAAAGTGACACATGTCAGTTTTGAAAAACGAGGCCTGGTTCTTAACGCACTTTTGGGCTGGGTCCTTAAGGGGTTAAGGTGATCATAGACATTAGATATTGTAGTAGCCAAGGTGTAACCTTTAAACTAATACTGTCATTGGCCACTGGGGACAGCAGGGGATTCAGCTGCACACAGTTATTAGAGCATGTGGCCATAACCTTACATTTTCTTCAATATTGCAAATCTATACTTGAAATATTGGAGAAGGAGAGTGACAATGTGTTGCACACGTAGTGGCAAATCTTGTGGATTTTCACTTGCCCCCATGTATACAATGGCACAACCTGAAACCTTTAAAACTATATATGGCATGAATTTACTATATTACCATAAAGCATTGAAATGAAAAATGTCTCTGGAGCATAGCTGGTTAAAAATAACTGGGGACAGTGATCGGAAGCACATGGAGTACAGTAGGCACCCTAAGCTTGCCTAAGGCTGGCCATACACTTTGGATTTCAGTCGGCAGTCACATGGACGTCCGATTGATGATGGAATCATTTGTATGAATGATTGACCAGCATTGACCACTAAACTGCCCATTGAAGAATGACTGGAAATCAATCATGTCTAGAGATGGGCCAACTGATTTGACATAAATATCCCAAATTGTTCGGTTTTTAACAATTTTGGATTAGTCTCAGATGAACTAAAATGGCAACCGCAACATGCATTGCCGTAAATGATTAAACCCCGGGGTCTCTTCAGACCCCAGAGTATAATAGGTGGAGGCCCAGGGGAGGTGACAAAAATAAAAACATTTATACTTACCTTCCCTCACCTTTTTTGGGCCTCCTCTCGACGTTCGGGACTCTCCTAGTGACACCATGAAGCTTGCAGTGCCCGGTCACAGGCCCCAGCGGTGATCCCGGGCACATGATGTCACCAAAGAGACCGAGAGAGAGCACCGGATGCCACAAGGAGGCCCAAAAGAGGTGAGGGATGATGAGTATAAATGTTTTTTATTTTTTTACACCTTCCCTGGGTCTGCAGAGATCTCAGAGTATAATTTCACTTCTGGTTTTATCTGAATTTGTTAGACCCAAAACGAATCAGGGTCCTGATCCAACCAAACCCGAAGAAAAAAAAAAAAAAAAAGAATCTTGGGAGATTCTCCCATCTTTAGTTATGTAGATTCAGCAGGCTTTAGTCTGCCCAAAATAGGTTGGTCAGGCTAGGTTTGCATCTGTGTTGAAGTCTCCGTACGAGACTCTGCGGCAGATTCCGCTTAAAATTGGCAAAGAGAAAAGTCCTACACAGAGGACGACGGACGGACCCAACGGACCTCATTATAGTCTATGGCAGGGGTCGGCAACCCCTGGCACACGTGCCACTCTTGGCACGTGAGGCTTATTTCCCTGACACGGCAGCGGATTCCTCACCCAGCAGCTTCGATCGGACCAAACATGGCCGAAACGAAACTGCTATTATTATACTGTGAGGTCTCTTCAGACCCCCGAGTATAATAAGTGGAGACTCAGGAGAAGTGATGAAACATAAAAAACAATGATACTCACCTTGCTCCCTACGCTACGCGGCGGCTGTGTGATCTGCCGGTACAGCTGACAGGGCCTCAGAGGTCACGTCTGCGTCTGGCGTCATTACACATAATGACGCCACGTGACCCCAGAGACTCAATCAGTGCTCGCTGACTACAGGCAGAAGGGCCGAAGAGAACACAGCAGCTGCGGAGTGCAGAAAAAAGGTGAGTATCATTGTTTTTTTTATGTTTGTCACCTCTCTTGGTCCTGCACTTATTATACTCAGGGGTCTGAAGAGAGCTATGGAACATAATACTGTGCAGGGGCCGCTATGTGACATAATAACGTGTGTAGGGAACGCTATGGGACCTAATACTGTGTGCAAAGGCCACTATGTGACATAATACAGTGTGCAGGAGCCATTATGTGACATAATACAGTGTGCAGAGGCCGTTATGGGATATAATACCTTGTGCAGGGGCCGCTATGGGACATAATACCGTGTGCAGGGGCCGCTATGGGACATAATACCGTGTGCAGGGGCCACTATGGGACATAATACAGTGTGCAGAGGCCATTATGGGATATAATACCTTGTGCAGGGGCCGCTATGGGACATAATACCGTGTGCAGGGGCCGCTATGGGACATAATACCGTGTGCAGGGGCCACTATGGGACATTATTCTGTATAATGGTGTGTTTTCTGCATTAAGGATGTGTTTTTGCACAGAAAAAACAGGCATTTTTTTTTTTTTGTGCAAAAATGCACCATGTGAACGCAGTTTTACATTGAAGTAAAAGTTCCAGTGGCCTAAGATTATATCTGCATCCAGATACATAGTGTGATATCACCATAAGGATGCCGCCATACGGAGCTCCTGGACACATATTGTACATTTACCACTAATTGGGGGCTGCACATGGACTTTCATTGCTTCTAATCGGAAAGTACAGGAGCGTCCCAGGAAATAGCAGTAAGTGCATGTGTCCTAATGCATCTGGTGGCAGCACTTCTGTGTTATGGTTTGTGGTATATAACTTTAGTTTAGGGGTCGTCAGACTTAGAGTTATTGATCGGCACTCCGAGTACCTCATCTTTGATTTTTTAATTAAAATCAGCACCCAAACAAAAAAAGGTTGCCTACCCCTGGTCTATGGGGTCCGCGGATAACCGCTTTTTATGCAGACAGGCTCTCTGTCTTTCAGGTCCCCATCTGGTCATGCTGAATATTTTCAGCTGGCTGTCTGCCAAAAATACTGGTGTTTGGCATGAACTTACCATACCCTTTTTTTTTTTTAACCACTAACCTGTCCCCCTGATTTAGTTGTTCAAGGGGTATTCCCACGATCATAACCATTTTAAATTTGTGGATAATTAAAAGTTAAACATTTTTGCAAATATAAGTAATTTAACATTTTGCAGAATTTTATAGATTTTTTCTAAGTATCTTGTGGTCACAAGTTGTTGTCTTGATCGATTGTCAGTAGATACGATCATCAATGCAAGACCTTTCTAAAGTCAGAAAATCAGCTATGATTTCCTTATTGTGACTGGGATATCTTCTGATACATGTAGTGTTCCTGCCTAATAACCCAGCTACAAAAACAAAATCATGGCTGATTTACTGACAACTCCCAGACCATAGAAAGTTTCTGCATTTGTGGCCGTATCCATTGGCAACCGATCAAGACAACAGACTGTCACCACTAAGATAGAGAAAATCTTTAAAACTCTGCAGAATTTTTAACTACTTATATTTGCAAAAATGTTTAACATTTAATTATCTACAAATATAACTGTGGTTATGTTCATGGGAATACCCCTTTAATGTTGATAGTGGTCTCAACATCAAACAGATGGCTATCCAAAATGTGTAGCCGGCCTAAGTTCAATCGTCTGGACCATGCCTCAGTGCCTATTAATCCTCCAGTCCCTGCACTTCGGAGCCAGCACTTTCATCCACTGTAGTATCTGGTGCTCTCCTTTTCGTGCTGAGCCTGAGGCCTCTGTTATCTTGAGCTCTGAAACAGGAACCATTACAATGGGATGAAGACATCACTGCCATCCTCCAGAAGACTTTTATTCAGTACTGGGACATGTGTTGACTGATCCAATCGAAATGGACTGAATGCAATGGGCACTGGGCCCAAAATCAGGAGAAAGATTTCATTAAGGCCCGTTGCAGAGGACCATGCTGTGGGTCAGTGTGCTCTCTGTGTATCTCATGGAGAGCACACTGAACCAGTCTTTTCTATGGGCCCATACACACGACCGCGATTTTCACGGTCCCATGTGCGGGCCAACATAGTCCAGTCCGCATCAGATAGGACATGTCCTATTCTTGTCCTATTTTGCAGCCCGTGCTTCCGTGGCTCCTATTCATTTAATGAAAGAAGCCGCGGTAGCACGGCCCATGCACGGGCGGCACACGGGGACATCCCCGAGTCCCCCATGTGCAGCCGTGATTTTAAATTACAGCCGGCCAGTTGCAGCACGGTCGTCTGTAACCGGCCTCAGACTGTGGAGTCAGTAGTCCAAACCACCAACTCCGACTCCTCTATTTAATAGATAAGTTCTTTTTTTCAACTGAGCACCGCCCCTAAAAGAATTAACAAAAAGTGATCAGTCTTATGTACAACATAATGGTACCAATAAAAATGACAGCTTGTGCTGCATAAAAAAGCCAGTCCTTACATAGCACTGTAAGCAAAAATCTACTTGGCTTCTCTCCTCTCCCTGCATTATTTACAGTGGTGCACATATGGACTAAGATTGCCTCTGGAAGATTCCAGCGAGGACACTAGTGAGTCTGGTAACACCTATTGGCATTTCCTGGCTCCTCTTTTTACCCCTGCATTATTAAGAGCAGTGCACACATTGACTGATTTGCTTGCCTTTGGAAGATTGCATTGGGGGCGCTAGTAAATCACCAACCCTCTGGTAACACCTACTGGCACTATCTAGCTCCTCTTCCTTCCCTGCATTATTTATTGTGGTACACATATGGACTGAGGAATGCCAGGAGTACCCAGAACCTCTACTAAAGGTTGGACCTCTGTATTATCCCTGCTTTTTGAAATATTTACTGAATACCTCATTATATTGTTTGGTTAGGATGACAATATTGTCTTATATACCCTATCCGTTTGCCTCTTGTACATCTCATCCCGGGCCTTGTATTGTTCTGGTTTTTTTTTTCTTGATTCCTTTATGTGTCTTACAATGTACGGCCTGTGACTAGCAAACTACTTGATAACTATTGTGTACTTGTCTTTTATACCATGCTATACAAACTTCAAAAAAACGAGTTTAAAAAAACAAAACAAAAAAAATCCAGGTTCTGTTTGGGATCCGACGATGGTCAGGTTGGATTACGGAGGCCTCGTGGTGCACTTCAGTCCCGCCTTTGCTGTGGAGTGACATACTGCCCCCTGCTGGTGTGATGATGTGGGGAGACACCACATAGGACAGTCAGTCACCCCTAGTAGTGATACGAGGACACTCCGTGATATCCTGACACTGCTACAAGTTTATACTAATAATAATACTATGATCCGTGGTGTCTAGTGATCTATTATACAGAAAGCTCATAGTATTAATAATAATATTAATACTGGGGTCTTGTTGGTTATTACATAATATTCCTGGGGTCTAGTTGGTTAAAAGGATTTTTCCAAAATGACATTTATGGCATATTAGTGGGATGTGCTGTAGAATTTTTGCTACAACGGACCATTTATTTATTTTGGAGCACTGTATGGCATATAATAAGAATATTCATGTAGGGCTGGGCAATTAATCGGAAAGTAGCCAAAACCAACCCTCAGTCCAGATATATCCGATATGATTTTGCACACATCGGTTATTCCATTTTGGTTATTACATTGTTTGCGACCCTTTGCCTGCAGTTTCGTTTGGACCAAACACATCCGAACCAGAACTGCTACTATTATCCTCTGAGGTTATTGAATGTGAAATATAAGTATTGAAGAAGAATCCGGGGCAAAATGTACATTGGGGCTTCAGGTGGAGGTCGCACCCATCCCGTGCCAGTCAGTTCATTCATGTACTAGATCCGTATGCATTTGCTGGCTTATTTTGAACCTGGTTATCAGATTTTTATGTGCAATAGTTGGAACCTCTTTAGTTTATCAGAGTTTACTTGCTGAGGCTAGCTTCACTTCTGCGCTGGGCTCTCTGTCATTCAGGTTTGCCGGGGGACCCGAACGACAGAGCCAGACTGCTAAAACAGTTACTTGCAAACACCATTGAGTATAATGCAATCCACCGGGTTTCCGCTGTTTTAATACTGAAAGCGACAGAGAGAAAAGTCCTCCGTGCAGGACTTTTCTTTCCACCGAATTTTGGTGGTTTCTGTGATAGTGTCCAATGGAGACTCTGACACAGATGTGACTTAGCCTGACATAACAATTTATGTTTGGTACTATGCAAGCTTTTATTGCTTGTTCATATAGGGGACGTGTATGTTCTTTTGGGGTTCTTGGGTGTACCACATGGAATACATATTATTAATTATATCTTTATATTATTACAATATTTATGATACATTTCTATGGATAGTTTATGTATAATTGTCTGTGGTGCATAGTTGGACCTTTTTTTTTTTAGTCTATATTTTGTGGGTTTAGTTAGTACATATCCATCTACCTGTATTATGGTTCCATATATACTTCTTGGGAACTCCTTATGAATTGCATTTCTCCAGTTTATTTAACATCAATATAAGATTAGGATTACTGGTTTGCATATACTGTATCAATTTTGTCCTATGTATTGACTATGTATCATTTATGATATTTTATTTTTCTAAGTGGGGACTTGGGCAGTGACCTTCACCTCCTTATCTTTTTAGTTGCAATGGTATTTATTGAATGGCGTTCAAAAAAAACAGGACAAAAACAAACATAAATAGTCATAAGATCAGCTCAAAAAGGCAGAGCAAATTAAATACGGGGGGGGGGGGGGGGGGGGGGGGGGGGGGGGTGTACAATGTAGGGAAACAATTACGAATCCAAAGTTATCACGTCTGTAGAATAAAAGAGAGTAAGGCTAAGGCCCCATGTAGCAAAAAAGTTCTGTTGGAAAAACTACAGCGGAAACGCATTGCGGTTTTTCCCACAACACTTTTCACAGAAAGTCCGCAGAGGTTTCCTCTGCAGACTTTCTGCTTCCACTATACCTATAGGGAAACCGCCAGTGTTTCCATAGGTACACACGTGGACAAAATTGTTGGTCCCCCTCGTTTAATGAAAGAAAAACCCACAATGGTCACAGAAATAACTTGAATCTGACAAAAGTAATAATATATAAAAATTCTATGAAAATGAACAAATGAAAGTCAGACATTGCTTTCCAACCAGGCTTCAACAGGATTTTTTAAAAAAGAAAACTCATGAAACAGGCCTGGACAGAAATGATGGTTCCCTTAACTTAATATTTTGTTGCACAACCTTTTGAGGCAATCACTGCAATCAAACGATTCCTGTAACTGTCAATGAGACAATGAGACTATTCTTGGCCACTCCTCATGAGCAAACTGCTCCAGTTGTCTCGGGTTTGAAGGTGCCTTTTTCCAGACGGCATGTTTCAGCTCCTTCCAAAAATGCTCAGTAGGATTTAGGTCAGGGCTCATAGAAGGCCACTTCAGAATAGTCCAATGTTTTCCTCTTAGCCATCCTTGGGTGTTTTTAGCTGTGTGTTTTGGGTCATTATCCTGTTGGAAGACCCATGACCTGCGGCTGAGACCAAACTTTCTGACACTGGGCAGCACATTTCTCTCTAGAATCCCTTTGATTGTCTTGAGATTTCATTGTACCCTGCACAGATTCAAGACACCCTGTGCCAGATGCAGCAAAGCAGCCCCAGAACATAACAGAGCCTCCTCCATGTTTCACAGTAGGGACAGTGTTCTTTTCAAGATATGCTTCATTTTTCTGTCTGTGAACATAGAGCTGATGTGCCTTGCCAAAAATTTCGATTTTTGTCTCATCTGTCCATAGAACATTCTCCCAGAAGCTTTGTGGCTTGTCAGCATGTAGTTTGGCAAATTCCAGTCTGTCACATTCAAGTTATTTCTGTGACCATTGTGGGTTTTTCTTTTATTAAACGAGGGGTACCAACAATTTTGTCCATGTGTGTATAATTGACATGCACGGTTTTGGAAAACACAGCATTTCCACTGCACATATTTTTAGCAATGTGTGGATGGGATTCGCTGTAAAACGCCATGGCCTGAAAAGGTAAAAGTACTGTGACCATTTGGGGAATTAGACTCAAAATGGCGGCTTCTCCTGGTCCGGACAGCGGTGGTTCGTGGTACTGGGCGCCGGAAAGATAGCTTTCTGATGGTCCAAGTGTAAAATAAACGTGGCTTTATTCAGCTTAACTGCAACACAGAAAAAAACCTAGACCACAGTTAGGGTCCTAACTCACTCCTTGAGCCCCTAACTGTCCTGACTATTGCTCAGCTCCAGCAACAGTCCTCTGTGGACGCCAGCCCTTTGGGACAGAGCCTATCTCTCTGTCCTAGCTGGTCCACCCCTGTGAACCCCAGCCCTCCTGGGACAGAGCCTCTCTCTCTGTCCTAGCTGGTCCACCACTTCCTGCTTCCTGCAGGATACTCCAGCCCTCCTGGAGTTACGTGCCACCACCCAAAGGTGTGGCTGAGAGCCTTTTCTGGCCTGGCCTGGCCTGGGTCGCTCAACAGCGCCCTCTGGCTCACATACTTACAGTACCAGTAACAAACACATGGGGGGATGGAGGGAAGATGAATAGTGCATAGATCAGGGGTTAGGGTGGGAGGGAGATCCTGCCTAGGGAAGGGGTATGGGCATGGAACTCAATCCTAGTACTTAACTGCAGCTGCATACAGTATGGCATACCTGAGACGTTGGACAGATTAATCCAGGGCATCCAGACTCTGTCGAAAAGTGGGCGAGTGTCAGACATGGTGGCATTAATTTTTTTCATGGAGCATTATAGTTTCAGCTCATTGAACAACATTGGTCAGCAAGAGACATGACCATTTCCAGTTGAAGGCGACGTGAATCTGTGCCACCGTCAAAATGTAATGGAGTAATTTATACTGGGCATATTTGAAGTTAGTAGGCTTGAGGCTTAAAAGGAAAATTGGAGCAGATAATGGGAACGCCATTCTGAGTATAGTCACCCAAAAGCGGGGGGCATGAGGACAGGTCCACCAAGTATGGGGAGAGGGATTATAATAATATGTTTATTGCTGCTGTCCAGAGGTTTATT
The DNA here is from genome assembly GCA_947044405.1 of Leptodactylus fallax. Classification (NCBI taxonomy): domain Eukaryota; kingdom Metazoa; phylum Chordata; class Amphibia; order Anura; family Leptodactylidae; genus Leptodactylus; species Leptodactylus fallax. The sequence continues at coordinate 69,425 of CAMRHE010000869.1, read as the reverse complement.
GAATGTGAAATATAAGTATTGGTTAAAGGTTTTACCACCTTTTCCTTTGTCATCACCTATTGACAGGATAGGCAATAAATATGATCACTGAGATCACATGTGATGCTGATGTGATGGGATCACTAGAATCAGGATCCCGAGCTCCTTGCAGCTTTTCTCATGATTGGCTGTTTTTACCACTTCCAAAGAAATGGCAGATTCTACGCTGCTGGTGTCATTGATGTAATATAAATATGTTTTTTCAGACCAGATGCAGTGCTGCGTCTCCAATTCAACCACTTTGCCACAAAGTGCAGCTGGGATCACCTGTATGTGTACGACGGCAACTCCATATACGCCCCCCTGGTCGCTGCATTCAGGTAACTAGACTAGCTGTACATATTAGGGCTCTTCAATGTATGCCAGAAGTGGGGGACCCCAGTGTTAAAATCATCCTGTCAATGAAAAGATCCATGCCTAATCTTTAGTCATGGCATTAGTTTAAACCAAGTCATTCTGGTAATGTCTACAGTGTGTGAATGGTCTCCTGTAATGCTGTAGCAAATATAGAGTAAATGGGAATGGGGGCTGGACCGATGGCTCCTTCTCCTCATGTCCTAATAGCGCTTAACAGAGGTGTCTGCTTCGACAAACCATTTTGTTAAAGGTTTTCCCAACAATAAGTTAATCACAATGTCCTAAAGCTGGAACTTCAGCGTTCAGCTGTGATCTGTCAGGAAAGCCATTAGCAAATATTTAATTTCCCTACAGCGTCAACATGGAACTGCCACGTCCTTCAAACAGAGATCCACTGTTCCTATCTGTTCTTAGCGCTGGTTAATAGTCACTATTTGCCATCTCCTAATGGAGATCTCCTCACTGTGTCATCCAAGGCTAGGTTCACATCTGCATATGGAGACTCCCCCGCATATTGCCCCTAAAATTGTCGGAGAGAAAACTCCTGCAAGGAGGAGTCTATGGAGTCCGCGGGTAACCACTTTTTAAGCTGACAGGCTCTCTTTCTTTTGGGTCCCCATGCGAACCCGAACGACAGAGACTCAAACACTAGTGTGAACCTAGCGCCACTGAACTTTTTACATTTCTTTAAGCAAACACATCAATCAATCAGCAAAAACAAATCAAGACTAAAATCAAGAATTGCCCATAAAGTTGAAAAAAGGCGAGATTTCATTTTTAGGCAAAATTACCCAGCCCTAACTCTCGACCACATCTTTTTGTCCCTAACCTCTGCCTGTCTACTGCCCTTAACCAAACTCTGCCTGCTTCATCCTGTGCACTGTCTTACTATCATTCCTCCCCAATGTTGTGGCTTGGTGACATCTGCCTTTCTATGTGCCAACCACTACAACTATTGCTAGCTCCCAGGGGATTCCCTGTAGGATAGTCCATACCCGTTGCAGGAGTTAAAGGGTTTTTCCCATGGACATGGACATGCAGAGTTTTAAAGATTTCACCTAACCATCTTAGATGGTGACGATCTGTTGTCTTGATCACTTACCAATGGATATGACCATGAATGCAGGAACTTTCTATGATCTGGGACTTGCCAGAAACTCAGATATTATGGCTTGGTTATATTCTCATGCATGTAGTGTCCCTGCCTAATAGCTTGTCCGCAATAAGGAAATCATGGCTGGGTTTCTGACAAGTCCCAGCCTATAGAAAGTTCCTGCATTCATGGTCATATCCAGTGTAAACTGATCAAGACAGCAAATTATCACTAAGATGGTTAGAGAAAATCTACTCTTCCACAAAAACTGTAATCATCATACCATTATAATTAAATTGTTATTTTAACAATGTAAATACTTTTAAACAAGAAAAAGAAAAGAAAACCTTTAAAACTATAAAAGCTAAAAAACTGCTGAAAAAAACGCATCAGAAACACATTGCATTTTTTTCTGCAGTATTTTTCATTGCGTTTTTGTTGCGTTTTTTCTTCCCTTATTAAAATTATAGGGAAAAAGCGAGCGTTTCTGCAGGTAAAATTAAGCTTTCTAGCCGTACATAATACCAGATTTGTTGGTCCTCTTTACCACTTCACTATCTGATTTTGGCCTAAGTCAAATGCATTAGCAACCCAGTGTGTCCATATCTCTTGTTCACTTTATTACATTATTGGGGCTGGGCATACACTGAAGAGTGATGTCACCAGCTGTGTTCGCCAGCTCCAATGACAATGACTGTGCTGATATTTATTGAAGGTGTCAGCACAGTCATAGGGGCATATTTGGCTTAAAGGAAAACCGTCTTAGTTGCCCATAGCAAACAATCACAGCGCATCGTTCATTTTTCAGAAGCAGAATATAAAATAAAAGCTGCGTTGTGATTGGTTGTTATGGGTAACTAAGACAGTTTTGCTTTTAGACCATTTTAATAAATCTGCCTCAAAGATTTTCACTTTCACACATATTACTATTGTAGTGCAGCAGTAGTCTGAAAACCATGTGACATACGTCACCATGAATATTCTCAGGATTGTAGTAGTTTTTCCTGAAGAAAAAAGTAATACTTCTGATTGTCTTTTTATAAATACTTTAGGTTACAATTGATACAGAATATCACACATGTAAACAGTACGGCTAGGTTCACACTTGCACTGGGCTCTCCGCTGTTCATGTCAACCAGGGGACCTGAACGATGGAGAGCCCATCCGCAAAAACAGCAGTTACCTGCGGACCCCATAGACTATAATAGGGTCCACCGTTTGTCTGTCGGGTTTATGTTGTTTTATACCGTGCAGAACTTTTCTCTGTGCCAATTTTCGGTGGATTCTGTGTAACCTAGCCTGCAATGGTAATACAGATACCAGTAAATATTCGTGCATTAAACTGGATTTTACACCCACACAGTTCACAGGAACTGCATGTTTGCAGATGGGGCTACAGAAACAAATATTTTTCGTAAGCCTGTATGGACCATGGTCAGGTACACAAGATAAGATATTTCTGCAAATGCTCAGTTCATGGAGTGACAAAATAAGCTCACAGAGCCCGCTATATGGCACATCTACTCTCTGCAGTTATGGAATGTTACAGTAGACTACTTCTTTGTCTATTAATTGATATCATCACCCATATGATACTATGAGCTAGGTTAGTAAGCCCCAGACCCACAGTTCAGCATGTTCATGTTTTGGGTCAGTGGCAGGTTAATGGTGTACATGTGCATAAGGGAATGGACCAGGGACCACAACTGCCCGCTTAAGGGATATTTACAACTGTTCTGTTGTTTCCAGTGAACAGATAGCTCCAGAAGGTAAAGCAGATGAGACTGTCCGAGAAGTCGCCATTACTTCTGGTATGCTCTGTTACATTTCAGTAGTGATGGAGCCTACAACCTCAATGGGTTTAATATCAGCTACAGGTAAGAATCCTGGATATATATCTTGTAGTCCTGTGTATGCTACATCAATAGTCACAACTCTGTTCCCACCGTGAAATAGTCATGTCCACATGAGAGCCCACATAAGCAGCTTACTTTAATGGCAGAAAACATATATACTATATACCATATAACTATAATAATATGGTAAGACATTCAGGTAAAAAATAATAGCATTTTAATACAACCAACACTGAACTTCATTCATCTAGATATTTTCATAGCTTAAAACTTTATAAATCCTTGGGGGGGAATTTTTATGACTGGTGTTTCCTATGCTGTTCTTAATCCATCCCCCCCACTGGTGTAAGATATACCAGAATTTATGAAGAGACTGTAGACTCTTAATAATTCTGGCACACCGTGGGAGCTTCCATGCTTCAGAAGTGAAATCTATGCCTTTGCAAATTTTAGGTATAATTTACGCCACTTTTGTGACATGATTTATAGTAAATTTGATGTTCCAATAGTAGTGAATCCCCCATTAGGCTAGTTAGATGTCACATGACCTGTCCTACGTATTTGGGTTCATGGCTTCCAGGTTTTGACCATTTCTCTTTTCAATAGAACTGGACTTAATAGACACAAAAGTGGGACAATAGTCAAAATCTATGACAGATCAACATACTGGTGAAGCAATATATTTTCCATGTTTGGCTCATTTATGACTATTCATTACCTTTTTTATTCATTACTTTTTTTAGTTTACTTAGTTTCATCTATTTTTACCCCGTGCAGTATAGAAAAATAATATTGCTATCTGGAAACTGTCAACAAGTTGCTGTTGATTGATCCTGTTATAATAAATACGTCAGCCAAGAGGTGGCTGGCATGTTTAGCGCATTGTGATAAAATTTATGACTGTGATAAGTTTAGGAGAATAATAATAAATCTCCCCCATTGCTTTTTGTAGTATGGAAACATGTCCCAAGAACTGCTCAGGACGGGGGATCTGTATGCAGGGGAACAATGGCAGCGTGTACTGTGACTGCTTCGAGCAATGGAAGGGAGAGTCCTGTGACATCCCCTATTGCAGGGACAACTGTGGCTTCCCCAACCGCGGAGTCTGCAATGTGAACAACGCCAAGAGCTGCCATTGTAATGATGGCTGGCAGGGTGAGCGCTCTCTTTTTATACCATGACTGCATCACTGTTGGTACATTTTGTAGCAAACTGGTCAGGGGTGTCGAAGTCATTTTCACTGAGGGCCACATTATGGTTGCCTTCAAAGGGCCGTGTATATAAATGCCGATGTATATTGTACCCCTTTACCACGGACACTGCCTCATACCACAAAAGACATACTGGTTTTTCTCCTTGAAGCACAAACCAGTATTTACTTTCCCATCTTTCATTATGCCTTCCCTTTGCATCAATTTTTTTTTTGATGGATGTTATTTCTCATCTCCACTTGTAAAATCACCTGATGTGGATGTACAGCCTGTCAAGATGGCCCCCGCTCCTTGTGCTGGCGCCCCCTCTGCCAAGTTCTGCGTCCCCAAGTGAGATACCTTGCAGGCTGGTGTGTAACTACTGCAAACTGAGTCGTTTCTGCACAACAAGATGCCCCTGCTCCCCCTCTGACTAGGAACGCGTCCTCAAGTGAGATACCTTGTGGGCTGATATGTAACTACTGCAAACTCAGTCATTTCAGCACCCAAGATGGCCCCACTTCCTGTGCTGACAGTGCCCCCTTGCCAAGTGCCGTGTTCTTCCTCCAACGTAAGTGAGTGAACTAAGTGAGAGACTTTGCGGGCCACATAAAATGACCCGGAGGGCCTTATTCAACCCATAGACCTTGTGTTTCACATGTACAATGGGTGAATTCAGGTTAGACAGAATTGTCTAAAAATGTGCCAGATTTATCCTCTAGCATATGTACCTGTGATAAATTTGACATGACTCTTTCTGTTCAAGCCTATAGGAGTTAGTGGAAAAATCTGTGCCAGTGTGGAACTTCACCCTATGAGATATTTATGGCACATCTCATGGTTACAGAGGTACAGTAGATGCCTCATGAACCTCCATGGTATTGTGCATGAACCCCTTTCAACTCCCCTCAATATAAGCATTATCTGATGGCTTAAAAGTAAGAAGCTTCCCCTATTACCCTGACGCTATGACAATATGACCATAGTCACTTCAATCAGTTTTTGAAGTAATTTCCAACACAGTGCTTGGTTGGATTTATGGAATTTGCTTTTTTTTATGCCATCAATAAAGAGTGTGTGACAACTTCTATAGTCATAGGGATCCCAACTTAGCATTTAATACACAGTGGTTAAGAATGTTGCAATAAAATGTCCCAATATTGTACCAATTGTCATATGGTGCGCACATAATACTATCATACACTGTATAAATAGTACCTCTATATAATGTCTAAATAACATTACCACACAATAGTAGAATGGGAATGTAAGTAGCCAAGGCAATCGCAAATGATGTCCAGACATAGGAGGAAGGAGAGGAGACCAAGGTGTTTATAGAATAGTACTCTTCTTTTTTTTTTTTTTTCCCTCTTCAGGTCCCAGTTGCTCCATCCCAGTCCCTGCCAACCAATCATACTGGACACAGGAAGAGTTCTCCATACCGCAGCTGGGCCGAGCCTCCCATAAAGCGGTGGTGCTGGACAATATCATGTGGATAGTGGGCGGCTACACCTTCAACCATTACAACCACCAGATGGTTATGGCGTGAGAACCACATTTATCTTAAGTCAATATTTTCATATAGGCAACATTAACATCTAAGCATTAGACCAAAATCCACGGTACACAGTATACACGAGATCCTAATGGCAACATGTAACACTATACACCTATACAGTAGTATAAAACACAGTTTTCCAGAGGGATACATCAGGATTTACCCCAGACAAAATACTTCCAACTCTCACCTGCTTTATTGTCATTGAAGAAATTTACTGCCTGGCAACTCCATTGTAAAGATGGCGGTTGTCATGCAGTGTATACTAAGCAACCAAAGGTGCAGATAGTGGAACCAACCTATGTTATCTATTCTCCGCCAACAGTAGATCATGTGGAAGGGCCTGGTGGACTTCTAGATATTAACTGTGGGCAGTCTCACCACCAATGACATAGACAACCTGTTTTTTCCTCTAGATTGCTTTGTAGATTTGTCCAAATCCTTTGTTTTTGTCACAGGTATGACCTGCTCTTCAACCAATGGCTGACATTAGACAGTTCCGTCAATGAGGTGGTGCCCAGATATGGACATTCTCTGGCGCTGCACAAGGTACGAACTGATCTACTATTGGAGTTAATATAAAATATTTAAACTAGGTTCATTATCCTAATCTTTACTTTTATTGTCAGCATACCATTTACATGTATGGTGGAAAACTAGACCCCAGTGGGTATGTCACCGAGGAACTGTGGATGTTTCTTATACAAAGTAGGTCATGGCTCCAGCTCTTTCCAAAGGTGAAGGAGCAATACCCTGTGTTTGGGCACTCAGCTCACATTGTCACCCTGATGGATGGCAGTACAGTCATGCTGGTGTTTTTCGGCCATTGTTCTCGCTTGGGGTATATGAACAGCGTCCAGAAATACAACTTGGGTAAGTTATGAAAACTTTTACAGAGTTTTTGTCCTATATCAGTGACCAGATTTCATTCAGATTACCCATGTTATCTGTCTTATAGTACATATAAATGGTTTTACACCTACCCTTTAGGTACCAAGACTTGGACCATTGTAGGAACTAAGGGAGCTTTGGTTGAAGGACGGTATGGGCACAGCAGTGTTTACGATGAAGTCACCAGAACAGTCTACATCCATGGTGGTTCAAAGGTCTTGTCCGGAAGATTGCATGTCACTGATGACCTCTATAAGTATGAAGTGGACAACCACATGTGGTAAGTCCTTGACACGTTCTGTGCTATATTCTATTAAAAGACTATATCCACAACTGCCTCACACTGAAATATTTGGGGATCCCTGTACATAAGTTATGCAGCCAATTTGTGCTGAGCATCCCCTAGAGCAGACAGGTCTGTGAAGTTGGAGTCATGGAGTCGGAGTCAGGACCAATTTTTGAGTCCATAGTTTGGTCTACCAATTCCATAGTTCTCTATTGTACATACAACCTTAGATATCAGTTAATCAACATTTGGTTCATGTGGCGGCAAACATCTGAAATTGAGTGGTGCTTTTAGCTGCAGCCTGTAGAAATCTCATTCACAGTGCTGCTCCTGTAGATAAGACAGGGTTAGCTGATGGCGAGTCTGCAGTATAACAGCATAATGGCCCTCACCGCTGAGGGGGATCCTGCAGCACAACCTGATGGTGGTGGTAGTAGTTTTCCCCGGGGCGCTTCCAGTTGGAGATGGGACCGCTCTACTCTGAGCCAGTGTGATGGTTTTTGGAAGGGCCCTGATAGTAAAGCAGGAACGACTAAGGCAGTCAGTTGTACAGTTGAACAGGATAACTCTTTACTCAGCAACTGTGTAAGTACAACAAGCAGCTTCCAAAATTGGGGTAGTAGTTTCTCAGTGTCCAACTCCCCAGCCTTGGTCCTAGGAGGGTGCCCAGAGATGTTTAAGGCTCTATGGGTAACTTCACTCCAATTACAACTCCTCTCCTGTGCCACTCTCAGCTATAGATACTGGGGACTGTAATGCAGGGTAGTCCTGACAGGGATCTGGTTACCTTTAGATAAAGTGCCAAGTCAACTCCTCCTGTCACAGGGTTCTACTACCCCTGACAGCCGAACTCCCTTTCTCAGGGCTGTCTCCAAATGAGCCTTGGGCCGTATTCTCCTCCTAGAGGCTGTATGGATGACCACTGAAGTCCAGTATCAGTGCTGGCTCACACTCCACTGCAACTCACACTGTTCACAACTAGACAGGAACTGAACTGAACCTTCAACGGTCATCCGGTAGGCAAAAGTCTCCTCAAACCCCGTCCAGCGGCCTGTGATAGGCCAGGGCTGTACCAAGACTTAAGGTTTGAAACATAACAGTATATACAATTATATAGAACATAGAGGATGGGACATACCAACATAACCCAGAGGCACGAGAGAAAAACAATTAAAGCAGTAGCCCTCTGGGATGCTACACTCATGCCCCCCCATATAATGGCCTGATCCTACCTCTACACAATATAATGGACCCCAGTATAATTGCCTCCATACACAGTATATTGGCCCCCTCTTGCCCAGACACACAGTATAGTTGCCTCCTTTTGCCCTAGTATAATGGTTTTCAAGATCCTTGTTTGCAGGAATGGAATCATCTGATTCTATCTGTCTTCTGATATAGAGGCATGCCTACTTAAAGGGAATTTTCGCAAATATTAATTAAAATGTCCAAATATTAGAAAATCAGGAACCTGAGCAACATCTACATTTTTGTAATTAGCTTTATCTTCCTTACAGAAATATTGGCATATTTCTGTTTCTTCATGGTGTCCATTTTGCAACAGTGACAACTGGAAGTGTGGCCGTTTTGGTTGTCAGTCCCTTCTTACAACTAATGACTACTTCTCATGCTACCAGCATGTGGTATCAATAACAAATTGACATGAGTTTCTGAGATGATAATTCACTTCCTGTTGTCTCTTTTGCAAAATGGCTGCTGCCACTGAATAGAAAAAATGCCAATATCTCTGTAAATAAATAAAATATAATAGCCACATTTCTTTCTGTTGCTCTAAATACTGATTTGCTAATATATGACATTTATGGCAAATGTAACTGTTTTATATATCGATCCACTTTAAGGGTATGTTTAAGGGTTGTTTTCAATGCGTGAAAAAGATCAGAGGAGGCCCCTGAAAAATTAATCGTTCAGCTTGATCTTGCGGCGGATCCCGCGGCTGATTCAGTGACAGAGTTTGCATTGCGAGACACACCGCAAAACTAATTTTCATTTTCAGCCATGTGAACAACTCCTAAATGTATCTGAAAAAGATCAGGACAGGTCAGTTTCCATTTCACAGTCTCCATTCAGATACGGAAGCACAGAGTATATTAGATAGTTTCATTGTGCACTGCATAATCTTCACTTACCTAAAAACAGGTACGTTTTTCTATTGAAGTCATTTAAGAATGTGCAAAATTGTCGGTGCCTGCTTTGGCCTTTACATCCATAATTCTGCTCAAGGCTGCATTACCTGTTGTCTTGTTATCTTCAGGAGAATAATGAAGCACAGCCGCTCTCCCCGCTACCTGCACACCGCCGTAATTATAAGTGGCACCATGCTGGTATTTGGAGGGAACACCTATGATGACATATCCATGAGCTACGGAGCCAAGTGCTTGCCTGCAGATTACCTGGCCTATGACATAGGTGAGCAGCTGTTCTTGCATTCATCCCTAGAGATATAAAATATTGCAGATGCCATAGTGTGCGCCCTACATACAGTAACAGCTCTGCTTACAGAGACCCCATAATAGTAATAGCCACAATGCAACCATAAGAGTGATGGCTACAGAGGTCCCATAATAGTGACAACCGGAGTGCAACCATAACAGTGATGGCTACATAGGTCCATTAATAGTGACAGCCACAGTGAAACCATAATAGCGATGGTTACAGAGCCACATGATAATGACAGCCACAGTGTCCCCTTCACGCTGACCACTACAGAAGCCCTATAATAGTGACCCATCACAGTGACAGCCACAGTAATTCCTCTTAACAGCCATAGTGCTCCCTCATAACAGAGACAACCAGACAGCCATTAAAATAGTAAAAGCCACCGTGACCTCATAACATTGACAGACAAAGAAATCTAATCCCATTATTTCCAGTCTCCTCAGTCTGGTTTGTTGAAAGTCCTTGGTTCCTGCTTTGCTTTATGGTTGCTATATGACTTTGACTTATGGTATGTAAAAATTTAGCAATTTATTACATTTAAAATGTGTTTAAAGTGCAATGTAAAATGGCTGTCTTTGCTCTTTTTAGCTTGTGACACTTGGCCTACACTCCCAGATCCTACTTTTGATCATAGCACTTATCGTTTTGGCCACAGTGCGGTTGTATCAAACAGGTAAGTCAGCGATGATGTTGTCAGACTATGAAGAATGAAACGTGTTAGAAACATAAGTGATAACATGATAACATCCATATAACCTACAAAATGCCTCAACACACAACGTACAGGTATATCCCTATAAGCTGTATAGAGAATGCATATACTGTCCATCACGTCTGCATTGCAGAGGCTGTTCTCTATTACATCCTGGACACGATATTAGTCAATGACATTTTTCTGTCCATTTACTCTCATTCATAGTAGCTGTCCTGAAGGTTAAAAGGAATCGATTGCTATTTTTATTTATTAACACATTATATTGATAGCTATCGCTTTTTTCTAATTTTGTTTTTTGGTTGTAGATTTTTTTTTTTCATTAGATTTTCTGCACATGAGTATAGGGGCAGCCAACTTGTGTGAACGTCTCTGTATTTATTGATATGCTTTAAGTAGCAATGAGGTCTATGGGAGAGTTTTCTAGGCATACTCTGTGCAGGGAGAGGGAGTCAATAAGCTGTGACATCTTCTATTTTAAGTAGTGGATGTAATGATGGCTCAGTGGTGTTATCTATAGAGGTGTTATCTTCTACTGTAATCATGCATGTGATGTATAATAATGTATAATATACAGTCCCTGACAGAAGTTCTGTCGCTTATCCATGTTGTGGAATCAAAAGCTTATAACCTGACTTTAAATTCATCCATTGGTTTTAGAAATTACTCATGTGAAAGCTGAAACCCTCCCAAATGATTTTTTGGTTAAGAAAATAAATTGGCTTCACTGCTGAAATATTCATCATTTAATGAACACAGAAAGGTCAGATTTTGGCAAGACAAAAGTTTTGTCGCCTTGTCATATAATGCACCCAATCCTAGTTTAAAGCCTCACCTGTGCTCACTAATTGATCGGTTAATTAGTGGGTGTGTATAAAAAGAACTCCAGCACCCCAGACCTTCACCTCTGACAACATGCCAAAAATCAACCCTGCGACCAAAGCCTTGATTATCAAGAGCCTGAAGACCAGATCCACTGCAGAGGTGGCTGCACCTGTAATGTGTCTCTGCGTCAAGTACAAAGAATTAAAAAAAAGATTTGAACAGCCTGGAGATGTTTTTGACAAGCCCAGGTCCGGCAGACCCCGCAAGACAACTGCTCAGGAGGAACGTTTGTTGGTTAGAAAATCAAAAGCCAGCCCCTCTTCCACTGCCGCAGAGCTCCAACAGGCCCGGTCACCTCAAGTCCCTGTGTCAGCTATAATAGTTTGTAGCATTCTGTCTCGAAATGGCCTCCATGGTGGAATCAGTGCCCAGAAGCCAGCACTAAACAAAAGGCAATTAAAAAAACATGTGGCATTTGCCAAGGCCCACAGCCTGCTAAACGGATGGACGCTGGAAAAGTGGCAGAAGGTGGATTTCTCAGATTAATCTTCAGTTGAATGACACCACAGCCGCCACAAATACTGCAGGAGACCTACTGGAGCCCGTATGGATCCAAGATACACCCAGAAAACAGTGAAGTTTGGTGGTGGAAAGATCATGGTCTGGGGTTACATTCAGTATGGGGGTGTGCGAAACATTTGCAAGGTGGAAGACAATATCAATAGCCTAAAATATCAAGAAGTATTAGCTTCCTCTTACATTCCCAATCATAAAAGGGGTCACATTTTGCAGCAGGATGGTGCTCCATCTCATACATCCATCTCTACAGTAAAGTTCCTCAAGGCAAAGAAGATGAAGGCGCTCCAGGACAGGCCAGCCCAGTCACCAGACATGAACATCATTGAGCATGTTTGGGGTAGGATGAAAGAGGAAGCTTGGCAGACAAAACCAAAGAAACTTGATGAACTCTGGGAGGCCTGTAAGACGGCATTCTGTGCTATTCCTGATGACTTCATCAATAAATTGTATGAATCATTGTTGAAACGCATGGATGCCGTCCTTCAAGCTCATGGAAGGCACAAAATATTAAATATGGCTCTAATAGCACCACAACCTCATTCACCAATGTTAGGAAACATATCTTTGTTTTTGAACAGAATTATTGGTTTGATTTTCACATTACTTTATGTGTGCGACAAAACTTTTGTCTTGCCAAAATCTGACCTTTCTGTGTTCATTAAATGATGAATATTTCAGCAGTGAAGCCAATTTATTTTCTTAACCAAAAAAATCATTTGGTAGGGTTTCAGCTTTCATATGAATCATTTCTAAAACCAATGGATGAATTTAAAGTCAGGTTATAAGCTTTTGATTCCACAACATGGATAAGCGACAGAACTTCTGTCAGGGACTAATGGCTATGTCTTATTTACACAGCAATCCAGTAGAGGAAATTAGGGAGGATGGGAGTTGTAATCAATCATGGGATCACCATGGCTGTAGTTGGTTCAACCAACCCTCCTCAGGGCTGGTGCAGTGATGAGGAGGCCTACAGTGTTGAAGCTGTAGTAGTAGTGTCCTCTGGGGCTTTCCCCTGTAGTAAGCTTCCTTGAGCCTGATGTTGGTTGGAGTGCCCTTGATGGTGAATGCAGGCTAGAAGACTCAGGAGGCAGTGTTAAATGATATAACAAATCAGATGGTTTTCTTGGAGTAATCCAGCTGAAGATGAGTGATGGTACTCCCTGGGGTTGTTCAGCGTCTCCGTGATCAGTCTTCTCCTTGAAAAAGTGTGTTTCAAGGCTCTCACAAAACACCATAAAAATACCTGCAATACTCAGGTTGCATTGTACAGGTTCCAAAAAGGGTGTCCAACCTGGCCTGTGGCTTCATAAGTTGGATTGTAGCTATGAGGTCTGCCTAAAACTACCCTTACAGTCTCTGCTGTGCACACTGGTTCGGTAAAAGTGAGCAGGGCTATGGCCCATCTAGAACTGCCAAACGACAGCTGAGGACTGTACCATCAGCTCACTTCCATCTCAATTGGTATGTTCCACTTAAACACGTTACGACTTCATAGGACCTGTATTGGTGTAAGTGCAGATTCACACAAAACAACGGTAGATAGACAAGTTTGTAGCTAGATAAGTAAAGACAAATCAGCCCATTTCCTAGTGTTCCGTTGGGACGCCACATTTACTACTGAAGTAAATGTACTGATGTATTATTGTACAGCAGTTTCAATTCATTGTGGTCCTTTCTTCGGTTCCAGCACTATGGTTGTGTTTGGAGGGTTCAGTAATCACCTACTCAGTGACATCCTGAAATTCAGCTCAAGGAGTTGTGCTAGTTTCAATAATAGTGCATCATGTCTAGCAGCAGGACCCGACATTCGATGTGCCTGGGACAACAAGGTAAATCAGTGCGTCTTCTGGGAGCAGGTCTCTATGGATCTGGTGGAAAAGATCTTATCATCATGTCCCAGCAAAACACGTAAGACTTCTGTATTTCTCTCTCCATCATTTTAAACTTGTTTTATTGAGCACACAATGCAACAGTGTATGAGACAACATAAGGCCTTGGCTGCATCTAGAGAGGCCAGAGCCCATTGTATTCCTCCGCCTCACCCACCAGTGAAATCACCTGGACTCTTCTAATATTTCCTGTAGTGCTCTTACCTGGCATGAAGCCGGACTGGTCTGGATGAATAATTTTAATAATAACAGAATTGAGTCTTGGGGCTAGTATTTTGGTTAGTAATTTATAATCTACATTCAATAATGAAATGGGTCTATAGGACACACATTCCAAGGGGTTTTTCTCCAATTGTAGAAGCACTACTATGCTGGCCTCATATAAGGAGTCATGTAGAGCAGGTACTTTAAGGGCAGTTTTGAATATTTCTAAAAGCGGAGGGTCCAGTATCTCAGAATATCTAATATACACCTCTCGGGGTATTCCACCCAGGCCAGGCGATTTCCCTTTAGCCATGTCACCATCATTTTTATAAAGCCTAAACATTACTTGCCCACAGATTAATGAACTGCTATTTATACACAATTACAAAATATCCTTTATTGAAATATAGCTATTAACTATCCAATAAAAACAATGATGAGGGAGGGAGAAGAGATAGCTACAAGTCATATCAGGGGCGGACACAGACTGCAGAGGGCCCCTGTGCAAATAATGTGTCTAGGCCCCCCGTCACCATCCCTCCAAGTCTTTTTTACAGTGAGAGAACAGTCAGCAGGGCCGTGGTAGACTTTTTTGCAGACCGGTTCACATAGGATATGTCCACTCCTGAATGGTCAAAAAACGGCTGATTCTTGGCCATGAGAAACATGGCTGAGAATTGGTCATGGTTGTATGAACATAGCGCTACCATTTACCTTACCACTGCTGCCGCTCGGTCTATGTAAAGCAGATATTAATGTTACGCAGGGCTGCCTGCTTTATATGTAAAGACAGCAGTCCTATGTAAGTAAAGTTATAGGGAGCGGGCAGGGGCGTAACTACCGGGGTAGCAGTGGTAGCAGCTGCCACAGGGCCCGGGACACTACGGGGCCCCGCGGGCCCCCGATGCTTTTTTTTTTTATAGTCCGTTATCTGCTGGAGTAACCCCAGCAGGTATCGGGCCCTATATACTTACCGTTCCCCGAGGTCCCGCTCACGGCCGCCTGTGTTTCCGATTCTGCGGAGGTGCCTGTGCGCAGTAGCGGGGATCGGTATGTGAGGCCGCGGGCCGAACACCACAATCTCTGCTATCATTATACTCCGGGGTCTTTTCAGACCCCGGAGTATAATAATCGGAGGCCCAGGGGAGGTGAGGGAACATAAAAAACAATGTACTTACCTGTCCTACGCTTCTCCAGGCTTTGGGCCTGTTTGGTGACGTCGCAGACGTCAGTGGACGTCATTTTGCGTCGCAACGCCGGCCCGCATCACGTGACGCCGGCCTGGTCCAACATTGAAGAAGGCCAGAGTAGCGCACGGGCATGCACCAGAGCGAGGAACAGGTAAGCAACGTTGTTTTTTTATGTTTGTATCCTCCCCTGGGTCTCCGATCATTATACTCTGGGGTCTGAAAAGACCCCAGAGTATAATAATTGTTCATGGGTGGTCCACAATGGGACATATAATAGTGTGTGTGCAGGGGCCACTATGGGGAATAATGTGTGCAGGGGCCACTATGGGACATGATACTGTGTGCAGGGGCCACTATGGGACATGATACTGTGTGCAGGGGCCACTATGGGACATGATACTGTGTGCAGGGGCCACTATGGGACATGATACTGTGTGCAGGGGCCACTATGGGACATGATACTGTGTGCAGGGGCCACTATGGGACATGATACTGTGTGCAGGGGCCACTATGGGACATGATACTGTGTGCAGGGGCCACTATGGGGAATGATCTGTGTGCAGGGGCCACTGTGGGGCATGATACCGCGGGGCCCGGGCGCTGTGTGCAGGGGCCACTATGGGACATGATACTGTGTGCAGGGGCCACTATGGGACATGATACTGTGTGCAGGGGCCACTATGGGACATGATTCTGTGTGCAGGGGCCACTATGGGACATGATACTGTGTGCAGGGGCCACTATGGGACATGATACTGTGTGCAGGGGCCACTATGGGACATGATACTGTGTGCAGGGGCCACTATGGGACATGTTACTGTGTGCAGGGGCCACTATGGGACATGATACTGTGTGCAGGGGCCACTATGGGACATGATACTGTGTGCAGGGGCCACTATGGGACATGATTCTGTGTGCAGGGGCCACTATGGGGCATGATACTGTGTGCAGGGGCCACTATGGGACATGATACTGTGTGCAGGGGCCACTATGGGACATGATACTGTGTGTAGGGGCCACTATGGCACATAATAGTGTGCACAGGAATGTGTTTTTTTTTGGGGTGGGGTTGGAGGGGGCGGTCCAGAGGGAGGGGTCGGGGGCGGCGGTTCGGGGGGGCCCCATGTCAAATGTTCGCCTTGGGGCCCAGCCCTTCCTAGTTACGCCACTGGGAGTGGGTCAGGGTGGCTATTAAAGTGTAGGTGTAGCAGCCGCCATCACACTCACAGTCCACTGACTCCTCAATCTAGAGGCCCTCAGGATTTTTACAAACTCAAAAGGGGCTGCGGGAAGGTGTAACATAAAAAAAAGAAAGTATACTCCCTGTCCGCTGCCTTAGCCTGTTCGGTCACGCACCATTCTTTGGTTCTCAGAACCCATGCACCCCACGTGGCTGCTGAGGCCAATCACTGGACATATGTGACTGACATTGCCTGTCCCTCTCCAGTGACCGCTGAGGCCGCTAATTGGCCTCAGCGGTCATGTGGGGTGCAGGGCTATTGGGGAATAAAGCACGGTGCGCAACCGAACAAGATGTGGTATCGGACACCGGAATGCTGGGGACAGCTGAGTATGTTTTTTCTTAATGTTACACCTGCCCCAGCCCCAGCCCCTCCCTCCCATACAGTATAATGTCTCACAGAAGCCCCTCCACCCAATATAATGTCTCACAATGGCCTCCATACAGTATAATGTGTCACAGCGGCCCCTTAACATAGTATGATATCCAACAATAGTCCCTCCACACACTATAATGGCCCACAGTGGCCTCCACACATTGTAATGTCTGACAGTGTCCTCTATACAGTATAATGTCTCACAGTGACCCCTAAACACAGTATAGTATCCAACAATGGCCCCTCCACACACTATAATGTCCCACAGTATCAATTAGAAAGTTATTTAAAATAAGAATAAAGGAATCACACTAAAAATTTGTATGATTTACAGATTTGTATGATGGTAGTCAGTGTGATCAGTACATGGATTGCTTCAGCTGCACGTTGAACTCGAATGGCTGTCGGTGGTGTAACAAAAAGTGTATTTCCCTTACTCCAGAAATGCAGCCAGGTCAGTGACTTCAGGACGTTCCCCACTTCTTTTCACTTCTCTAAGATCACACCTCCTATATACTCAGAGTATGTTCCATGGGGGGGGGGGGGGCCCCCTTCCAGAAAGCGGTCACATTCTATGAGCAATGTCCTAAGGATAACTCTGGGTTTTACTGTAACAAGAAGACAAGTTGCATGAACTGTGTCATGGAGCAGAACTGCAAGTGGAATCATGTTGACACGAAATGCATTGAGTTGCCACGCAGTGAATCCTCAGGTCAGGGGGCTTTGCTTATAGTGCTTTCTTGCAAATAGAAGTCTCAAAAGGTGCAAAATCCATTAAAAATGTGTACTTTTTGGTACAAATTATTGGTGTATAAGTAGGCAACCTAACTATTGATAAATTTCCATCAAAGACCAGTATAGTAGCATCACTGTTGTTGTCATCCAGCTTACATGTAACTATAACCTGATAAAGAAAAGGACAGCAATACAGAGAGGTGGACATATCTACTGTTGCCCTCCAACAGATATACTGTCCAGGAAGGTTAGAGATAGGATGTGCTGCAAGAGAAGGGGAGTTGTTCTGTTAGAGATGGCAGAGCATCCTTGATGAAAATGTTTTGGAAGGTAAGAAGAAAAATTGTGTCCTGTACATATACATGCTGTATGTATACATGCTGCATCTAATGCAGTGTTACTCATGACCTAGACATTTAGTATTTAGAGAGATCCATCAGTAGACAGCTCTGCCCCATCAGTAGACAGCTCTGCCCCATCAGTAGACGGTTTTGCCCCATCAGTAGACGGCTCTGCCCCATCAGTAGACGGCTCTGCCCCATCAGTAGACAGCTCTGCCCCATCAGCACAGGTTATGAGATGCCATGTTCACCTTCACTAGGCTACTGACTGCCATTTCATTATGTTCTTATTCCTCTTCTACTTTTCTAACTAGCACTCAGTCAGCTACCATGGTCATGTCCCATGCCTTGTGCCTACCGAACAGAGTGTTTAGAGTGCACCAGAGGCAATGACTGCATGTGGTGCAGCAGCCTGAAGCAGTGTGTGGACACTAAAGTCTTTGTGGCTTCCTTCCCATATGGGCAATGTATGGAGTGGTACAGCGAGAACAAGTGTCCCTGTAAGTATGGCATGTGCTTGATACATTTCTATCTTAACCTATTTGCTATGGAACACAACATACGGCCAGTGCCTACACGTGTCCTTCTCCTTCTCTCTTGCCTCATGGTATGTTTGTTCTTTCCTAACAGGTCCAGGTAACACAATTACATTAACAATTCCCCAAAATAATTACTTACAGGCTTTGATTCCTGAATCCAGGAACTTCCTACGGTCTGGCCAGAAACCTAGCTATGATGGTCTTGCCAGAAACCTAGCCATGATGTCCATACTGTGGCCAGGTTATCAGGCAGGGGCAGTACATGTTTGAGAAGATAAGCTGGACACAATAGGGACATCATGGCTGGGTGTCTTGACAATTCCCAGACCATTTGTGGTCTTATCCGTTGGCAACTGATCGCCTGTCATCCCCTACCTCAAGGATGCAGTGATTGGATCGAGAGCCTTGCCAATCCTCAGAAGTCCCATAGATGTATGGCTACCTCTGTCCTCTCTATGGACGTCACAATCATTTATCACATGGCCTGTTTAGCAATTTAAGAGAGTGGGGCTGAACTGCAATACCAAGCACAACCACTATACAAAGTACAGTTCTGTGCTTGGCATGCGGAGAAGAGACCGCTGTGCTGATTGATGGCGGTCCCAGATGCCATTGGTGTCTAGCACAGGACGTATCCAGCACTAATGTTTTTTTCTGTTTTATCATTTTCTGTTCTTGAAAAACCCTTTAAAAAACAAGCAGAGGTGTAAAAGTAGCCTTAGGGGCTATTCACATCACGTTTTTTACATCACTTTAATGGATGCAAAAAACGGCTAAAAAAAATGGATGCAAAAACGGATGCAAACAGATGGCCATCCGTTTCCATAGACATCAATGTAAAAAAACAAAACAAAAAAAAAAAACGGACACGTTGCCGTCTGTCGTAGTATACCATATTTTTGTGTCCGTCCAAAAAAACAGACTGCAACGGATCCGTTTTTTTTTTTTTAACATTGATGTCTGAAAACGGATGCCCATCTGTTTGCTTCCATTTTTATTCCGTTTTTTGCATACATTAAACTGATGTAAAAAACGTGATGTGAATGGCACCTTAATTTGATGGATTTATGTCAGTTTAACCATAACAGTAAAGAGTTTCAGTAAATGTCCTTGTGTCTGCAGCTTGTCAGTGTAACGGGCACAGCACATGTATCAATGAGAGCGTGTGTGAGCAACACACAACCGGCAAGAACTGTGACACTTGTATCTCCGGCTACTATGGTGACCCAAGTAACGGGAGACCTTGTCAACGTAAGTAGAGAATTTACTTTAGGTACCTTCCTTATGTGTGATATCCTTTAATACAATCTCCGCTGCTGCAGAACCTCCTCGAGTAGAGTAATAAAAAATGTATTCATATCATCATAAACAATTATTTATTGATTCATCTTTTGCTTCATAAACATAATAGCCACACTCTGGCAAAATGTAGTGGGGGGCTGTGAAAGATCCTCAGTGCGCCAACACCGCGTTGGCCCACACCTGAGTCTTCTTTCATAAAAAAACCACACTCACCGCTAGTGAGTGCTGGGTCCACAAGATAAATACAAGACAAGCTTTCTAAATTTTATATATTTATTAACCCCTAAATGGGTCGGTATTAACATCTAACACATGCAGTTCAGAACAGATATGCAGATATATGCAAGCATTAACAGTTACTAGTTACAAGATACAGTGCAATGAAATAAAAGGGCATAAAAGTGAAATAGTTACTTTACCACGCATCTCCTTGATGTGGCTCTATAATCCAACACTCACACATGCTCTGTCATGTGTGAATAACCAGTGGAGGCTTCTTGGCATGTGGCATCAACACAACAATCCAGCCTGCCTGCTCCTCACAGTATTCCAATAGTCTCTCACAGTGGAAGTCTGTCTGTAATCTCCTGTAGTCTGTCTGTAAAAACTCTTTCACTGGCCTCTTACCTCATCTTTTATAGCCTTGATGACACCACCCAGAATGAGGTCATCAACAACAGCAAGTCTGATTGATTAACGCACTCAAGTCCAGATTTGTAAAGCGCTGAGACCAAGTGAAATGATACAATGTTATCAACCAGGTCTGATCTACCAGTCCAGACTGATCAATGCATGTTTCTTTGAACACTCAGGGCTGTGTAGGAATTCAATGGAGCCCTGCTGGGATGGATACAAAGCCCCATTGTTACAATGTTGCTACTACTGCCAATATACACCTAGGCTTATAGCTGCGCACATTATGAATAAATGCAAGTAAGAAAGGAGATACTATACCCAGAGATCAAAATACAGCTTTGAGTTATAGCCATATTTAAGCGGAATCATCACAGGGGCAAACTAATATAAAGTGAACA
The DNA here is from genome assembly GCA_947044405.1 of Leptodactylus fallax. Taxonomy (NCBI): domain Eukaryota; kingdom Metazoa; phylum Chordata; class Amphibia; order Anura; family Leptodactylidae; genus Leptodactylus; species Leptodactylus fallax. Next base: position 48,726 of record CAMRHE010000869.1, on the reverse strand, counting down.
ATGACTCACGCACCACCTGGCTGGCCATGTGATCGGGGCAGCCTGACCTGCCAATTCACACACCAGCCGGAAGTCACTTTTTCTATGTAAGTCTATGGGAATCTGTATCTTACTCTATCACAGACTAACATAGAAATCAGGGATTTCCTGATGGTGTGTGAATCGGCAGGTCAGTGTGCCAGTCACACGACCAGGGAGTGAGTGCATTGGTTACTATACATTACTGTGCACCGTACTACAGGGCTAAGATACGGTATATTACATTTTGCTGAACTGTGGCTTTAACAAATGTTGGTGTACTTACATAGTCTGACCCCTCAGTTTTTTTTTTTTTGCCTTGGTATCAGCTTTCCTCCCATTCAGCTCATGTGGTTTTTAATAGCAGGAGACCTACCTACTCTTTGGGTTACAGTGGTGGTGTTCTCCATGTAGCGCCATACCCAATGGAACATAGCTATAATATAGGGGGTGCAGAGACACACGGGGCCCTGAGCCCAAGAAGGTCCAAAGGCCACTGACACATTAAGCAGTAGTAAAATTATGCACCTATGGTAGGTGGCGGTCCTGTTGCAGATTTTGTATTGGGACCAAACAGCTTCTGATGGTTGGGTAATGCATTGTATGGACAGGGTCATTGATAGCATCAGTGTAGCAAGTGGACCAGCAAGGAAGAACATACAATGGGTGGGTGGTAATTGGTAAATAACTTCCATTGATGGGGAATTAGTGATAATCCATGTATGTTGGATTATTAGATTTTTATAGTACTGGTAACTCCTAGTTGGTGTTTTCAGCTTGCAGTTGTAATGGACATGCCTCCATGTGCCAGCAAGACAGTGGAAAATGCTTCTGCACTACTAAAGGGATGACTGGAGATCATTGTGAGAGGTCAGTACATGAATAGTATCCTATAAAATGTATGGTCTTGTGATGCTGGACAGCTTCAGCACGATGTCAGGGTATTGCCTTCTTAACACCTGGTAGTCGCAAGGCTTCTCACTCCAAGACGTAATAATGCCCCTTCTGGCCTGATTGACGTCACTTCAGCAGGGATGCTATCACGTTGTCACTGACATTAAACCATTCTGTATAATATTGAGGCAGTCTTTTGTAGAGCAGCTACATCACATGCAGTTACATGGAATGAAACAGTAGTCAACCAGAAAGGAAGACAAAATCTCTTACAGAATGATCGGTCTGCAGTGGTAGTTGCACCCTGTGTGCCGCAGCCGTATCTGATGGTAACTAAAGATTGTGTGCTCACAGTTCTCTATTTTTTACCTTTTTTTTTTTGTTGCATCGTAGATGTGATAATGAAAACCGATATGAGGGAAATCCTATAACTGGAACATGCTACTGTAAGTAAAAGTGAATACACGTTATTACACTCATTGACAAGCAGGATTGAAGCACTCACCTTGAGGCGTCCATACTCCAGATCATCAGATCCCAAACATAACCTGGATTCATCACTAAAGACAATACGTTTCCAGTCTGTAGCAGTGCAGGTTTCTTGCTCATTACACCACTAGCAATGGCAATGGTGTCTGCCTGTCAATGGGTGCTGGACGCCAAATTTCCTTCTGCTAAGCACCTGAAATGGTCCAAGCAGAGACAGGGGTGTGTAATGAATGTCCTGTCTACTGTAGGTTCTCCAGAGCCTGACCTCACAGCCTAGATGGTGGACAGATCTTTAAAACAACCATCCTGCTTCTCCAATGACGCCTCCCCTCTCAAAGTCTGTCAAACGGACAAAATGTCTTTGAGTGCGTTAGTCTAGCAGTCAGCAATCTCTCACCAAAAGGTACACTACCCAAAAGTAGCCTCTGAGAGCCTTTCAATAGAGCAGCGGGGGAAGCACTTTTACGCTTTTGAGTTTTGCACCAGTCCAACATCTCAGTGCGTTATTTTTTTTGTGGTGTGAAGAGAGGATGATAATCTGCAGTATTTTATCAATATACAATATATGGCTAAAAAGAACAGGGGCACCTAAAATTGCATCAGGATTTTGGATTATCCCACTCCAAAACCATGGGTATTAACATTAAGGTTCCCCTAGCGCTACTCCCATCTGCTGTTCTGGGTCTGGTGTGTGGTACATTCTCTGCTATGGCCATTGGTCTCACAGATGTACTGAGCATGTGCGGCAACCATTATTGCTACACCCAGACCATTCTGCAGAGTCTTCTTCTGACCTGTAGTAAAAACGCACCAAAATTTGTACCATATCTGAACTAAACTTAAAGGGGTTTTCTGGACCCAAATTGAGTTCTTATCCTGACAATCTATCCACAGGATAGGTCATCAGTATGTGATCTATCAGGGTCCGACACCTGGACCCCGCACAGATCTGCTGTTTCAGCAGCCTCCAGGTGCCAGCGGCTTCTAGTGGACGGACGGCATGTGCAACACTGCACCTTTTCAAGTAATATAATTGGTGCAAGAGTCCCGTCCACTGCATAGCAGTGGTTCCAGTGAGCTGCAGTGCCGTTCCTATTACTTGGGCTGCCCATCCACTAGCATCTTCTGGTATCTGGAGGCTGCTAGAAGAGCCACTAGATCCCCACCGATCACATACTGATGACCGATCCTGTAGATAGGTTGTCAGTATGAAAACTCAATTTGGGTCCAGAAAACCCCTTTAAGTGTTACCCACCCTGTTTTACAGATAAGCTGCTGATCGACTACCAGTTCACATTTAGTATAAATCATGAGGATGATAGATTTTACACATGTGTCAACTTTATCGTCACACCTGAGGTCAGTTTTATTTTTCTATTATATAATAATATATATGTTACCTGTATCATGTCTGTGTCTACATATAAATGTGAAGACATAGATACTAGCATAGGATCTAATACCAATTCCCAGATATCAACTGATATTCAGGATTCAGACAAGTCAGGGTGGGTTCACACCTGCGCTTGCTATCCGTCCGTTGCCAATCCAGTGAAAATCTCGGCGAACAGGATTGGCATTGGATACAGACCGGTCAGCGACGCATTGGTTAAAAACCCATTCATTTGAATGGGTTTTTAAAGCAATGCGCGGGTGTGCGCTTACACCCTCTGCGCTGCAAAGCCGGTTTTTTTCGTCGGATACGAAGTCCTGCGTGTCCGACTTTGTTTCCGACGAAAAAAAAGGCTTCGCAGCACAGAGGGTGTAAGCGCACACCCGTGCATTGCTTTAAAAACCCATTCAAATGAATGGGTTTTTAACCAATGCGTCGCTGACCGGTCTGTATCCAATGCCAATCCAGTTCGCCGAGATTTTCACTGAATTGGCAACGGATGGACTGAAGCGCAGGTGTGAACCCACCCTCACAATAGTATATACCTTTTGTGTGTGAGAACAGCTGATTGGCAATATGTTGCACTTACCATATACAGAATTGTGACTTCTTTGCATTTAGATATTGTGAGCTTGATTGATCATGACCTGTCACCAATGTATTTTTGCTATATCATTGAGATCATTACATTGCACTGGGGGCTCTAGTCCTTTCATTTAGGCTGAGATGAATAGAGTTTCTGTGAGTTCCCCCTACCACAACTAGTGTTTTGCCTTCTAAATCACTTAGGTTGTCACAAGGCCTGGTCTAAAAATCAGTAAGACCCAGAGCGTCTAAATATACATGATAGATAGATAGATAGATAGATAGATAGATAGATAGATAGATAGATAGATAGATAATCAAAAAGAGGCAGCACTCCAAAATAGTGAAAAAGAACTGATGTGCATTTATTCCAAGAATTACATTTTGGTCCTAGGAGTGTTGGACCTTTCTCAAGCCAACACTCCTAGGACTGAAATGTAGTTCTTGGAATAAATGCACATCACTTCTTTTTAACTATTTTGGAGTGCTGCCTCTTTTTGATTGCTACTGAAAGGATCAGCCGCCGGACCCTATGGATTTGCACCCACATTTGAACTTTTGCATATTACTGCTCTACATACTATGTGTTGTAGATAGATAGTTTGTACTTCATTTTTTCCACCATTTTTAGCCACTCTAGCGGGCTTGAACCAGCGATCATTAGAACCCATAGACTGCAATACAACTGTTGGGTATCAATAGTAATATTGCTATGTGAAGTCAGTGAACTTCCAGACTCCCAGCTGCCATAGCTACCTAGCAGCTCCTGCAATCTGACCATAGCATCTGAGGGGTTAAGGGCACTGCCACTAGGTCTCTGCTGTGCAAAACAGCAGAGACATTACAGTTATGGCGCCCAATCTGCTTAAATGTATTTCTGGCATCCTCTGTATATACACTGCAGATGTTGGCAAGTGCAACGAAAAGTCTGATGTGTATTAATATGCATAAGATTATTTCAAAGCCTAAAATTGTTTGTTTAGGCTTCTGTGACACCTCTAGAGGCATTATTGCGACCGATGGATGGATGGATAGATAGATAGATAGATAGATAGATAGATAGATAGATAGATAGATAGATAGATATGAGATAGATAGATAGATATTGGATATATTGGAGTGTATTGTCATATTTCATTCATATACAGTAAAAGTGAAGCATTTGGCTCAGGTGACTTTAGCAACCAATAACTTCTTATTTTAGGAATAAGTAGAAGTCCTAGTGATGGGAACCATCGCCAATCATACTATTTCACTAATGGAGCTGTCATATACAACCCTTTTTACCTAAATGCTATTAAGACATGTTAAAGTGACATGTAAGAAGGTTGAAAATGGGCTTCCCACCCTCATTCAAGATAAGGACTCCAACTGGATATTGTCCTCACTGCTGTTGCATCCTTGTTTCTATGGTTTACTTTTAACCCTGTTGCAATATCAACTAGTTATTATCACTGAGTTATTATTAAAGTTTACTGTAAAATGAAACTAGAGCAAGTTTTTAATAAGTCTTGATGAAAAATGTCCTATTGCTTTGTTTCTACAGGTCCTATGTGGACTATGCATCTCCATGGTAACAGACAACAAACAAACTCTGTGTAGTCTGATCCTGCCGTCATACTACTTTCTATCTTTCCTCTACTTTTGGCTAACCCTCCAAACATATGGTGGCACAAAATATATAGTAGTAGACAAATAGAAGTACGTACAAGACTTACAGACTGCAGGATTACACTACACAGAACTTTCTTTTTTTACCAGAAAAACTGTCTGGCTTTAAAGTAAAATCTTAAATTCATTTCTTTCCTTTAAGGAAAATAACAGAGACTTGAAATTTCACATTGTCACATCCAGAAAAGTCAACCTGGCTATAACATGGGCTACGAGCTTTGAAGGTAAAGTAAGCAGTGAACACGAGTTCCTTGGGCATACCAGAGGGCCTACCTTTTACATCAAATGCATACACCTATCATTTGACTCTAAACTATGCTGTCTTCAGATACAGGGCATATAGTCAAGTAAGGACAAATAGACCCAAATACAATATCCCCAAAAATAATAATCTGGTCCAGTATCAGCTAATGACATACTTTGCAACTCTCCTGGAATTTCCTGGATGAGTTACCAAATCTCCCCAATCCAGGCTCTCTGTTATTCTGTATGTGGTGTCACCCCCCCCCAAAATAGGTGCGGACTCGGAGGAAGCGTGCACGGTCACCTGATCGACTGCCAGCAAATGTTGGCACGTATGACTATTTGTCCAATACCGGATGACACTGGTGACTTAGGCGCCATTTTAATCTCAAAGCCGCATGTCTACTGGATAATCCTCCTGCCCTCTGGTAGGTTAGCCCATCCTTGTCTCCAGTGATAAAACATGGCTGTGCAAGGAAGGAGTGGGACAAGAAATGGGCACTAGAGATTACTTGAAATCGGGCACAGAAGGAAGTGAGACACTGGAGGCAAGTAAAAAGGAAGAGGCCAGAAAGTCTAGGTTCACACCTGAGCGTGGTCTCCGCTTGGGGATTCCGTTCCCCATTCTGCTTTAAAAATGTGGAGAGAAAAGTCCTGCAAGCAGTGCCTTTCTTTCCGCATTTTCTGCCCTTTTCGGGCGGAAACCTGGCGGACCCCATTATAGTCTATGGGGTCCACAGGTTTTCAAAGGTAACCGTTTTTTTAAGCTGATTATGTTTCCGTTCGGGGGGTACCCTAGGAGTGAACCTAGCGTAAGGGATGGCGAACACCAAGGATTGTGACTACACTGGAGGGAGCTGATAGGAATAAAGTAACTGGACATACATGTCACATATAGGCATTTACTATTGAGGTCATATAATATCTGTTCCTGCCTTAGACCGACTGGTATCTTTCTAAATGTGTTTCTTGTTTGCAGTTGGAACCACGTCAAGTCAGCAGAGAACAATCCTGTCCATAGCAAATATAACCGAGTACAAACTCACCTTATCCTATGAAAAGTACTATTTTGACCAAAACCAAATTGAGTCCAATAACATCACATTTTTTACCTATGTGACGGAATTTGAGTGGCCAATAAAAGTCCAGGTACGTGTTATTAATGCCAAATGTACTTCTCCTTATGGGGACTGTCTGAGTTATCATTTATTTATTCACAGTAAATACATGGGGGTCTTTCATTCAGAACACCCATCTATTAAACCATAAGATGAGTTGTCCGGCCCCTAAAGGATTTTTCATACTGATGGCATCAGCTGTTCCAGCAGACTACACGTGCCGGAAGTTACCGCAGTGGATGGGGAGTCCTCCGTGCAGGACTTTTCTCTCCACCGATTTTCTGTGATTTCTGTGGTGGATTCTCCAACGGAGACTCTATTGCAGATGTGAACCTAGCTTTAGTTAAACCTGAAAAGGTGGGTGACAACCAATCTGGTCATAACAACCCCCATAGGAGATATCACCTAGCTTTCCTATAACACTAATTTACATAGTTTTCCTGCAATATAAAGGTGAGAAATGCATCACTAGGGAGATTTGCAAATCAGGAGTCTGGGAAAGCTTGGTGGGACCTAATATAATTATAATCAAACTCCCAAAGTTCCCGTCCACTAGCTTTACTAGAGTTCTCGAAGTAAATTTATCATGTTATTTGTTATGCATCAGCATAGGTTAGGATAAGAATCTGTATCACTGAGGATAGGGACAGTGGGTGATAACCCCTAAAGAAACTGTAATGGCAGCCATATGGGTTGTCACCCAGCTTTCCTTAAAACAGATATAACTAAACAGAATTTTTCACAAACATAACAATATAATGCTAGGTTCACATATGAGAGCATATGCTCTCCGTTTGTGTCTGTCAGGGGACCCGAACAATGGGATCCAGACCGGTACAGCGTTACACACAGAGACCTTCAATGGGGTCTGCCAGGCATCCGTCATTCTCTGTGCAGGAGTTTTTGGCTGCCAATTTTCGGCAGTCTAAACCCAGCCTAAGTGGACAACTCAAAGACTAGAAGTAGTAGTAGTAAAATCTACAGATGATAACAATCTGCTCATTGTGTGTTGCAGATTTCCTATAGTCAGCCTTAGAAGCCAGACGTCTCTTCTGAACCTTTATATTATTTAAGGTATGAACTTTTGCTACATCCTAATATTCATTGTGGGGGTGGGGATCACAAAATGTTCCATCTATGTTAATTTTTTTTACAGGAAGTCATGTAAGTCATACTGATCAATGCACATATACAGTATACTGATAAATGTACCTCCTATGTGAATAAAAAAATTGTCATGTGAAAACTGTCAGCAAGGAGGACAATTATGTATGGGCTGGTCATTCCCCTATTTTGTGATATATTTAACACATGCCATGTATAAGATGCCTGGCAGTCCATTTGCCCAAACTTCTGGGATGCCAGGAGGTCACCCCTTTTTCCCAGATGGTTAGAGAAAAATAAAACAGAAAGCAGGTCCTATTTTTGTCTGTTTTTCAGACAAAACACATCCATGCAAGTCACCAGGTCCATAAAGAACACAGATAGCAAAAACCATTGCTAGGAGACACTCGTGCAGTGTCTTTTTCAATGAGTTAGACCACCTTCCATCAATGGACATGGAAAAAAAAAATGGATGACACACATAATGGTCACATGGACAGAAAACTGCTGAAAAACAGACAAGGTGGTGTGAATAATAAATATATAGACTCCACCAGCACACATATTGCTCTGACATCATGTTATATTGTCTATGTATGATAAAATGTTCTATATTGGAGACATACTGTATAGCATGTATCTTCCCCAGAACGATTTTCGGATACAATTAGTCTTCTTCCTATTGCAGATATCCATGAAGAAGATAATTCCATATTATCCAGATCTGCATGATTGATATCAAGATGATCTCTCGCCACCCTTTACCTATTCCTGGCTGTGTCAGAGCTGAAGAAGTCACAGACCCGCAAGATAAGAAGATTGTAGGCAAAAGTCTAATATAATCATAATATATAGTAATCCAAACGTATGTTTAAAAAAATGCTTTAAATGGTCACTAACTTTTCAGACCGCTTAGTCTCATTTAATAGCTCATGTTATTCTGAACCAAAATGTAATAGATTTTATTTACAAATGTTGCTGTTTTCTGCTTGAAAAACCTCTCTACATTTCCTGCCACTAGGTGTCTCCTTCCTTCCAAATTTGCTATTCACTCCCTGCTACTAGGGAAAGTCTGTCTTAAGAAAACAACATGCTCAAGATGGGAACACAGGAAGGGAAGGAGGAGGGGAGGGTTCCTCTTGATCGCCTTTATACGTTTAGATGTACACTGCTCAGAGAGGATTCTGCAGCTTTTCACAGCTCACAATGAGTGTAAGAAGGGTTTATCTACTTCTGACTAGCTGCTTGTGTTATTGCTGATGGGATGTTGGTCATAGACAGTCAGCAGCTTTCCTTATGGTGCTCAGATTTCTCTTTTTCTGTGTCGGGGATCTTTTTAGCAAGCTGCCTCCCATGACAGACAAAGTCACCCATTTACAAAGTTATTTGTTTTAAATGCGTGTAAGGGGGTCATAATCTCAGGGTATCTTTGTACCTATGAGTGGTATATCTGGGGCCTGACTTAAAGAGGTTGTCCGGGCAAAATAAAATATTTTTAAAATAAGCTTGGGAGGTGAAAAAAAAAAAAAAAAACATACTCACCTGTCCCCGTTGCTCCGGTGTCCTCCCAGCATGGTCCAATCCTTCTGCTCCTTCATCTTTTCGAAGTGAAACTGCTCGCCGGCTGTGACGTCCCGGATCCCTCCCGTTGAAAATGATGATGGCCTCAATGGTCAATCGGCGGTCTCAGGAAGTGACCCAGGGATGTCACAGGTAGTAACGTTACGTGCCCTTCACTCACGTGTGGCGGAAACTTCCGCTGGAAGACAACAATGGACCAGCAGGACCAGACCGAGGTGGGAGTCCCCAGAGGAAAGGTGAGTATGATTTTTTTTTTTTTTTTTACCACCTTAACAGAAATGTTAACAGCTAGCGAATTTTTGACTTTTAATCCAAACCAATGGGTTAATATGAATGTGGTTGTGCTGGATGGAGCTGGAAGGTTACAGAATAGACATGGCTCCCAGCCACAGTCCTGTAGTCTCAGTTAGTGCGTCGCAGTTGTTTTGTGCACTTTTTGTTATTTTATCCTTTACATTGCAGTATATGAGACAAGATAAGTCAAGGAAGTTCTTGAGCTTATTTTTCTTCCCATAAAACACTAACCTTGTAGCAGTAAATATCTTAGGATACGTCATCCTTTGTCTGGGGTGGATGTTTCCCCTGCTCGCCCTCAGTAGCTATACATGGAATAAAACATTAGCTGCACCCCCATAAGAACCGCTCTGGCGGCCTGGACTCTTATCTTCCCGGATCGGGCACAATACATTTGCAGACTTTGGTATGAATATTCATGATGCAGCCAGACAATGACTGCATCGAGGGGCACAACATGCCAGGTGAGCGCTCTCTAGTCTGTGAACGCATGGCTGGTTTTATTAGTACAGCAGTGTGGTGGAGGTCACAAGTCGCCCCTAATGATGCTTGGCGGTGACTCCATCTCATTTGTTTGAAAACTTTCTCATAAACTTTTTCATTTTCTGCTGCCTCCTCACACCTTCATGCACAATAAAATACACAGCCAGGCAGTTAATGATCAATAGAAAAGTCTATTCTTCTGCCCGCTACATTCACATCACGTTCCATGCTCAATGCCGCCGGGGGGCTGGGAGCCATGTCTATTCTGTAGCCTTCCAGCTCCATCCAGCACAGCCACACTCATATTAACCCTAAAAGTCAGTAATTCCCTAGCTGTTAAAATACACAGTCAGGCACAGAATCGGAGCCCCAGCGATCAGGGGGACCAAAAGTCCACCATGCCTTCTCCTTGTGAGTGGAGCCCTAGTGCACTTGGGGACCGGCGCTCTATTCACTGCTATGAGTCTGCCGGGGCGCCGGTCCCCAAGTGCACTGGTGCTTCATTCACAAGGAGAAGGCATGGGAGATTTTCAGTCCCCTGTTCTGATCGCTAGGTGCCCCAGTAGTCAGTCCCCCAGCAATCTGACACTGACATCCTGCAGATAAGGGGATAAGTGTTCTTAATGTCACAGCCCCTTTAAGGCATTTTATAATTACTTCTACATTGTATAGTTACATCTATATCTAGGAAAGTTGGGTGACTATAATCAGCAGCATTACATAATTATAAGGTTGAACAATGTTTGATAAAGTTGACACATGTATAGGTCTAGCACTTCTGTCCTGAGATGTTACTGGAGGGAGACTGTGAAAATTTATGCAACCTTATAAAAAATTGCATTTGATAATCTGCGCTCAACCACATGCACTTTTCAGAGGTGGTGTAAGTTCGTAAAATAAATTGAAAAAGTCACAAAAACCCATTTTGGACTTTTTGAGCCCAGTATTCTGGCGTTCCCTCTATAAAGTTGCATGATAAAATATTGTCTGTCTGCAGCCACCACTAGAGGGGGCTTAATTAATAATAAGTATACCCCTGGTCTCCCTCTAGTGGTGACTGGAGGTAACAACAGTATTACCTTGACCAGACCTAATGCTGAGGGTATGGCCACCATAAGCGTGTACAGCAAGGGAGGTAATCAGGCTAATGAAATACCCAGATCTGCTTAAAGGGGATTTCCAGGACTTAAAGCATACCTCACCTTTAAACTAACTTTGCATACATCAAAGTACAAGTGTTCATTGGTCACATGAACAGTTCAGTTCTCTTCAAGTGAATGAGGCTGAAGTATAATGACAAGCATAGCCATTTACAATGTACACTGTTTGATCGCAGGGCTCATCTGAATATAGCTGATCAGTGGGGGTGCTGGAAGTAGTCCCTCTTACCTTGGAAAACACCTTTAAAGCCACCAATTTATGGTACCAGCCAGAAAGGGTGTCTAAAGATCATATCATTCCTTCCAGAGGGGCCCCTAGATGACAAGCGCCGGGGGCCACTGTGCGAGTGAAGAGGGATAACTGCGGCACCATGATATTGTTATTTTAGTATCCCCATCTACCACCACACCCTCCCAGATCATGTATAGGAGATGTGGGATGGAGCCCTGATACTATGAATGACACCTTGGCTGAGGGTTTGTTACAATTGTATCCAGTCTAAACAAGTGTAACTTTGCAAGTTACATATATCAGATCAGATCTCTCCTATTCTGATAATTTGCTACAATGTTGCAGCAGCGCGGGTACAGTGTATTAGTTTGGAGACTGTTACAAATCCTCAGGGCTAGATCAGGACAAAGAGTTTGAGACTGGCAAGGATTAGATAGATAAAGCGTTATGTTATGTTACTCGCTGCTCGCTCCCTCCCGTGACATCACACCCATCATCCTGCCTCACGTCACAGAATCCATTTCCCATCATCCCAGACAATCGTCCTATTATCTTCCCGGTATCATGTGTTTTGTGGTGAAGCAAAAGGAAATCCCACGAAGAGGGAAGATCACAGCTTGTGTCTGGAGTTAGGTGGCGAGGTCTCCTTATCCTGATCTGTGCACCCGGCTCTAGTGATGGGTAAATTACTGTATAGGTCAGTGTGGGACAACCAGCCTCACACATCACAGCGGCACACATTGTAATGCAGATGGCGCCATTATTTATGGATGGCGCAAATTCCTTCCACAACCTCTATTGTCAGAATAATTGTGGCCAGGAGATTTCTTGCTTTGCTTCTTAGCAATCTATCAGTCGGACTATTTGATTTATACATCTACATAATCATGTGGTATCTGAACCATAAATTGTGGACGTCTGCGCGGGCACCGCTACTGCGCAGCCCAAGATCGCCATCACATACATCTTCAACAGATTTGATCACACACCAGCTCCTCCCACCCCAGTATGTCCTTCAGCTTCCCCCACCACAATGACTTCTCCCCATGCGGCCACTTCCCAACAGACCAGTAAATCCAGAAATCCGTCTTTATCTGGCCACAGTCTGACCTTCACACGGGCCCAGGTGAGGAAGGAGATGAAAAAGATCAAGGCGAGGAAAGCCGCAGGGCCAGATGACATCAGTGCAAGGCTAATTAAGACTTGCGGGGACCAGCTGTGTGGTATAATTACATATATGTATAATATGAGCCTGAGGCAGGAAATAGTCCCTGAATTATGGAAATCTTCTTGTGTGGTACCAGTTCCAAAGAAACCCCACCCTATGGACCTCAGCGACTACAGACCTGTAGCACTGACATCCCACTTGATGAAGATCTTGGAGAGATTGGTTCTCACACATCTCCGCCCTCTAGTGAGCCCCGCTATGGACCCCCTCCAGTTTGCTTATCGGCCAGGCATTGGGGTAGATGATGCCATCATCCACCTTCTGCACAGGGCTCTGTCTCACCTGGAGAAACCAGGGAACACAGTGAGAATAATGTTCTTTGACTTCTCCAGTGCTTTTAACACCATACATCCCAGGTTATTGAGGGACAAGCTGGGCCTTGCTGGAGTGGACCACCACCTCTCCAACTGGATCCTAGACTACCTCACAAATCGACCTCAATACGTGAGAGCCCGAGACTGTGTGTCAGGTACCGTGATCTGTAATACGGGGGCACCTCAGGGTACGGTTCTCGCCCCTTTCCTCTTCACACTGTACACTGCAGATTTTAGGTGCAACTCATCCAGCTGCTACCTACAGAAGTATTCTGACGACTCTGCAATAGTGGGTCTCATCACAGATGATGATGACAGGGAGTACAGAGAACTGAACCGGGATTTTGTGGACTGGTGCCAGCGGAACCACCTGAAGATTAACGTGGGGAAGACCAAGGAGATGGTGGTGGACTTCCGCAAAGGCAGAAGCCCTCCTTAACCAGTGGACATCCTGGGGACGGGCATCGAGATTGTGAACACCTATAAGTACCTGGGTTTGCTCCTTAATAATAAGATGGACTGGGCAGATCATATGGAGGCCCTGTACAGGAAGGGCCACAGCAGGCTCTACCTGCTTAGGAAGCTGAGAGCCTTTGGAATCCGGGGGGCACTTCTTAGGACTTTCTTCAACTCGGTAGTGGCATCAGCCATCTTCTTTGGAGTGGCCTGCTGGGGGAGCAGTATATCATCCAGGGATAGGAATAAACTTGACAAGCTGATTAGAAGGGCCAGCTCTGTCCTGGGGAGCCCACTGGACCCAGTGCAGGTGGTGGGTGACAGAAGGATACTGTCCGTGGTGAGCTCCATGCAGAAGAAGAAGTCCCATCCCATGCATGAGACTGTGATCGCGCTGAGCAGTACTGTCAGTGACCGACTGCTCCACCCTAGGTATGAGAAGGAGCGCTATCGGAAGTCTTTCCTCCCCACCGCGGTTAGGCTGTACAACCAACACCGACCTAAGCGGAGATCATTACATACAGAGAACTGAAATATCTCTCTGCCTGTTAAATCCCCCCCCCCCCCCCGCTGCTACGCCCTATCTGTCTGTCTGCTATTAATGTAATGCCTCTCACCTTGGAACATTCCTGTACATGTTGTATTTGTATCTGTATCTGCTTATCTTTGTTGCTGTAACACACTGAATTTCCCCATTGTGGGACTATTAAAGGACTATTATTATTATTATTATTATTATTATGTACATCTAGATACAGGAAAGGGGTTTCTGGCCACAAATTCATTTTTCACACTGACAACATGTGACCTGTGGGGCTCCAACACCCAGAACTCATACAGATCTAGGTGCCAGAAGCTGCTAGTCGACGGGTCGCGGTGCAGCAATTCCGATACCTGGGACCCCCACCCTTCAGCTGTTTGAACAGACTGCAATGCTAAGGTGAGCGCTGCGGCCTCAAGCACAGTGCCGTACATTGTATAGTGGCTGTACTTGGTATTGCATCTCACCACCATTAACTTGAATGCTGCTGTACCATGTGACTGATAAACATGATACCATCAATGCAGGGAAGAGGCTGCAATGCTGATCTGTAGGGTCCCCGGATGTCAGACTCACATACTGATGTTGTAGGTCATGGAATAGGAATTGTTGCTAGGGAATTGTTGTTCAAAATTGGTCCTGACCTAGTCCGGCTATCCTAGGTGTCCTAGACTTCACGGCTCTTAGTATCACTGATAATTTGTAACAATGGAGCAATTGAGGGAGGACAAAGGTCAGAACAGGGATCCATTGCCCAAACCCCTATCGTGTGCTTTTTAGGCTATGGCTGTGCAGTGAGATATGTCATGTGACAAAAAGTCACAAAGAAGCTACGTGGCAAAAATTTTAATATATTTCTATGGTTTTGCTTTGCAACGTGCGACATCATACAACTGTAAAGCATTTGCTTTTTTTTTTTTTTTTTTTTTTATAGACTTCAGTAGAAGTTTTATGTGACTGCAGCTCACAGGGAACATGTCTGAGACCGTGTTATACCAGCCCAACCTCAGTAAGACGCAGACAGTAAGACAACTGTTTTAGTCATTCGATTTCTCTGTGACTTTTTTGTCATGTGACATATGTCGCCATATAAACCTAGCCTGATATGTGGACTTTTTACACATACTGACACGTTCTGCAGCAGAAAATACTGGCTATAGATCCCCTTAGTATTATTCAAGACTGACAGACATTTTTGGAAGTGCATGATTTTTCACTACATGGGCTTACCCATGGAAACATGTAGTCAAAAGGCAGCAAGACTGTAATAAAACAGGCTTTAGGTATGTGCTTTATACTGTCTTAAAGGTGGCACAACATGTGCTCCCACTGTGCCAGTAATACGTTCATAGTTATATAATCCAGCCACCAGATGGCAGTAGTGCATGAGCTCTTCTATTGCAGATGTTATTATTAGCTCTTATATTTATACTCTATTATATTATATTATATTAATCTATTACATTATATGTATATAGTATATTTCTTATATTGTTGGCAATAGTATTCAGTGAGTGTTTAAAGAGGAACTCCACCTTTGCACAGCATAATCTACCTTTAAATTCCATAGTCCTACATAAAAGGTGCTTACTATAGTTTGGAGGAAATATACATCCAGTATATTACATAGGAGAACCTGGGGGTCCAGCATTGTTGGCATGGGAACATCATACCAGTCTGTTAGCAGAACTAGCTAGTTTGCTGGCATCATCTTAAAGTCTCATGACAACAACCCCTTTAAAAAAAAATGGAGTAATCGGTTGATCTCCCTAGCTTTACACTCCCTGCATTTCCCAGTAAACTGATTTTGGTGCAGGAAGCCCCTGCGGCGGCCGCCAACTGTGCCATCATAACACTGCCGGTCATAGTTGGCAGTGATGTTCTGTCATGACTAAGGCCTTATGTACATGACCGAGTGTGCAGTCCAAGGCTCCTCCGAGGGAGTTGCGGTGCTCTGTTCTGATATTTATCCTGCTCCATGAAAATGGATTGTAATGGAACGGAACCCCCGAAGTAATCAATGGAGGACAGAGGGCACATGGATGTCATCCGAATACATTCCATTAAAAAAATCAGAGCTCCCCTTGACCTGCACACTCGGTCGTGTGCATGAGGTCTTATATCAAAAAATCAGTAAACAGAGACATCAAGACCATCACTTAGTGGTGTCTCCCTGCATCCTCCGTGACCCCTACATGGGGGGTGACTGATGTCTCTGCCCTCTGATGCACTGATGCTAGTGTCAGCCCCTGCTCCTTCCCCCGATAACCCACTAGCTATGGTGTCATAGTCGTGACAACTTGTGTATCACAACACGGCCACCTTCACTTACATTAGCTGCAGTGCAGTCAGTCATGGCCATGCAGTGTGTCATATGATGAAAGTCACCGCATAGCCCTGCCTTATACCTAACTAACTAGGTTTGTTTTTCTGGACTCTTGGAAAGCTGAGTGACAATGCCCTGTGATATTCCCTGATCACCCAGTGTTCCCAGAGAAGATAATACATCTTATAGAGGACTTGACAGGAGAGGACGTCTCAAGGACTGAGGATCTTGTGATTTTCTTGGTAATTGCTCTGTCACTTGTGCCCTTTCACATGGACGCCGCTCACAGTTGTAGCATCTCCTCCCCTCCTCTGTCCTGGGCTCCTGTAACACTCATTGTAGTTTAGTCAATGACAATCTTCACAAGAGGCGGCTGTAAGAAGCCTGGCGGCCGTATCCCGCATTAGCAGCATGTCACCCAGCCCTTCAAGAGCGCTGTGCCCTACAGGAGTCATTTTGATGCAGGATAAATGGCGCCTTTCATCTGAAGGCTTTGGATCTCTGCAAACTTAAATGTGGAGCCACTTCAAACCGGGCTGTCTGCAGACACTAAGGGAGCCTTTACATGAAGGAGAAGCCAGGCCTCACAGGCTGAGGACAATATCGACAGATCACAGGCAGAGAGTAGCTCAAACTTTATAAGAGGGACATGTCATTCTTATGTGTTACATATAAGTGACATCTGTGGATGTTGTGGGCATGCTCAGCTGCATGGCCACTACAGACTATTGCCTAGTGGTCTATTACCTACAGACTGTTGGTTCAGGAGGAAAGCCACAGGGGCGTGAGAGGAAAGTGGAGTTTAAGGGGTTGTCCAGGGAGTTGGAATTAACTTATCTGGTCCAGGGATGATAATGGACCTGGGGTTTCGGTCACTTGACTCAGGTCGTGACACCCCCTCGATCTCACAAGTAGTTAATTATCAGTACTATGGGGGCAGGTTTTACTATAATCAGCCATCCCCATAGCACAGGTTATTAATTACCTGTGAGATGTGGGAAGGAGGGGGCAAAGCACCCAGAAGGCAGTGACACAGGGGTCAAACCACCACGTCCAATCATGTGACCCAGGGGTCGCAACATGGCCGGATCCCCTGGGTCCATCTTCAGCATCCCCGGACAAGGTAAGTCAATTTCAACTCTGTGGACAACCCCTTTAAGGGAAAACTTGAATGCAGGGGGGTGTAAAGGAGAACCTTTGGCACAAATGACTTGGTCCACTTTTTGTTTGAATAGTACCTGGCAGTAATCTTATCACTGCATGCATACCTCCCAACCATCTTGGATTCAGCTGGATAGTCCCAGATTTCGAGTGCTGTCTTGCTCTCTTGGGCGGTGTGCAGTATGTCCCCAGTTCAACTCCTCTGGATGCAGATAGAGTGGAGTACAATGGTAAATCTGGGAGCAGTCAACTCCCTATCGTCTTGAGAGTAGGCAGGCATGATGTAGTGACGTCACTGTATCACATCTGCTGCTCCACGCTACAGACACCCGAGTGGACTTTGGGGACATGAAGCAATATGATTATGCTGTGTGGGAACCACAATGGGGACATTATACTGTAGGGGGTTTACAAAGGGGACATTATACTGTATAGGACTTACCAGGGGGACTTTATAGTGTATGGGACTTACGAGGGGACATTATACTGTATGGGACTTACGAGGGGACATTATACTGTATGGGACTTAAAAGGTGGACATTATACTGTGTGGGGACCACAATGGGGACATTATACTGTAGTGGATTTACAAAGGGGACTCACCAGGGGGACATTATAATGTATGGGAATTACTAGGGAGACATTATACTATATGGGACTTACAAAGGGGATATTATACTGTGTGGGGACCATAATGGGGACATTATACTGTATAGTACTTACAAAGGGGGTATTATAGTGTATGAGACTTACAAGGTGGACATTATACTGTGTGAGGACCACAATGGGGACATTATACCGTATGGGACTTACAAGGGGGACATTATACAGTGTGGAGGCCACAATTATAATGGGGGTTTATTAGCCTCCTATACCACAAACATACTGATAGGTCCCAATGTGTACAGGGACATACATGAGTGATGTCAATCTTTGTACAGTGCTGTGGAATATGGTGGCGCTATATAAATAGTTAAATGAATGACTGTGTCCAAGGTTCATAGAGGGCAAGCTCAAGTTAAATTTATAATGGGGAAGTTGTTAGAGTAGTGACCTAGTTTCACCCCAATTTCATATTTTGGACAGAGATGTCCGCATGTGACCCCTTCACGACTCCGTCTGGTCTATGATATGAATGTTATTACTGTGCGCCTATGCCCTGGAATCTACAGGGTTACAGGTGGCATCTGCTAAACACACAGTTAATGAGAAATCCTTTTACAGCAGGACGAGGCATTAAAGCCGTGGTAATCGATTGGTCAGAGCTCAGCAGCGTGTCATCCGTGTGATATTGTAGCACATCGAAGCCCTTACATGGGACTTCCCATTGCTCGGTCAGATGATAGATTCCCCATCAGACATAAAGCTCTCTGTAAATGAGTTCTCCCGGCGTTATTAATACATAGACATCCCGCTCGGACCACACAGTCACAGGAATAATCTGCTTAAGAAATCTCATTTTTGAAAGCCGGCCTGAGCTCTCCTTTGCTGCCCTTGACTGAGCAGAGAAAATGAGAAGCAGAACACAAGGATGCCCTGTGACGGAGCCCACGGAGATCTGCGGGCACACACAGCTCATGGCAATGTCACATTCCTAGTAGGACATAAAGGACGCACAGATTCTGTGCCCACCACACCGAGGCATCTCACCAGTTAATTATAGGGTACAGGGCCGTTTTAACACATTGGTGGGCCCTGTGCAAAGATTTCATAAGTGGGCCCCCCCATCACCACCACTTAGAAATACTTGACCTGCATAAATTATAATGCTCCCTCAATGGCCCCCACAAAGTATAACGTCCCTTAGTGGCTCTCACACAATATAAAGGCTCCCTAGTGGTCCCATACAATATTCCCCTTTTAATATCCCCTTCCAGGTTGCCCCCCACGGATTCATGTCCCCATCCAGGTTGCCCCCACAAATTCATGTTCCCCCACCCCCCTGGCTGCCCCCACCGTGTCACCCCCCTCCAAGTTGCCCCCACCGTGTCATGCCCCCACAGTATCATGTCCCCCCACCCTGACATCTCCCACTCAGGTTGCCCCCACAGTACCATGTCCCCCCACCCTGACATCTCCCACTCAGGTTGCCCCCACAGTACCATGTCCCCCCACCCTGACATCTCCCACACAGGTTGCCCCCGCCGTGTCACCCCCCTCCAAGTTGCCCCCACCGTGTCATATCCCCCCACACTGACATCTCCCACTCAGGTTGCACCCACAGCATCATTCCCCCCAGGTTGCCCCCTCAGTATCATGTCCCACCACCCCCCAGGTTGCTCTCATACTGTCATGCCGCCCCCCGGTTTCCCCCACAGTTTCATGTCGTCCACTGTATATATCAAAGAAAAAAAAAACAAACCTTATAACTCACCTTTTCCCGTTCCCCTGTTCACTCCTCTCTCTGATCCCAGAGTCTTTAAGGAGTCACAGGCGCGATGTAAGTGATGTCACTACATTGCACCTCCTGCTCCCAGGACACCGGAAGCAAAGACAGCGGCTGTATGATGAAGCAGGGAGCGGACGGCTCCCTACTTCATCACTGGCTTCAACTCTTCGGCATTCAGAGTACACCAATGATGTGGGGTAGCTCGGACCCACTGCCCTGGACAGCGGGACAGCAAAAGTAGGACTGTCCCGCTGTCCAAAAGAGGCCCCCGCTACCATAGGGCCCGGTTTTACCGCTTACCTCTTTGGAACAATGGCAATACCTTCATTGCTCCGAAGAGCTCATTTGTATATTGGCAAAAACAGTGATATCTCTGCAATGGAGAGCGATTCACAAGGGGAAAAAACTGTTTTGATTCAGATGACCCTAACCAGGGCTGCTTTAACTATAGGGCCAATGGAGGATTTGCACTGTACCCTATGGTAGCAGGGGCCCCCTTGGGACAGGGGGACAGTCCTGCACTTTCTGTCCCACTGTTCTGGGCAGTGGGTCCAGGCTGCCCCAACTCATTGGTACCATCCAGATGCCAATGAGTTGAAGACTCTGTGCTTAGAGTCATCTGGCCACTGACACTATTACCAGTGTCTTGGAGCAGGAGGCGCGATGTGGTGATGTTACTTACATTGCACCTATTGCTCCTTGAAGACTCCGGTACCAGAGACAGGAGTAAACAGGTGAAAAGGGAAAGGTCAGTATTAAGGTCTTTTTTTTTTCTTTGATATACACAGCGGGGGCAACTGAAGGTAGAATGAAACTGTAGGGGCAACCAGGAGGGGGACTTGAAACTGTGGGGACAACC
Source organism: Leptodactylus fallax (assembly GCA_947044405.1). NCBI lineage: Eukaryota > Metazoa > Chordata > Amphibia > Anura > Leptodactylidae > Leptodactylus > Leptodactylus fallax. The sequence goes on along the minus strand of CAMRHE010000869.1, from coordinate 28,187 downwards.
TGAGGGGGACATGGCACTGTGGGGACAACCTGAGGGGGACATGACACTGTGGGGGCAACCTGAGGGGGACATGGCACTGTGGGGACAACCTGAGGGGGACATGGCACTGTGGGGACAACCTGAGGGGGACATGACACTGTGGGGGCAACCTGAGGGGGACATGGCACTGTGGGGACAACCTGAGGGGGACATGGCACTGTGGGGACAACCTGAGGGGGACATGACACTGTGGGGGCAACCTGAGGGGGACATGGCACTGTGGGGACAACCTGAGGGGGACATGACACTGTGGGGGCAACCTGGAGGGGGACATGGCACTGTGGGGGCAACCTGAGGGGGACATGGCACTGTGGGGACAACCTGAGGGGGACATGACACTGTGGGGGCAACCTGAGGGGGACATGGCACTGTGGGGACAACCTGAGGGGGACATGGCACTGTGGGGACAACCTGAGGGGGACATGACACTGTGGGGGCAACCTGGGGGGGCATGAAATTATGGGGGAAACCTGGGGGGAGGGGGGACATGAAGCTGTGGGGGCAACCTGGATGGGTGGCATGAAACTGTGAGAGCAACCTGGAGGGGGGACATGAAACTATGGGGGCAACTGGAGGGGAGACATAAAAATGTGGGGGCAACTGGTGGGGAGACATGAAACTGGGGGCAACTGGAGGGGAACATGAAAATGTGGGGGCAACGGGAAGGGACTTGAAAAGAGGGGGCAACCGTAAGGGGATATTATAATATAATGTCTGAGGAGCCACAGCGGGTGGGACAGGTTAATGTGTGTGATGGGCCACTCAGGTGCATTATATTATATGGGGGCCATTAAGGAGGCATTATACTGTGTGAGGGACACTAAGGGACGGTATACTATGTGGGGGCCTTTGAGGGGGCATTGTAGTTTGTGCAGGTCAGGTGGTTGTAATGGGTGAGCCCACTTAAGAAACCTTTGCACAGGGCCCACCAATGTGTTAAAACGGTCCTCACCCTAACCTATGCATCTGCCGGGCTGGGTTGACGTTCTGGTGACAGACTCCCTTTAAAAGTCTTGTTATGGGGCCATACGTCTTGGAGAAAGGGTCAGACTGGGAGACATGTTGGGGTACAACCTTCTGATTGTTGTCATGAGGATGATGGCAGAACTGAGGTCTTGGCTGAAGTCTCACAGGACGTTTGTTATTCACAGGCTCCATTACACGGGAACCCTCATGGATTGTAGGGGCACAAGGGTGCCATAGCTGGGCAGGGGCTGTGAAGTAAGTTGGTACCAAGGCCATGGGAGAAAGAGGGCCTGTGGATAAGTGACATCTGCCTTACTTGCATGGAAAATAGACTTGGTCCAGTTTGGGTCCATATGGCCTGAGGGGCTGAAAAATTAAGAGACAGAGGCCCAACTTTACCAATAGTTAGTATAGACTTAGTCTGGCAGTCTGAAAATGGTGCTGGATGGCTGGCTTGCGAAAACGTATGAGTTTATGTAAAATATTTCAGCCTGGAGTCCATCCAATACTGCATACAATTGTGCCAAACCCTCAGCAGTGTAAGGAGAAATTTGAGGCATCCGTCTTAGATCCTTCATCATTTTCCATCCCTCACCACCATATGCAAAAGTGGATTAGGCTGGGTGGAGAGCAAGGACAACCCAGCCTGACATATTATAACGCCAGAAAACTGCATACATGCATTTCACAGGAGCTCCACGTAGCGTCGTGACTGATGTAGATTTACATTATGGCGCATGGGTGTGTGCATGATTTATTAAGAGGCCGGAACTTCTTAATTCAGGTGCACCTCACACTAATCAGGGACTTTATTAAGACTGGTGTAGGTAGAAAGTCTCATTTATATCAATGAAACTCCTTTATAGTTGATTTTAACTGTTTCTGTAGGAATATCCCTTTAAGAATATCAAGTAGTATAAAGTTTAATTCCAGAACAAAGTGAAGAAACAGAAGAAGAAGTGATCGGAGATTCCCTGGAGATAATTGGTCTTCAGGCTGAGGCTGTGATTGACGTGAGGATGAAGACAGCAGACAAATCCAATAAGACGCCCTCGGTGTCAGGTGGGGATCAGAAGTAAGATGTAAAGTCAGTCACGACTTCATGAACACATAACAGCTCCATAGCAGAGCAGTGCTGGAGGAAATGTCAGGAACAAGAGGATATCCCGACTAAGCACTCATTGTTCACGGCACAATACCTGCTCCAAGATTCCTGGCACAAGAGACCTCCATGTAAGAAGATGTCTTAGCTGCTTCACTGCATGTGATGGAGGTGATGTCATACACTGAGCAGTAAGGGGAGACCACCCCACTGTGATTAGGAAAGCAAAGCATACGCTCACTGCCCCCAACAACATCAACATGCACCTCTCTTAAAATACTCTGTACTGCTGTGGGATTCTTCTTATTTCAGTAAATATGTCCCTGTTCTCCCACTTCGCTCTGCTCTCTGATATCTATATATATTAAAACTGCTCCCATAAAACTACTCACTAAGTACAAGAATATAACTATTATAGTACTGCTCGTATGTACAAGAATATAACTACTATAATACTGCTCCTATGTACAAGAATATAACTACTATAATACTGCCCCCTATGTACAAGAATATAACTACTATAATACTGCTCCTATGTACAAGAATATAACTACTATAATACTGCCCCATGTATAAGAATATAACTACTATAATACTGCCCCTATGTACAAGAATATAACTACTATAATACTGCTCCTATGTACAAGAATATAACTACTATAATACTGCTCCTATGTACAAGAATATAACTACTATAATACTGCTCCTATGTACAAGAATATAACTAGTATAATACTGCTCCTATGTACAAGAATATAACTACTATAATACTGCTCCTATGTACAAGAATATAACTACTATAATGCTGCTCCTATGTACAAGAATATAAGTACTATAATACTGCTCCTATGTACAAGAATATAACTACTATAATACTGCTCCTATGTACAAGAATATAACTACTATAATACTGGCCCCTATGTACAAGAATATAACTACTATAATACTGTCTCCTATGTACAAGAATATAACTACTATAATACTGCCCCCTATGTACAAGAATATAACTACTATAATACTGCTCCTATGTACAAGAATATAACTACTATAATACTGCTCCTATGTACAAGAATATAACTACTATAATACTGCTCCTATGTACAAGAATATAACTACTATAATACTACTCCTATGTACAAGAATATAACTACTATAATACTACCTCCTATGTACAAGAATATAACTACTATAATACTGCTCCTATGTACAAGAATATAACTACTATATACTGCTCCTATGTACAAGAATATAACTACTATAATACTACTCCTATGTACAAGAATATAACTACTATAATACTGCTCTTATGTACAAGAATATAAGTACTATAATACTGCTCCTATGTACAAGAATATAACTACTATAATACTGCTCCTATGTACAAGAATATAACTACTATAATACTGCTCCCTATGTACAAGAATATAACTACTATAATACTGTCCCCTATGTACAAGAATATAACTACTATAATACTGTCCCCTATGTACAAGAATATAACTACTATAATACTGTCCCCTATGTACAAGAATATAACTACTATAATACTGCCTCCTATGTACACGAATATAACTACTATAATACTACCTCCTATGTACAAGAATATAACTACTATAATACTACTCGTATGTACAAGAATATAACTACTATAATACTGCTCCTATGTACAAGAATATAACTACTATAATACTGCTCCTATGTACAAGAATATAACTAGTATAATACTGCTCCTATGTACAAGAATATAACTACTATAATACTGCTCCTATGTACAAGAATATAACTACTATAATGCTGCTCCTATGTACAAGAATATAAGTACTATAATACTGCTCCTATGTACAAGAATATAACTACTATAATACTGCTCCTATGTACAAGAATATAACTACTATAATACTGCCCCCTATGTACAAGAATATAACTACTATAATACTGTCTCCTATGTACAAGAATGTAACTACTATAATACTGCCCCCTATGTACAAGAATATAACTACTATAATACTGCTCCTATGTACAAGAATATAACTACTATAATACTGCTCCTATGTACAAGAATATAACTACTATAATACTGCTCCTATGTACAAGAATATAACTACTATAATACTACTCCTATGTACAAGAATATAACTACTATAATACTACCTCCTATGTACAAGAATATAACTACTATAATACTGCTCCTATGTACAAGAATATAACTACTATATACTGCTCCTATGTACAAGAATATAACTACTATAATACTACTCCTATGTACAAGAATATAACTACTATAATACTGCTCTTATGTACAAGAATATAAGTACTATAATACTGCTCCTATGTACAAGAATATAACTACTATAATACTGCTCCTATGTACAAGAATATAACTACTATAATACTGCTCCTATGTACACGAATATGACTACTATAATACTACCTCCTATGTACAAGAATATAACTACTATAATACTACCTACTATGTACAAGAATATAACTACTATAATACTGCTCCTATGTACAAGAATATAACTACTATAATACTGCTCCTACGTACAAGAATATAACTACTATAATACTGCCCCTATGTAAAAGAATATAACTACTATAATACTGCTCGTATGTAGAAGAATATAACTACTATAATACTACTCCTATGTACAAGAATATAACTACTATAATACTGCTCCTATGTACAAGAATATAACTACTATAATATTGCTCCTATGTACAAGAATATAACTACTATAATACTACCTCCTATGTACAAGAATATAACTACTATAATACTACTCGTATGTACAAGAATATAACTACTATAATACTGCTATGTACAAGAATATAACTACTATAATACTGCCCCTATGTAAAAGAATATAACTACTATAATACTACCTCCTATGTACAAGAATATAACTACTATAATACTACCTCCTATGTACAAGAATATAACTACTATAATACTACCTCCTATGTACAAGAATATAACTACTATATTACTACCTCCTATGTACAAGAATATAACTACTATAATACTACCTCCTATGTACAAGAATATAACTACTATAATACTGCTCCTATGTACAAGAATATAACTACTATAATACTGCTCCTACGTACAAGAATATAACTACTATAATACTACTCGTATGTACAAGAATATAACTACTATAATACTGCTATGTACAAGAATATAACTACTATAATACTGCTCCTACGTACAAGAATATAACTACTATAATACTGCTTCTATGTACAAGAATATAACTACTATAATACTGCCCCCTATGTACAAGAATATAACTACTATAATACTACCTCCTATGTACAAGAATATAACTACTATAATACTGCCCCTATGTAAAAGAATATAACTACTATAATACTGCTCGTATGTAGAAGAATATAACTACTATAATACTACTCCTATGTACAAGAATATAACTACTATAATACTGCTCCTATGTACAAGAATATAATTACTATAATACTGCTCCTATGTACAAGAATATAACTACTATAATACTGCCTATGTACAAGAATATAACTACTATAATACTGCTCCTATGTACAAGAATATAACTACTATAATACTGCTCCTATGTACAAGAATATAACTACTATAATACTGCTCCTATGTACAAGAATATAACTACTATAATACTGCTCGTATGTAGAAGAATATAACTATAATACTACTCCCTATGTACAAGAATATAACTACTATAATACTGCTCCTATGTACAAGAATATAACTACTATAATACTACCTCTTATGTACAAGAATATAACTACTATAATACTGCTCCTATGTACAAGAATATAACTACTATAATACTACCTCTTATGTACAAGAATATAACTACTATAATACTGCTCCTATATACAAGAATATAACTACTATAATACTACCTCTTATGTACAAGAATATAACTACTATAATACTGCTCTTATGTACAAGAATATAACTACTATAATACTACCTCCTATGTACAAGAATATAACTACTATAATACTGCTCCTATGTACAAGAATATAACTACTATAATACTGCTCCTATGTACAAGAATATAACTACTATAATACTGCTCCTATGTACAAGAATATAACTACTATAATACTGCTCATATGTACAAGAATATAACTACTATAATACTGCTCCTATGTACAAGAATATAACTACTATAATACTGCCCCCTATGTACAAGTATATAACTACTATAATACTGCCCCTATGTACAAGAATATAACTACTATAATACTGCTGCTATGTACAAGAATATAACTACTATAATACTGCTCCTATGTACAAGAATATAACTACTATAATACTGCCCCCTATGTACAAGTATATAACTACTATAATACTGCCCCCTATGTACAAGAATATAACTACTATAATAGTGCTCCTATGCAAAAAAAAAAAAACTCCTATATTACCCCCCGGGGGGCCCCCCGCCCCCCCCCCCCCGCCGCCGCCGGCTTTCTGTCGGGGGGGTAGTGGGGGGGGGGGCGATGCTGCGGGCCTTGGGCTGAGAGGGTGTCCCGGCAGATGTCGGGCCTGTGAAGATGATGGCGTCCATTCTGCTGCAGAGCGGGCACCATAGCTACCTGGTCTCCGCTGTAATGCGGAGACCTGGAGCTAATGCCCGTGGTCAGAGTCCACTCTGATCGCGGTCATTACTACCTGTGAGCCCCCTAAAGGTACTAAAGCTGACCCCCAGGGCCGGTCCCCACTGGCCCCGTACCTTTCTTGTTGCAGGATGGCTCCCGCGCGATCGCGGGAACCGTCCTGTTCCTGCGACAGCTGGGAGCCTTATGAAGACTCCCAGGCTTGTCACAGTAATATTACTATTGTGGCTGGTCTGTGACCAGCCGCAATAATATAATGTACAGAATCTCCCATAGACTGGGAGATGATTGCAGGTTCAAGCCCCCTAGGGGTACTAATAAAAAAGTAAAAAAAAAAAAAAAAAAGTTTAAAATATAATATAAAAAAAAAAAAATAAAGTTCTAAATCACCCCCTTTCCCTAGAATACATATAAAAGTAGAAAATGACTGTGAAACACATACACATTAGGTATCCCTGTGTCCGAAAATGCCCGGTCTACAAACTTCTGAAAATATTTTCCCCGTAAGATAAACGTCATAGTGGGGAAAAAAAAATCAAAAATGCTGGACCACCGTTTTTTTTCGCTGTTTCACCTCTGATTTGAATAAAAAGTGATCTAAGCAATAGACATTCCCCAAAATGGTATAACTAAAAAGTACATCTGGCCCCGCAAAAAAAGACGCCCTATTCCTCCCCGTACAGCGGCAGGGTCACCTGTCAATGTGACCTTGCAGCTGTTGCAAAACTACAACTTCCATATATTAAATATCTTACCACATTTTTTTACTTCAAAATTTTTTTTCCCTATTTTCCTCCTCTAAAACCTAGATGCGTCTTATGGTCCAAAAAATACGGTATTATTATTATCATAATTAATCAATCAGGACCCACCTATAAGAGGCCTACTGACTCCCTGACCACTTGTATTTTTAATTTCTCTTTAGACACAGAAGAGTACAGGTTGAACCTCTAGCAGGTTTATTTTTACTTTTATTATTACTTTTATTTATTTGTAACTTTATATTTTTATTATATTTTTTTATTTGTATTTTTTTCTCTTCTTTTTTTCTTTTTTAAGGAGGGAAGTCTTTTCGGGAGGTTCTGTACACTAGAAGGGGTTCTGGTCCCTCAGAGGAAAATGGCTTACTTTTGAAACACTTATACACTACCGTTCAAAAGTTTGGGGTCACCCAGACAATTTTGTGTTTTCCATGAAAACTCACACTTTTATTTATCAAATGAGTTGCAAAATGAATAGAAAATATAGTCAAGACATTGACAAGGTTAGAAATAATGGGACATGCTATCGTGAAGACGCACTTCTGCAGAGCTCCCGGACCCCGAGCGTTACTAACTACCTCTAAGGGGAGAAATTCAACCCAAAACCGGCTCACCTGCAATGGTTAAGCGCCCAGGACGCAGGGGGACCTCCTCCTCTCTAACGGAGCCGCATATCGCTCGTTATCTGCTCTCCACACCTTCCTCCCTCCAGGCGGAGGGAGCTAAAATGGCGCCGGCGCGTGCTTCCAGCGCCTCTGTGACACATACAGCGCCTCCTCAAAGCCCAGCGGACCCTCCAGGCTCCAGGGGAAGTCTGACACGCAGCTTTCCTCTCCGCTGCCGTCCCAGCCGCCAACGGAGGCGATTTCAGCGATCTCCCGGCAGGTACCGGTCCCCCTCCCCTCCCGCTCCCAAAATGGCGGCCCCAGCAGTGTCCCCACGCTTCCACCCTCACCTCTCACCAAGAAGCTGTTAACCCCTGAGCTCCTGCAGTATCCCTCTCTCAATGAAATACCTGGCCCAGCTGGATCTGGTGCAAGCTCACAGTCTCACTCTCTCATGCCTTCTATAATACAAACAGGGTCACTTTCCTATCAGCCTATGACCTCTCAGAATATAATACATCCTGCAGAGACCCCAGATGTTCCTCTGGAAATGGATCCATATATAGCCAGGCCCTCTCCTGGCAGTACCCCGCTGACAATAGGAGCAACTAGAGCATTCCATAATGAAGCAGACCCACAGAAGGGGCCCGTCGACCCTGGTGCCTTAAACCAGCGTGAGGGCTTGAAACCTGACCTCTCTGGCACCCTGATAGCCCCTCACTCTCCAGCTTCCTCTGACTTATCTGACTTCTCTGGGAGAGATGCAGCCCCACTCTCCCACTGCCGAAAGCGTCCTAAATTATCGGATATCTGGAACCTTCTTAGCAATATGCCTACTAAGCTGGACTTGGAAGCTATGGTCCGCAGAGTTGAGGAAAAACAAGAGAAAATCATGTCTGAGTTTAAAACGGAACTACAGACCCTATCTACACAAGTCTCTACTCAACAACAGCAGGCTGCTTCGCTGGACCAGCGCCTCACTGCCATAGAAAATTTTCAGGCTACGCAAAGAGACCTCAACAGATCCATCCTTCTTCAGGTCGATGACCAAGAAAATAGAGGTCGTCGAAATAATGTCAAACTTAGGGGCATCCCTGAAAGTTTACCCCCCTCGGAGCTCCATTCTGCCGTGACCTTGATTTTTAACACAGTCCTGTCTCGTCCTCTGGATACGGAGATCACCATTGACAGAGTCCATCGGGTGCTGGGTCCTAGGCGTAAGGACACTACGGAGCCCAGGGATGTCCTTTGCAGAGTCCATTTTTTTAGGGAAAAGGAAGATATTCTCCAAGAGGCCTGGCGTGGTGGCCCGGTCCCATTTATGGACACCCAGGTACACCTGTTACCGGATGTTTCCCGACGTACCCTAGCCATGCGCAGAATCCTTAAACCGACCTTACAAGCCATCCTAGACTCTGGGGCCACATATAAATGGGGTCACCCTTTCCATGTCCAAATACGTCGCAACGGAGCTACCTTTGCACTTCACTCTCCGGAACAAGAGACTTTGCTGGCGAAGTTTCTGTATCTGCCTGAACTCTCTCTCCCTGACTGGCTGGCCTATCCACTGCCACCTGTGCTTCCGGTATGGCGCCCGCCTTCCTCTGCCCTGTCTCGGAGACGACCTCGAGGGGAGGGTGTCTGGCGAAGGTCTACTTGAAATGTGATGTATTTCCTTTTTTTTAGGGTGTTCTCCTTCAATTCACATACCGGTTAATGACTGGCATGGCCCTGGGTGTGCTTTATGCGAGAGGGGGCACCTTGCGGGTCTCTAGTTTTATCTTCCCTTGGGGGGTCTATAAGGGTTCTCAATACAACAGAGGGCGGTTAGAGACCTTAGTCTAAAGTACTTCCCCACTTCCCTTCTGAAGCTGATGTGCTTCTTGTGCCTTAGTTCCCCCTACCCAGTTGCAAGACATACCCTCATAGGGGGTTACCCCCCGTTTGATCTGCTGGGATTACTACTCAATAAGGGTTTAGCCCCCCTCTCTCTTCAACCTTAGTAGAGAGGTATTGATTACATCTTCCATTCTACTGCTCGGGGAAAGGGTGGCAACTAGATTTGAGTTTTTACTTTTCCCCCGATAGTCAGGCTTAGCAGCTCTCCAGGCGTATACTGCGGTGTGCCCCTGAGACCTACTTAAGTGGGTTATCCCACTGTTTTCTGTTTACCGCTCTTGGATTAGCCTTGAGTGGAATTAATTGTTGTATTTCTTGGTCTCTTGGTTCCTTTCTTCGCACTCTCTCTTTCCCTCACTTTATCCCCCCCCTCCCCCCCCCCCCTTTTTTTTTCTTTTTCCTCCTTTCTCTTCTCTTCCTTTCCTCTCTGTGAGTCTTGTGTGCGTTGTTTGTTTGTTTTTGTCTCTCCCCCTTTTCAGGACCCCGGCCCTTCGCCATGGACTCTCTGGTGTTTTCCTCCATCAACGCTAATGGTCTCAACACTCCCGAGAAGAGATCATCCCTTCTCCGCCTTTTATGGGGTAAGAGGGCCCAGGTGGCCTTTATCCAGGAGACTCACTTTCGGGAGGGGGCGGTCCCTACCTTTTCCTCCCCAAGATTCCCAGACGTATACCATAGCTGTTTCCCGGAGTCCAAGTCCAGGGAGGTGAGCATCCTTATCGCACGTTCTGTTCCTTGGAAGTATAAGGCAGCCATGCGCGATGATTCGGGTAGATTCCTGTTTTTAAGGGGGGAATTAGCAGGCTCTTTGTTTACTCTAGCCAATGTCTACCTCCCCAACTCCAATCAGGCAGCCGCCTTGGAAGGCATCCTGGATAAGCTGGCCGATTTTACAGAGGGCACTCTTTTAGTGGGAGGAGATTTCAATGTAGCCCTGGACCCCTCGGTAGACATCTCCAGAGGCTCGTCCTACATGCCTAAGCAGGTTCTCCGACGTATCCGTCGACTGCTTTTCTCTCACCAATTGATGGACCTGTGGCGCACGGTCCATCCTGACGCGAGAGACTACACCTTTTACTCACATGCTAGAGATGTTTACTCGAGACTAGATTATTTCTTCATTAGACATGCAGACGTTCCTTTAATAAACGGAGCTGAGATTGACCCTATCACTTTCGCGGACCATGCGATGGTTCATGCTGTCCTGGCATCCCCCGCCACGAGACCCCGAGCTTGGCAATGGCGTCTCAGTGAGTCGCTGCTCCAAGACATCCCAACATCTCAGGCTGTCTCCTCTGCCCTGGCTAACTACTTCCAGGAGAATGACACAGCGGAGGTATCTCCCCTGACGTTATGGGCAGCTCACAAATGTGTGGTTAGGGGGGTGCTGGTGCAGCATGGGTCCCGCATTAAAAAGGAGAGGTCTCGAGAGGTGGCCGCGCTGATTGCAGACGTGGTTTCCCTCGAGCAGGCCCACAAGCGCACTCACGCAACAGATACCCAATCGGCCCTTTTAGTAGCTCGTAAAAAACTACGAGAACGCCTAGATATACGTACAAAATATCTCCTGGCTAGAGGACGGCGCCATTTCTATGAATTTGGAAATAGATGTAGCCGCACGCTTGCCAGGTCCCTTAGGGAACAAAAGACACGCAACTATATCCCCTCGATCACTGACTCGACGGGAAGGCGCAATGCTGATCCACACCGTATCGCAGAAGAATTCGCTGGGTTTTACCGTACCCTCTACAACCTTCCGTCATGCCCCCCAGAGCCGAATGGCCCTTCCCTGGCCTCTGCTCTGAGACAGTATATCACAGACTCTGGAATGCCTAAACTCTCGGCGGAAGGCCAAACTGTTCTTGACTCACCTATAACTAAGGAGGAATTAGCTCAGGTGCTTCAGACAATGCAACCTAGTAAGGCCCTGGGCCCCGATGGCTTCCCAGCCTCCTACTATAAAAAATACTCGTTAGAGTTGTTGGACCCCCTGGTGCGTGCCTTAAATTCTCTGTCGGCAGGTGCGACTCTCCCCCCGGACATGACTAGGGCTCATATAGCGGTAATACATAAGGATGGTAAAGACCCTGCGTTGTGTGCTAGCTATAGACCAATATCACTCCTTAATGTTGACTTAAAAATCTTCTCTAAGGTGATAGCCTCCAGACTGGCCCCTCTATTGCCTGACCTAGTACAGTCCGATCAAGTTGGTTTTATCCCCACACGTGAGGCTAGGGACAATACAGTAAAGGTAATTAACGCCATATACTACGCCAAAACCCATGACCTCCCACTTTGTCTTCTCTCAACTGATGCTGAAAAAGCATTTGATAGAGTGAGCTGGTCTTATCTATTTGAGGTCCTGGATCATGTGAGGCTTGGCCCGATAATGAGATCCTGGATTGCTTCCTTGTATTCCAATCCATCAGCTTCCACGAGAGTTAACGGAATTATTTCATCCCCCTTTCAGATAGGGAATGGCACGCGTCAGGGGTGTCCCCTCTCCCCCCCTGATCTTTGTCTTAACACTAGAACCTCTGCTTAGACAGATCAGATCTAACCCGGACATAGGTGGCCTAAGGGTAGGCAGTAGAGTCCTGAAAATTGCAGCATATGCAGATGATCTCCTCTTCTTCCTGCAGGATCCGGCCAAATCCCTCCCCCCTCTAATGTCTGAATTTCGCAGGTTCTGTCATCTTACCAACTTTAAAATTAATTTCCAGAAATCTGAGGCCCTCAATGTTTCGCTCCCGCAGGGGATTCAGTCCTCTCTGGAGACTTCTTTCCCCTTCAGATGGTCGAGAATAGCTATCAAGTACTTAGGGGTGATGATAACCAAGGACCTAGGCGAGCTCTATGACAAAAATTATCTCCCCCTTTTGCGGGCTATTAGATCCGACCTAAAGAGATGGTCCATAGGTACATACACATGGTTTGGCCGCTGCGCTATATACAAAATGAATATTATGCCCCGTCTGCTATACCTCTTCCAAACTTTACCGATCCACATACCCCACAGTTTTTTAAAGTTACTCTATAGTGACCTAATCAATTTCGTGTGGCAGGGTGGGCGAGCTAGGCTGGCGCGTTCTACTCTCACGCTACCTAAACAATGGGGTGGTCTGGGTCTTCCTGACCCTCGAAAGTATTATGAGGCCTCCATGCGCCAAAGAGTGCTGGACTGGTGTCGCCACGCTCCGTACAAACAATGGGTCGCCCTGGAAAACGTATTCGTTGACGCCCCCCTGGACTCGCTTCCCTGGTTAGACTCGCTACGCCCCGGGGCCCTGAGACCCCACCCTACCATAGGACCCACTCTCCGGGTATGTAAGTCGCTCTTCTGTAGGGAGCGGATTTCCCCCCTCCCCTTCACCTTTACTTCCCATCCTGGGAAACCCTGCCTTTATGGCGGGCTTATCTCAAGGGCCATTCCAGCAGTGGCGATTAGCGGGCAGACTGAGGGCCCTACATTTTCGCTCTGGTGGTGATTGGATGTCTCACCGGGAAATACTCACCACACCGGACCTTCTGGCGCTTGGCCCATGGCGGGTCTTTCAACTCACGCACTTTCTTTCTTCATTACCCAACTCCCCGGGGTATGACAGACAGCCCACGAGGTTTGAAGAGACCTGCATGGGAAGGGGCCTGCTAAGACACTCACTTTCAGATTTCTATTTGCTCCTGGTGTCCCCTCCTCCGGGCCACAGGCCCTCCTACTTAACCAGATGGGAGGCTGACCTGAATTGCTCCAGAATTTTTGAGTTTACCCACAAGAGTTCGATGGCTAGTAGATATCAGGAGGCGGGATATAAAATCCTGACTAGATGGTACCATGTTCCGTCTAAACTACACAGACTCTTCCCGTCCTCCTCTCCCATTTGTTGGCGCTGTGGCTCGGAGGAGGGGACGCTTTTACATATTTTCTGGGAATGCTCGATATTGAGAGACTTTTGGGAAGGAGTACATAGGATGATAGGTCAGATATTCCAAACTTCCATTCCTAACACGCCAGCCTTCTTCCTGCTACACCTCTCAGAGTACCCCCTGTGTACCTATCGCAAATCCTCCCTACGGCACATGATCAATGCCGCTAGGGCATGTATCCCAGCGCTATGGAAATCGTCTAATCCCCCTTCTCTTCTTCACTGGGTTCGCAAAGTGGAGGATATTCAGTACATGGAGGATCTCACGGCATCCCTCCGAGATACGAGGGAAGCCTTTATGGTGGCCTGGACGCCGTGGATTCTCTTTCACGGATCCCAGGCCTATAAAGACCTGACGGGTAGACCTTGACTTAAGGTTTACAAAACCGATATGGAGGGGTCGGAGTCCATGCCTGTTTGTCATTTGTGTGTTAACTTGTGGTTCCCTCATTTGTCTCCCCCCTGTCTTTCGTTCTCTTCCTCTTTCTCCCTTTCTCTCCTGCTTCCTTCCCCCTCTTTTTTCCTTTCTCCCCCTGACAACTGATATGATCAGCAGAAACTGTTGTTCTAATATATCTATTTCATGATACCATGTTATTATGTATGGATGATGATGTATGCCTTGATCCTTGGGGTCAAGCGCTTGTTTGGCTCACGCCATCTTTGTTTGTTGTAATTTCTGTATAATTTCTAAAATAAAGAATTTATAAAAAAAAAAAAAAAAAAGGTTAGAAATAATGATTTTTATTTGAAATAATAATTTTCTCCTTCAAACTTTGCTTTCGTCAAACAATACTCCATTTGCAGCAATTCCAACATTGCAGACCTTTGGCATTCTAGCTGTTAATTTGCTGAGGTAATCTGGAGACATTTCCCGCCATGCTTCCAGAAGCCCCTGCCACAAGTTGGATTGGCTTGATGGGCACTTTTTGCGTACCATACGGTCAAGCTGCTCCCACAACAGCTCAATGGGGTTGAGATGTGGTGACTGCGCTGGCCACTCCATTACAGATAGAATACCAGCTGCCTGCTTCTTCCCTATATAGTTCTTGTATAATTTGGAGGTGCTTTGGGTCATTGTCCTATTGTAGGATGAAATTGGCTCCAATCAAGCGCTGTCCACAGGGTATGGCATGGCGTTACAAAATGGAGTGATAGCCTTCCTTATTCAAAATCCCTTTTACCTTGTACAATTCTCCCACTTTACCAGCACCAAAGCAACCCCAGACCATCCCATTCCCTCCACCATGCTGACAGATGGCGTCAGGCGTCTTCCAGCATCTTTTCAGTTGTTCTGAGTCTCACAAATGTTCTTCTGTGTGATCCAAACACCTCAAACTTCGATTCGTCTGTCCATAACACTTTTTTCCAATCTTCCTCTGTCCAATGTCTGTTCTTTTGCCCATATTAATCTTTTCCTTTTATTAGCCAGTCTCAGATATGGCTTTTTCTTGGCCGCTCTGCCCTGAAGGCCAGCATCCCTGAGTCGCCTCTTCACTGTAGACGCTGACATTGGCGTTTTGCGGGTACTATTTAATGAAGCTGCCAGTTGAGGACCTGTGAGGCGTCGATTTCTCAAACTAGAGACTCTAATGTACTTGTCTTGTTGCTCAGTTGTGCAGCGCGGCCTCCCACTTCTCTTTCTACTCTGGTTAGAGCCTGTTTGTGCTGTCCTCTGAAGGGAGTAGTACACACCGTTGTAGGAAATCTTCAGTTTCTTGGCCATTTCTCGCATGGAATAGCCTTCATTTCTAAGAACAAGAATAAACTGTCGAGTTTCACATGAAAGTTCTCTTTTTCTGGCCATTTTGAGAGTTTAATTGAACCAACAAATGTAATGCTTCAGATTCTCAACTAGCTCAAAGGAAGGTCAGTTTTATAGCTTCTCTAACCAGCAAAACTGTTTTCAGCTGTGCTAACATACTTGCACAAGGGTTTTCAAGGGTTTTCTAAACATCCATTAGCCTTCTTACACAGTTAGCAAACACAATGTACCATTAGAGCACTGGAGTGATGGTTGCTGGAAATGGCCTCTATACACCTATGTAGATATTGCATTAAAAACCAGACGTTTGCAGCTAAAATAGTCATTTACCACATTAACAATGTATAGAGTGTATTTCTGATTCATTTAATGTTATCTTCATTGAAAAAAACTGTGCTTTTCTTTCAAAATTAAGGAAATTTCTAAGTGACCCGAAACTTTTGAACGGTAGGGTATACCTCCAATAATATGGGTAAAACAGACCATGTTGGAAAGATCCCAGAGTGCCTGTTGTTACAGTTGCTTCTGGTGAAAATGCCAATATCCAAACCTGAAGGGAGTTTAGGGAAGGAGGATGTCACTGTAGCGGTCCTTCAGCAAGATGCACATGCGGATCCTCATTTCTATAGATACAGAAAGGGAAGAAGTAACTGGAACTGTGCGCATGCGCAGCCTCATTTCTATGACGCCGTTATTTTAGATAGGGAAGAATTAACCGGAATTGTGCGCATGCGCAGGGAGAAAATCCTGCAAGATTTCGGAGGTGATTTAAACCTCTCTGGCACCGGCAATGTATAAGCACCAGCAAGGCTGTACTACTGACATTTTGTTTGGCACCTAGCATGATTAAGTCCATTACTGAATCTGCTGTGTTTTGGTTAACCACCTTGTTGTATAACTATTGTGGGGCTTCTGATTGTTTCAGGTGTATCTCTCTGCAGAATTAATAGAAGTAATGCCCATATATAAGGAGGCTTATATCAATGGGTGGATATATACTTTGTGGCAATGAATTCAGAGTGTTTCATTGAGAACTCATGCTATTCTATCATGGTAATGATTTATCGAAAAAGTATACATGTTGCTGATGTGTTCTGAAAATAATACAGAGTTATATTTATTATTATAGGATGGCACACATATGTCAATCCAAAAATATATTATGGGGCATTTAAAAAAAATAAAAATTTCTTTTTCTTTTCTGCCTTTTAAATATACTTATATACTCTCCTTTGTCAGGAGAATGGTAAGAAGAAGAGAAAGCCCAAGCATAAGGTGCAGAAAATGTAATCAACCAATCCCAGACGAAAGCCCTTTTAATATATCTTCTTTGTGTGGCGATCCAGAAGAGGAAGACACGTGTGTGTGATGGAAGCACAATCTTTTTTAGTGTGGCTTAAAGGGCAACTTTTCACAAACGAAAATGAACACAACTACTATACAGTCCTCCTCTTCTTCTTCATCTTCTATTGATCCCTCTTTATCAGAAGGGGAATGTGTTTCTCTGGATGAAGATTCAGAAGATCCAGAGGAACTTTTTCTTTTTAAATAGGAAAATATGCCTCGCCTTCTGAAGGCGATCAAGGCTATTGTAGAATCTGATAAGGATTCGAAGAATAAATCTAGAAGAGACCAGCTTTTTTATTTTCCTGTTGCCAAAGATAAGGTGTTCCCAGGCTATTCTGTCCTCACTGAATGTTTGAAAAAAGAATGGTCTAAACCTGGCAAAAGATTTTATCAGGGCATAAGATTCAAGTCTGGATATAAAGTTGATCCACAGTTTGTTAACTAGTGGGATTTAGTCCCTAAAGTGGGCCTCCTGGTTTTCAGTCTATCCAAACAATCTGTATTTCCTTCAGTGCAATCCTCTCTCCTTGCCGGCTTTATGGGTAGAAAAGCTGATGGATATCTAAAAAAGTCACATCTTGCATCTGCTGCTTATTGTACTGTGGCCATCTCCTCTGTATCAATGGTTAGGGCTCCCTGTATTTGGTTAAGTCTGTTAACCCAAGACCTAAGGAATGGCACTTTAAGAGAGGAAATCTTAAATTCTCTGCCGCCAATAAAGAATGCAGCAGAGTTCTTGTGTGATGCTCCACTAGACATAATCAAAAACTCCTCTAAAGGCATGTTGGCCTCTAACTCTGCAGAAGAGCATTATGGATAAAATTATGGGTCAGAGATATATCATCAAAAACAAATTTCTGTAATTTGCCATTTCAGTCAGATAGTCTGTTTGGTACACAGCTGACAGAGATATTCAAGTTCCTCTCAGAGGGGAAAGGCCGTTCTTTGCCACAGACAAGAAAAAAGTACACCTATAATAAGTTTTGTCGCTTTCAAAAAAGATCTCCCAGATTGAAAAGGAATATGAGATATTAAATTAAACAAGGAGCTTATAGACAACACCAAGGCGCTCATTCCAACTTCAAGAAGAAGCAGATTGCCACAAAACCTGAGTTATAACACAAGATTTCCAATAACAAAAGTAGGAAGAAGACTACAGGTAAGTCTCTTTTTGTCAGCATGGTTACAAACTTCCTCAGGCGAATGGGTATCTTCCACAATAGGAAGAGGCTACTCTCTAGAGTTCCATTCGTTGCCAGCAGACAGATTTCTTACCAGTCAAGCCAACTCAGTCCTCCTTTAACTGGTATATGAATTCGTAGAGAAAGCCACAGTAGAATCAGTCCTGTACACCCAACAAGGAAAACGAGTGTACTCCAGAGTTTTCCTGGTACCAAAATCAGACAACAAATGGCGTCTTATCATAAATCTGACATATCGCAGCAGGTTCCTGTTAAAGAAAAAAATTCAGAATGGAGGCCATCTAGTCAGTGATGCCAGTTATCCAAAAGGAAAGCTTTATGTCCTCAATCGACCTCTCAGATGTATACCTGCATATTCCCATTCTGCAAGCTCATCGTAGATTCCCGAGAATTGCCATACAGATGGGAACAGGAATATTACATTACCAGTTCAGATGTCTTCCATTTGGGATCACCTCAGCCCCTTGAGTATTTACGAAGGTTGTCATAGTCTTAACAACAGTTCTACGTCTTCAGGGAATCACAGTCATACGACGACTGGACGACTGGCTCCTCATGTCTCCTTCAAGGGAATTGTGTCTTAGTCATCTTCGGATGACTCTGAAGACTCTAGAGGAGCATGGATTTCTTGTGAATAAGAAAAAATCCCAACTCTGTCCACTACAAGAAATCAAATTTTCTGGTCAACTCATACTCCATGACGGTAAGACACTCTCTCCAGAAGATTGCAAACGATGTGTAACACTTAATTACTACTCAAAAAGTGTTTGTCAGAACCGCCATGAGAGTGTTAGGTCTATTGACCTCATCAATAGATGCAGTCCACTGGGCAAAAGTCCACATCAGATGCCTAAAAACAAACATTTTATCAGTATGGGACAAGAATCTGTCTCACTTGGACAAAAGTTTCTCTCTGTCTCCTCTATGTAAACTAGATTTGAAATGGTTGAACCCTCACAGACTCTCTGTAGTGAGGACTATGCTTCCACATCCTCGGATGACTCTCACTACAGATGCTTCCTCTTGCAACAGGAGTGCTCATGTACAGAACCAGTGGGTTCAACGCCCATGGTCATCCAGAGAAAGATCTCTCTTCTCCATCATGAAGGACCTGAACGCAATCAAACTGACACTGCATCACTTCCAACCACTCCTACTGAATCACAGGGTCCTGGTACAAACAGAAAACCTAGTCTCAGTTTATAAAAATAAGCAAACAGGGGAGCACCGGGAGCCAACAACTGTCGGAAGAATGCAGAAAAATAAGGAATTGGGCACAATGGAACCTTCAGGATATAACAGCAGTCCATATTGGAGAGGAACACAACCAGAAAGCAAATTGGTTGAGCAGAAAAGCCTTACACCCAGGAGAATGGGGTCTGAACCCACAAGTCTGCAAGGAGATGGGTCATCTTTAGATAGAGACACTGGCGTCATGGAACAATGCAAAAACCAACAGATTGTGTTCTCTGTCTCCAAAGGGAAACCCTGTAGTAATAGATGGTTTGTCAATAAGATGGTCCAGCCATCTGATTTATGTATTTCTTCCAATCTCTAATTCTGAGGGTCCTGAGAAAAATTCTGGACGAGAAAACAGGGGCAATGGCAATAATACCATATTGGCCCCGTTGGGCATGGTTTTCTCTTGTATCATATCTTTTGAAAGGCAAATTCTGGAGGCTTCCAGTCCGACTTATTTCTCCAGAACAGACTCCATCCACAAGTTCGTAGTCTTTGATTGATAGCCTGGAGACTGACAGAGAAGCCTTGAAGAATTCTGGCCTTTCACATGCCATAATAACAACATTGATGTCTTCATGAAGACCTTCTGCTGTTTCAGTATATAATAGAGTATGGAACATCTATAAATCCTGGTGCTCCTCTAATAACACAAGACCAGATTTTATTCCATCTATCCTCCAATTTCTCCAAGAAGACTTTAATACAGTAAAGTCTATAAAATATAACACACTGAAGGTCCATTTCATAGCCATTAATGCACAACTACAGTCAGCCTTCCCAGCCATTCTCTTGTCCAGAGATTCTTTAAGGTACTCTACTCAAGCCACTTCAGCATCATGGGCAGAGTACCGTTGGACCAAATATGCAAAGCAGCAACATGGTCATCTCCTACTACATTTATTAAACACAACAGGTTGGACATAATGGCCTCTAAGGATTCAGCATTCGGCAAAGTGGTACTTAAAGAGGTTGTCCAGGCAAAAAAATTATAAAAAAAAAAAAAAAAAACCACTCACTTGTTCCCTGTGCCCTGGTGTCCTCCCAGCACGGTCCGATCCTGCTGCTCCGGTGTGTTCTTGAAGTGAAACTCCTTGCCAGCTGTGATGTTCCATCTCACTTCCGCTGTAGTAGCTGATTGGTCTCAGCGGTCACGTGCGGAGGGAAGACAACAATGGACCGGCAGGACTGCAGTGGGAGACACCAGAACACCAGGAAATGTGAGTATGATTTTTTTTTTTTTCACCACCACCAGCCTATTTAAAATATAAAATGTTTGCCTGGACAACCCCTTTAAAGAAACAAGAAATCCCCACCCAACTAATATTGCTTTGTAAGTCCCAATGATATACTGCTGACCGACGAATAGGAAATCTGAAATTTGCATTTCCTGGAGTCTGGAGGCAGTTCAGCTTACCCTCCCTAATTAATATTTTTCTCTATTGTTGCATGCCATGGGAGGGCCCAGTGGGGCAGTAGGCCTCTTATAGGTGGGTCCTGATTTATTGATGATTATTGATGGTTAAACAATTGTACCTAGGGAGATAATATCCCAATGGTGTACTGCTGTGAACCGAGAGCAAGGCAGGTGGTTTGGACTCCGCAACCAGAAATGAACGCACACGCGGTAGTTCAAGAAAAAAAATATATATTTACTATAAGTTAATAAAGGCTAGTTAAAGGTAAAATGACAGGGCTAAAGACAAGCAAAATATACAATATAGCATGAACAATTTCAAGGCAAATTCTGCAATGGTTTCTACTTTTACTCTGTCCACTTCTGCAGTATGGACACTGAATGAACAATATACTCAAAACTATCCCTAACTGACCCTGACTTCACATTTGGGTGCACCCCCTTTTCCCCAGTGGTCCAGGTGGACCGCTTACAGTCCGTAGAAGCGCACGGTGGGGCCCAAAGTCGGTCCTTTCTTTTATAGTGAAGCGTCCTCTCCTCACTGTTATCAGGATCTTGGGAGAAATGAAGTCCTCTTTAACAGACAGGGAAACCAACTGAATGCAATGTAATCCAACAGCAGATTCCACTCAGCACACTGACAGTCCTGCCGAATCCATACACTGAGCTGGGATGTAAGCCGGGATTTAGCAGGTGCCGTCCAGTACATCAACAGCACTGCGAGTCTCTATCTGTGGTATCCATATACACAGTCACAATGTCAGTCTCACTGATCAGCCACTGAGCACAGTTCCTTTCACGTGGACTCACTAGTCCTGTTGTCTCTTTACACTCTGTTTGTCTCTGGACCAAGATACAGCTTAGCTGTACAGAAAAATCTCCACACCAGTTCAATACAACACTTGCCAAGATGGCTGCTGCTCTCTGTCTCGTCACTTCCTGCTTCTCTGCTCACACTCTGTCTGCAGAACAGGCAGGCTGACATAAAAGGGGGGGGTCTCACTCCAGCATCATGTCACAATTACAATGGCTGCTGTCTTAAAGGAACAGAATCACAGAAATACATTCAACATTAACAGTTTATACAGACAAATAAAGTTTAGGACAACATTGGCTGTCTCTTACATATTCCCCCCCACTTTAAGATTGGCAGTCCCTGCCTATGACTGTATATCCAGAGGGTTGTACTTTTATGCACAGGGTGGTAGTATACCGATGTATGGCAGGCCAAACAAACTCATCCTGCGCATACCGAACAGGGGGAATACCAGCATTTGGCCTAGTGGTCCGTCTGAGGACCGGTGGTATATTATGGGGTGCTGCAGCTATGGGCTGAGAAGGACCAGCGGATTCCGCACCAGAGGGGGCACAGGCCGCAGATACAGTAGTCACAGGTGGAACATCCCCAGGAGCAGGGATCGGCCAACAATCATCCTCCTCGTCGGAGGCCCATTCCGCACCTCCATTCTCTGACTGTGGGAGCTCATTCACATTGGCAGGCCCATCGTGATTTGTCCCTTCAGAATGACACAGGCGCAACATATTTCAGTGAAGTACTCGAACACAATCAGTTCCTTCTTTCTGGACCTGGTACACTGGCCCATTCGCATACTTGCGGCCAACAACACGATACGGCAAAGCCTCCCATCTGCTTTCCAATTTCCCTTGGGGTTTCTTGACACGAACTAGCACCAGGTCGCCTGGTTGCAATGGTGCTTCTTGCACTGGGGTCTTATCAGGATGGGGATGTTCTTGCAGGCGCTGCCGCACCAATCGATGGATCGTCTCAAGTCTCTGCCGATGCGCCCGCACCCAAGAGGTTGGATCCCTCGGAGGGAACTCATCCACATCATTCAACTGTAATTCTCCTATACTTCGCCCAGACCGCCCAAAGAGAAGTGTATAAGGAGAGTACCCCGTTGTAGAATGGACCTGATTGTTATAGGCCCACACCATTTCAGACAAGAACTGAGGCCACTGTAACTTCTTGTCTTCCTCCAGAGTCCGCAGCATCTGTAGCAGAGTTCTGTTGAATCTTTCACAGGCTCCATTTCCCTGAGGGTGGTATGGAGTCGTGTGCGACTTCTTTATCCCGTAGATACGTTGAACTTCTTTCATTACGTGTCCCTCAAAGCAGGCGCCCTGGTCGGAGTGGATGCGTTGGGGGCACCCATATACTCGAATGAAATCTTGGCACAGAGCACGAGCTGCTGACTCAGCTGTCTGGTCCTTGGTGGCGGTTACCACCGCAAATTTGGTGAAGTGATCCACCATTACGAGGCAATACTGGTGTCCGCTATTGGATGGGCCCACCATTAGATAGTCTATCATGACGATTTCTAAAGGTTCCTGGGTCACGATGGTTTGCAGGGGAGCTCTCTGTTCTATTGCCTTATGGATCTCACAAGTTCGACAGCTGCGGCATACTTCTTCGACCATTTGACGAAGACCAGGGCAGTAAATCAGTCGCTGTAACCAACGAAAGGTCTTCTCATGACCAAAATGTCCATTCTTATTATGAGCCTCAACTGCCAAGGAGCGAGCCAGTTCACTAGGCACCACAATTTGGTATCGAATGTCGATCTCAGAAGGTAAATAGACCTTTCGGCATAGCACTCCATTTTTCATCTCCAACTTTTCCCACTGACTCAAAACAGATAATATCTCACGTGTCAGTCGTTCTCTTTCCTCTCTACAGGGCTTCTGGCCTTTCTCAACACACTTGATCATCTGCGCCAGCCCCTCATGGGTCTGTTGTATCTGTGCCCATTCCTGTCGTGAGGGACCAAAGAAAGGAGCCATTTCAGTCCCCTCCATCTCAAACTGATTAGTGGCGGTCAAGGCCTGTGAAAATCTGCTGAAATCGGGCACCTCCACATGCTCCAACTCATGATCCACGTCTTCTGTGGGGGTCTGGGCAGTTACCCTAGAAAGTCCGTCAGCATTCTGGTTCTCTGTCTTGGACCGATACTTAATGCGGTAATTGAATGTAGACATTCGGGCTATCCACCTCTGCTCTAACGCCCCGAGCTTGGCATTTTCCAGGTGAGCTAGTGGGTTGTTGTCAGTCAGTACTAAAACTTCAGCACCGGTCAAATATTCAGAGAATTTCTCGGTCATGGCCCATACCAGTGCCAACAGCTCCAATTTAAATGAACTATAATTCTCGGGGTTTCTTTCAGAATCTCTCAAAGACCGGCTGCCGTACGCTATGACCCTCTCCTGGCCATCCTGAAGCTGGGAAAGCACTGCTCCAAGACCATACAGGCTTGCATCTGTATATAGCTGGAACGGCAAGTGGTAATCAGCATATGCCAAGATTGGGGCTGTTGTCAGTGCATCCTTCAATGCCTGGAAGGCTTGTTCCTGTTCAGGTCCCCACTTCACGGACCGGTTCTTTGGACCACCGGATGTGCCTCGTAGGAGAGCATTAAGTGGTGCTGCTACCTTGGCGAAATCCTTAATAAACCGTCGATAGTAACCGGCTACTCCAAGGAACGCCCTCACTTCTCGCAGGGTAGTCGGTATCGGCCAATCTTGAACAGCCGCTATCTTGTCTCTTGATGGTCTCACCCCTTCTCCTGATACGCGGTGACCCAAGTAATCAATTTCAGATTGGAACAACCGACATTTACTGGGTTTCAATTTGAGCCCATGTTCCCGCAATCTTCGAAATACTTGCCCCAACTGGTGGAGATGGTCTTCAAAGGTCGCAGAATACACTATAATGTCATCCAAGTAGATGAGAGTGAACTCAAAGTTGAAGTCACCGAGACATTTCTCCATCAACCGCTGAAACGTTCCGGGTGCATTTGTCAACCCGAAGGGCATCCGGTTAAATTCGTATAGTCCCATGGGCAAGATGAATGCCGTCTTCTCCTTGTCTTTTGTGGCCATCGGCACCTGCCAATACCCACTAGCCAGATCTAGTGAGGAGAAGTACCGGGCTCTCCCTAGCGCTGAGAGGGACTCCTCAATCCGTGGCAAGGGGTAGGAATCTCGTACGGTGCAAGCGTTTAACTTCCGATAGTCTACGCAAAATCGGATGGACCCATCTTTTTTTCTTACTAACACCACAGGAGCCGCCCAGGGACTCTGGCTTTCTTGGATGATCCCACCCTGTAGCATCTTAGCTAACAGTTCTTTCACTTCCTGATACAACTGTGGAGGAATTTGTCGGTAGCGCTCTCTAATTGGAGGGGTGTCTCCTGTGGGAATCTCATGGTAGATCCCTGTGGTACATCCAAAATCTTCAGCATACCGTGCAAAGGTGGCTTGGTTCTCCCACAACAGCTCATCTACCTTCTGCACCCATTCCAGAGAACATGAACTTACATCCATCTTCATCTGTTCTCGAATTGCACAGCCATTCCATTCAGAGGTGGGTTCCTCATCTTCTCCCATGGACACAGTTACGGTCCACTCATCCCTTTCAGTCGGCTTCAGCTGCATTGGAGTTACTTTCCTTACTTCCTCCGGAGTCACATAGATGTTAGCCAGCAGCCTCCCTGGGGTCAGGTCCACACTCTGGTCCTGAGTGTTTACACATCGAAGTGGTACTCTTCCATTGCGAACTATTGCCAAGGAACGGGCCACTAGCGGATCAACACCTCCTTCGGCTGCCTGCAGTGGTTCTACCAACACAGCTATGCCCTCTAGTTTCCGACAGGTGCCTACGGGCATGGACACTATTGTCTCCCGACTGGGTGGCAGTGTAACTTTTGTATGCAAAGGAACTGAAATTCGAGCCAGAGGACGCTGTGCATCTGAACTTTTCTGTAAGCCACATGTCCGGATCAGCCGCTGGAAAGCTGTTTGAGTAGGCCGATGGGTGGTGGTTTCTTTCCAATAACCGTGACCTTTCTTTTCAAAGAGGATCTGATCTAATTCTTTTAACACATTCATCCCCAAAATGACAGGGACCTTTACTTCATGTGACTCCTGTACCACCACAATGCCTTTCCTACCTAGATCTTGGCCACATACCCGGACATTCATCCAGGTCACTCCCACGACCGGAACTGGTAACTGGTTAGCTGCGACCACTCGTACGAATGTATGGGGATCATATTTCACATGTTGCCGGAAGTACCGTTCATAACAGTCTCTACTCAAGGTCGTTACTTGGGAACCCGTGTCAATCATCCCGGTAACCGGAATACCCTCCATTTCCACCTGTATGACAGGACTTGCAGCGATCAGGTCATCATCAGGGCATTCTCCCCACATAGTCTCCTTGTCAGTCTCCCCTACTACACGCCCTTCAGCAGCAGGGGACTTCAGTTTAACGGCGGTCTCTCATAAGTTTGTCGCTGCTCTGGACATCTAGCAGCAACGTGGCCCATCCGTCCACACTCCCAGCAGCGTATCCCCCGTCGTTCTGGCCATCTGTTTGGGCCCCTTCGGTAAGCCCCTTCGATTTCTCCTGAGCACTGCACTAAATGATTTGGACCCCTTCGGTAGGTCCTATCCTCACCCCTCCAGCGGGGTGGTGGGTGATTCTGACTTGCTGGGTGTGGATGGCTCACCCTTTCATCTCCAGTCTTCTGGAAGTCTGCAATTTTCATAGACTGCTCATCACAACGAGTGTGCAAGTGTTCCATTTGTTCTTGCAGTTTCTGCATTACTGTGAGAATTTCTTTAACCGTCCCTTTTTCTACTGTCTCTGAGCCAGAACTAGCCCCCTGTGACAAAGTAACTCCAACTGCGGTCTGCGGCCTCGGGACCATACTATTGGCACGGGAGATGGCCTCTACCTGTACATCATGGAATTTAGCATCAGTCTCTCGTCGTATAAAATCCTGCATAGTCACAGTTAAACTGCCGTCACGTATCCCCAGGACAAACTGGTCACGGAGAGTCCGATCAGGGTTACAGAAGGCTGGCGAGCCCCCTCTTTCCTTCCTTTGAATATCTCGGAGCAGTTCTTGTAGGGCATTTGCATATTGGGGAAGGCTTTCATTCTCCTGTTGTACCCTCTGGAAGAACCGAGCCTGCAGAGACCCCAGCAATGCAGTTTCTCCATAGATGGTTTCTAGAATCTGGACTACTTGCTCAAATGTCTGCCTTTGTTCAAATGGCCTCAGTATCACCGTGGTCTTAGCATCCCCTTGTAATGTCAATATTGCTAGCTCTACTAGTACTTCTGGTGCGGTCTGGTACATTCGCTGTATCATTCGTATCTGTTCTACCCACATACTCACTGACATATTATTGCCATCAAATTTAGCTAACTGACTTATTATAGCCCCTGCTGGCATTCTTCCTCCAGCACCATTTTTCCCGAACGGGTGCCCGAGGTCACCGTCCATTCTGGTAAGCGGATCCTGCCGACTACGCCAATTTGTGAACCGAGAGCAAGGCAGGTGGTTTGGACTCCGCAACCAGAAATGAACGCACACGCGGTAGTTCAAGAAAAAAAATATATATTTACTATAAGTTAATAAAGGCTAGTTAAAGGTAAAATGACAGGGCTAAAGACAAGCAAAATATACAATATAGCATGAACAATTTCAAGGCAAATTCTGCAATGGTTTCTACTTTTACTCTGTCCACTTCTGCAGTATGGACACTGAATGAACAATATACTCAAAACTATCCCTAACTGACCCTGACTTCACATTTGGGTGCACCCCTTTTCCCCAGTGGTCCAGGTGGACCGCTTACAGTCCGTAGAAGCGCGCGGTGGGGCCCAAAGTCGTTCCTTTCTTTTATAGTGAAGCGTCCTCTCCTCACTGTTATCAGGATCTTGGGAGAAATGAAGTCCTCTTTAACAGACAGGGAAACCAACTGAATGCAATGTAATCCAACAGCAGATTCCACTCAGCACACTGACAGTCCTGCCGAATCCATACACTGAGCTGGGATGTAAGCCGGGATTTAGCAGGTGCCGTCCAGTACATCAACAGCACTGCGAGTCTCTATCTGTGGTATCCATATACACAGTCACAATGTCAGTCTCACTGATCAGCCACTGAGCACAGTTCCTTTCACGTGGACTCACTAGTCCTGTTGTCTCTTTACACTCTGTTTGTCTCTGGACCAAGATACAGCTTAGCTGTACAGAAAAATCTCCACACCAGTTCAATACAACACTTGCCAAGATGGCTGCTGCTCTCTGTCTCGTCACTTCCTGCTTCTCTGCTCACACTCTGTCTGCAGAACAGGCAGGCTGACATAAAAGGGGGGGGTCTCACTCCAGCATCATGTCACAATTACAATGGCTGCTGTCTTAAAGGAACAGAATCACAGAAATACATTCAACATTAACAGTTTATACAGACAAATAAAGTTTAGGAC